>JALXJV020000013.1:33332615-33768183 GCA_024633595.2 Lepomis macrochirus | reverse complement strand
GCTTTTGTTTGATGTGCATTTTTTATGTCTCCTCACTATTTGGGATTAGTATGACCTAATTTTAGTTGAAATTAAATTTTAGCTTTCTATGTGCTCTTGAACTATGTCAAAACCAATGCCCTCATATGAGGACAATGGGTCTGTTTGTGCATATACATTTTTTCCTTGTCATTTGGGATCATAAGGACCCAATTAGCCTAAAAATGAAATTTTAGCTTTCTACAATAAGTGGTTATCTCAAAACCCAATGTCCTCAGACGAGGACATTGGGTCTATCTGTGTGACGATAAGACCATTCAATCAATGTTATTATTTACATCTGTGTTTCACAGTATGTACATTTACGCTGCTTTCTGTCCAGACTTTCACAATGAAGACACCATTGGTTAACAAAGTACAAAACTTTATTTTATACTGTCAACAAACATAAAAGTGCAGATAAAAGTGTGCAGCTTTTGCATGGAAAAGTGCAAACTTTATGAACTTCATTATGAACATGTCATAGCAAACTCAGTCATTAATTCAAGTATTCCTGCTTGCCTATGCGAAAGGCTTTGCATGGAAAAGTGCAACGTTTATGAGCATCATTATGAACGTGTCATAGCAAACTCAAACAAACATTCAAGTACTCCTACTGGCCTCTGTGAAAGGCTTTGCATGGAAAAGTGCAAACTTTATGAACTTCATTATGAACATGTCATGGCGAACTCAGTCATTAATTCAAGTATTCCTGCTTGCCTATGTGAAAGGCTTTGCATGGAAAAGTGCAACGTTTATGAACATCATTATGAATGTGTCATAGCAAACTCAAACAAACATTCAAGTATTCAAGTAATCCTACTGGCCTCCGTGAAAGGCTTCATAGCAGTTGCGCCGACTTTGCAGGCAAAGGAACACATTGCATGTCAGACAGCGTACACGGGATTTCCCAGGGCAGCCTTGTTGTCTGCAACGCATCGGGTTCTTGAGATCAGCAACTTCCGGCATATGAGCAGCAGAAGCTGTGCGCGCTGAGATGTGGGGGATTGGAGTGACCCGGGATCTTTGGCCAGGTTGTGAACAGCATGCACTCTCTTCCTCTGCATGCGTGACATCACACTTGTTGAGGAACACCTGAGCCACGTCCATGCGGAACGCGAGGAACGTCATGATAGCCTTTCTTGGGGTACCGTGTTCTTGATGATCTCTGCGATACAGCAGCCAGCTGTTGGCCAGAGCAAGATCCATGAAGTGCATAAGCATGCGAATCGTCCACTTCTTTGTTCGCACGCTCATCCTGTAGTAGCTCATCATTCTGTCTGATAAGTCTACCCCACCCATCTTTGCATTGTACTCCTGTACAATATTTGGTCGTCTGATGGTTAAGTAGCATTTGTCCTTCTTGGACCACCGCTGGCAGGTATTCTCTGGCTCCTTAGTGTGGACAGCAGAGAGCATCAGGACCGGCTTGTTGTCAAACCATTTCACAACATTCAGTTTCCCATCTCCCCTGACAACTGATGCGGAGGTACCTCTGCCTTGCTGCTTCATGATCTTGTCACTTGGAAGCTTTTGCATTGCTTTTGGGATCCTGTTCTTCATGACTGTACCAGTTAGGTACACCTAAAAACAAAACCAATTATATAATCTCAAAGTGATGTAGCAAGGACAATTTTTTTATGGCAGCCATCTTGACAGAAAACAGGGTAAACCTGCACCCTGAACCAGACTGACACAACAATTGACCAACAGATGGACACAGATTGATGAATGTTATCATTTGCTGCTGTGAAACCGAAAAAGCAAAAAATAATAATAACAAACTGAACAGTACTTGGGAAACTATATAAAATAAATACCTGCTTCTCCAGCATGGATTCCGCAGCTGATGTGGTGGTGAAGAACCTATCGCGAGTACACCTTTGTACCAGGATGTACTGTTTTTGTCAGGCGTTTGAGGACCAGGGCTCCCAAACCCAATCCTTCTGCGTCCAGCACCTGTGCAGCCAGTTCCTTTGAACCTTGGTAAACTTCAAAGTCGAGAACGACGCCATCTGCTGTTGCCAGGACAAAATTCTTCATGCCAACTGGATTTGGCTTTAGCGGCACATACTGGCGGAACGGACAGCCTCCAGTGAATGGTATCATCTGTTCATCTATTGAGACGGATTCTGGTCGGGCCTGAGCATGGCAGCCTTTGAGTATGCGATTCATGAAAGGCCTCACCTTCCAGAATTTGTCTGTTTTCCTGTCTTCAGGAATGTCGTCATCAATTACCACCTTCAGATGGCTCCTCAGCTTGAAGAATCGGTCGCGTCTCATTGTGTCACTAATGGCAGGGACTCTCAGGTTAGTGGACCAGAACATGCGGATTTGTGGGTAAGGGATGCAGGACATCAAGATGGATGCTCCAAAAAAGTGGTACATCTCTTCAACCCGATGTGTTGAGAGATCTCCCACTTTTAGCTAATGACATAGAATTTGTACAGTCGGCAAGGACTTTCATCAGCTCTATGTCAACGTACTGTTCCATGTACTGCACCGGCGACATATCTGCTCTCTCGTCTTGTTGTTCATCAGCTCCTTGAAATGGGACTAAGACAGGGTTGAATGGAGCAGACTTCCAGTACTCTCTATTTCCATTTCTTGGTCCTGCCCTGCGACCTTGCACATCCTGGTCAGGTTCTGATAATAAAAATACAATACATTTTATTTGCAATATACTCAACTGAATGAAATAAAGTGCTACGGAGCAAAAACATGGGAATTAGGTTATATCTCACCATCATTCTCAAGATGCTGTTGTTTATGTTGTGGCTCACTCACATCGCTGTCAGTATCTTCACTTATGTCAGCAACATCAGGTTGATAATCTGAATCAGAATCATCAGGTTGCTCCACAGTTGCTTCACATGGAGCGATTTCACCCACAGCAGGATCATCCTCTTCACCATCTGACAAATCTTCAATCTCAGAGTCGTTTGCGATTGCATTTAGCAATCGTTCAGCTCTCAAAAAGGACATTCCCCCTGTAATGATAAAAATGCACAATCTATTTCCTTGTAATAGGAAATAAAAACTTGCTCCACTGGCAAATTATTCTACTTATTTTTTAGTGAAAGTTCGCTTGAAACAAGTGGTGATTGTCTAAAAACAAGTTACTTTTTACAGGATGAGTCTTATTTTAAGTGTAATAAGACTTATTTTGACTAGAAATTAGACATTTTGACTAGAAATAAACACAAATGCTCTTGGAAAAATTTTACGTTTTTGCACTGAAGGTAGACCTGATGTCCTTAAAGAAGTACGTCATGTTTACAGACGTTGTAGCTTGCTAATATTACTCAAATATATCAAATAAGCATGCCACGTGAAGCTACAGACATTATTGTGCATAAATAAACTAGTTTCAATCATACAATTTGATTAGGATTTTTACCTTGTCCATGTTTCTGTCGGGAGCTGCCGTAGAAGACGTTCGCTGTCATCCCTGCCATGTTGCTTTTTTTCAAATGAGTGTAATTTCATTATGAGACCACTAGGTGGTGCAGGCAGGGCCCCCAGATGAGGCCAATTGGTCAAAATTCTTACAAATTAAGTATCATGGTGCAGAACAGCAAAAATGTAATGTCCTCATATGAGGATGCGGGGTCTCAGGAGGTTAAGCTGGTTGCCAGATCCATGCTAATCTAGCTAATCTAATCTAATTTAATCACTTTTGGTTTTAGAAGCAATTCATTCCAGGTTTGATTCATACCATTGCATTATTTCTTGCAGGCTAAAATCCACACAGAAAAGTAATATGGATCTCGTTAGCTGGTAAAGTAATTTTGCAAGCAATAATATTAGCAACTGTTCAGCGTTAGCCAGCAAGCTTACTTGACTTTGTCTGTGGGATTTCCTACAGATGGTGATGTCATTTTCCAGAGAGCTGATTGGTCAGTAGGCAGCGTTTTCACAGAGTTAATCTCTTTTCTGGAACATAACCTGCTGGGAGCAGGTTAACGGTTCATAAAAAAATTTTAAAAAGAAAGTTATGTTGAGCATTAAAACTCTTGTTCATTACATTTTACTTCATAATTGCAACCGCATGTGTTGTATTCATTGTTGCAAAACTTGTTCTGTATATAGTTTGTTATCGTGATCAAAACCATTGATCTGAAGCTCAAAGCTGATGCTGTCATGTAAATAGTTTTCTAATCAGCAATAAATAACAATTTCTGATCAACCCATATAAATTGCATGCTTAAAATAACATACCGTTAAAGCCCCGCCCATTTCAAGAAAACCCGCCCAACTTTCGGGTTAAATTCCGCCCACTCCCGGGCTAAGCCCCGCCCAATCCGAGTACGGATACAGATACAGATAATTCATATGGTTAACAGATACAGATAATGCTGTACTCGCTCATCCCTAGTGTTAGTGCATCATTACCAACGCTTTCAGACAACGTGACAGAGTGCAAATCTTTGACGCTAAAGGTACCCTTCAGTGTCCATATGAACAAATGCTAGGTCGCAGCAACACAAAGGAGCACTGCAGCTGTGCAGCACGTAGGATTAACCGGCTGACATGCATACAGTCACTAACTGAGGTTAAGGCTGTCAACGCCTTTAGATGCAGAAGGGTACCTTTAGCGTCAAATAACTACGTCACCCTTTCTGAAAGCGTAGGTATTTAATGCCCTGAGATGACACAGGGCGCTGGTTGACTATGTATGCACCCAACAGACATAGAGCAACATTAGCATTCATTTGGGGTCATGTTTCTGTCCATAAATATAAGACCAATATTTACACTCATTTGCTCTGGCTTGGTCTCCACCAACTAAAAACATCTAGCTCGGTTGACGCTAAATGCTCTACTCCGTGCAGTAAAACAGTACCTTTAGGGCCATGAAACCAGAACAATGAGTTAAAAGTGCTAAAAGCTCAGAATAGCTTAAGGATGTGTGGTGTCTGGTATAAAGTCTTTGTGGGTTTGTCACTACAAGGACCCAACCTTTTTTATTTCTCAGTCATTTGATCCATTGTTCATATAAAATCATTGATTAGCTCAGCTTTAATTATACCAACAAGCAATTTTCCTCCATTGGTGATGTCCTTGAAACTCTAGCTGTGCATTACAAAGACGCGGGTGCAGCCTCCACTGCAGAACTAATGCAGGACAGATGCAGGATAAATGCATGGTGGGGGGCTAATAATGCTGGATTTATCTATAGTGTAGAGTCTGAGAATTTGACAAAGGAGGAGACAGATTTAAGGATTTTGTGTTTTTCCCTGCATGACACGAGTAAGCCAGCCTGTGTGAGAGAAAGGACAGATATGAACACAGTCAGAATCTCACTATCTAAATCTGAAAACTAGCTGATAAAACCAGCTGAAAACAGCCTGGTGAGCTCTCTCTCTCTCCCTCCCTCTCTTTCTCTCTCTCTCTCTCTGCTCGGGCAACTACATGAATCCTTTGAACCTCTTCACAGCGATGGGAGCTGAATGCTCTATCAACGGCAGCATGCTGGAAACAAGCTATTGGCCCGGGAATCCAGATAAACATATAAGAGGCGCTGGCCGTCGTCAACAGGCACATTCATAGGCAGACAATAGGGCTCTGATCAGAACAATGATTATGTGGGCCCTCTGCCGTCCTGTCATTGGCAGCCCACTTTCTTCATTCCTATCATTAATTAATTCTGTGATATTTCCAAAGTCTGGGCTGTATAGACCCCTAATGAGAAACCTCATCAAAAGACGCACAAACCAGGCAATTTGAGCTGCGGCTGGCATGAGACGCTGCACTTTCAGCCTCCTCCTCCATCCCCAATTACTTGCTTTTCTTCTTGATACACAGCAGTGTCCATAACCACAAAGAGCTCTCCTGGTCACCAACAGTACACCTGTGTGTGTTTCTTTTCATTTTTCCCCCCCTCGAGGTAAGACGCTTTTTTCCCTTTTTTTTGACTGGTTTGCTCTTGTGTACTGATAGCCATCTCATTGACTTTAATCAGCCATCCATCAATGTGACAGCGCTCTAAGAATTAAGGTTTTCAGGCACTAGTTAATTAATCTGCCCGCTCCTGTCTGCCTGCACTGCTCAATCATGGAGTAAATAAAGGCAGTCAAGAATGTAATTGTTTGTTTTCTGTGCAGAGTTTGGGGGGTACTTTTTCATCTCAAGGAGCTGTGAAAGTTGCCCTTTTCGCTTTCATTTGCCAAAGGTATCTCATAAAGCAAATGAGGCAGAGGTGTACACAAATGTCACATTTCAGAATAACTTGGTCTTTTAAACCTTTTTCCCTTCCTCTTACAGTGATAGCAGCAAATTTGCAATATGCAGAAAATGTTGTTCGAGAAAGTTATAGTCTTGTTCATTTTAAGTCAGCGTATTGAAAGAATCTGCTGTAAAGTCATCCAATCCTAATCAAATCTAAGAGAAAAGAACTGATTTTACAGTCATAAAAACAGACAGCAGGAGTGCATAATGACTATGATGCTCATGCAGTATAATTACTACATAAGCAGTGATTCCCTAAGGACTTATTCTGCTCCATTTTATCGTTGATTGTAGTTTGTGTTAATCAGTATTTGCAGTGAGGGAAGAGCTGTTTACATGCCTGTAGCAAAGTATTAATGTGCATGTGCTAACTCGATTGTTTTAACAGCTCTGAGATAGCACAGATTGGGTACAGTGTGTTTGTAATAGTTTTCTGAAAATTCTTCGTCATCTATTAACATGTCTCTTTTTTTCAATTTCAGTAGTTCTGTCTACAAATCTGTATTATTGTTACATATTTCCAGCCGAGGTAACATGGGCATAAAAAGTACGTTTACCATTAAGTATATATTTTAACATTGCACTCTTCCCACTTACGTAGGTATGTAAATTAGATGTAAATTAGTTTTTAAAGTGGCATTGGCATTAAACATTTTACTGACATCTGACCTTGTGATTGCAGTCACTGTGACATAATACTTTTCAGAAAACTGAACTTTCTCTGACCCACACAAGGGCAACGCAAGGCTGTATTATGATGGTATTATTGATTATGTAATAGTTCTGACCACAGCGTGAGTGCACCCTCTGCTGAGGCTGCCTCAGGCATAAGTCTGTATTATTGCACATATATACAGTAGATCACTAGTGGAGCAGGTTAACCTAGTTCACACACCAAATGATTCTGACAGGCTGTTGTGTGATTGTGACTATAGCCATGGCTGTTGTCAAGTAGGTTGTAACACTGTGCGTTGGTTGTTGTAATGGGTGTAACACTAGCTTCATGCAGGGTGGTGTGAGAAGCAAATACGCATGTTTTGCTAGTTGGATCATGGACTACTTATTTAAAATTTCAAGGTGTTAGTGGTTCCAGCCTTCCGAGGTAAAAAAAAAAAAAAAATTAAATCAGGGAACAAAATCATAGTCTGAATTGTGATTTCATAAAATCTTTTTGTTACATTTTACCAACCAAGCTTTATCTAAACCATACCTTATTTGCAAATTTGCATTTTGGCAGTGTTGGGCAAGCTACTTGGAAAATGTAGTGAGCTAAGCTACTAGCTACTCTACATTAAATGAAGCTTTACTACACAGAAGCTACCCCCCAGTGAAATGTAGCAAGCTAAGCTACAGCAACGTGGCAAAAGTAGCTTAGTTACATCTAAGCTACTTTTAATTTTTTAATAGTTTATAGTTAGGTCATTTATATATAAATATTTATATACACACACTCACACACACAAACAACATAGGCCTAGTTTATATTAAAGCTACTTCATTCCACAGTAGCAACAGAAGAAAGACTAAAAACCTGCTCCAATGTGTGAGAGAGCTAAATCAGACACAGAAACTCTCCTACTTCCTGCCATGTCATTGCTGCTAAATGTTCTTCCTCATGCAACAAATGGACAACCATTGTTGTTTGTATAAAGCAACTTCATCATATTTTTAATTAATTCAATTAATTCATTATTAATTAATTCTATATTTTTTATAGTTTATATGTGACTTTGTGCTCTGGCAACATTGCAACCTAAACAACCTAAACATTCATGGCAGAGAAAGAAAGAGCGAGCGAGAGAGAGAGACATTCCGTCGCACGTGTCTTTATTCCCCTGCAGCAAAGTCGCAAACATCAGCCCAAGGATCGGTACATGATGTCACTGTCACAGGGAAGCGCTTCTGCCGGCTGCACATACAGGTCCGTGTGTGGCGATGGTGTCACTTACTGATTCTTCAGAAATGCTTGGGAAAATGTAGCGTGTGTGGAAGCTACCGCGCTACTCGGTCAATAAAAGAGCTTCGTTACTGAAAAGCTATTTGATTCAGAAAATAGCGACGCTGCCACCAAGCTACTGAGAAATGTAGTTAAACTAGTAACGGCGCTACTTGTAGCGACGCTACTGCCCAACACTGCATTTTGGAAACCCGTATTGACTGATTGTTTCAGTTAAACCTGTTTTAACCTGTTAACAGGGTTTTTTTTGCATTAAAGAGCATCACTTTGAGATTACATTCCCTGTGCATAAAGTGTTAACCTGCTGAAATGTCTGGTGGAGGTTACACAAAGTACATTCCACGTTCTGCATCAAACTAAGGCAGGAACAGACATATCAGTAGTCACCAACATATCAATAGGGTAGGTATTTTTCTCTTGCATGCAGTTTCCAACTTACAAAACCATTTTTAGCACACGTTTGTTGGTGTTAACCCTAGTGGCACACTGCTTTGCAGTCTTGCATTGTCAAAGTAAAAGTATGTAGCCTGTTGTTTCAACAAATATTCAAAGGTTCACAAAGGACATTTTACATTCTACAAGCGCTGTGAGATAACTGTTGTTGTGATTTGGCGCTATATAAATAAAATTGAATTGAATTGAAAAATTTAACTTTCATCAGCTATTGATTGCACGATTTTGTGGATGGTGTCTTTAGTTTTAAGGTTTTTAATATAAACTTTATTTAACCATAAAGGACAAGACCGTCTTAGCAAAGATACCAAAAACAAATTACAGAGAATAAAACAAAAAACATTAAATATTATTTCATTAGATGATAACTAAACCAAAATGTAAAAAGTTCACCTACTTTTAAAGTAGTTGCACATTAATACAACATAATAGCACTAAAAATAACATATCTAAATAATTTAATCAGACCAGAAATGCATCATGTAGACATAGAGCCATGTTGTGTCCACCAGCAGCTGCTGGAAGACCAGATTGAATGTAGAGGTGTTCCTGAATGGAAATCACTGTGATTCAGACAGACAAATGCCATGTACACAAAGCTGTAACACATGTAGTGCAGCCCCCCCCACTCCCACTCCCACTCCCACTCTGAGTAAAATCAGCCACTGAATCAAAGCCACACAGATCTAATCAAGCAGACAAGACCAGTAATGACTTTTCAATGAGACGGATTATAAATTGAATGTCACGGTCAAATCTAAATAAAACAGCGAAGTGTTCACATCTGAAGGTTGTAAAAACTTAAATATAAACCTGGAGGCTTCTGATACATTGTTGTATGTGTATTTATGTGTCACCTGATGGACCACTTCTCCTCAGAATCATAATTTAGTCAAATGAGAACACACAAGCATTATACATAGACTGCAGAAAACAATGGAACTTCCTCTTCCCAGTGACGTCTTCCCAATGTGTATCAAGGAACTGTTAGCAGCTAATGTATCATTGCCTTTCATGGTGCAAATTTTCCAAACAATGTAACAAAAATAGGCTTAAAAGTAAAAAAAAACAAAACAAAAAAACACACAAGTTTATATAGTTTTAACTTTCATATTCAGATATTCAAATGTTTAGCTATGTTAGTCCACAGAGATTTTATGATGATGATTTTGGAGATTGTTGATATTTAAACTCATGTATAAAACCCTTTGCATACAGTGTATGGACAAATACTACAAAACAGAGTCAACAATGACTGCAAGTAATTTAACTAACGTTAGCTGGGTTGTGGAAAAACTGTCGCTAAAATCGCTGCTGTGAAGCTAGTATAAAGCTAACACGCAGAGGGGACGAGACCATCCCAGAGCAGCACAGTAGCTCCAGGCCGCGTCAGACACGACTCTCCTGCTGCTACAGCTAACATCACAACAAGAACATGTCTTGGTGAACTAGACAGTAAGATTAATGTACGTGTTGAAGTTCTTTATCACAAAAGGTTCCTACGTACGTATGGAACATGCACCAACAGGCATTGGGGGAATCCATGCGCTATCTTGGCATGCAGTCTGAAAGGAAGAGGTGGGACGCGAATTTGACACTGTGACACTGACACAATCGGCGTCAAGGGGTTAAGTCTGGCAGTTTTATGGTGAAGTGGAATTTAATTAACCCTAACTTTGGTTTGTTAATCTTATGCATTTGACTGAAGTTCCAAACGTAATTTTACGTGTCTGATACTGGACAGCTGCTGGCACTGCAGCTATAAGACTTCCAAATCAGATGCATACACTGTGCTATAACCCTGTGTAATTCAAATTAGCTTTCATAATTGTTCAGTGAATATTCATGTAATGTACTACACTATAGAAATGAGAAATTAACTGATTTATCAAACATAACCATGCAATTAATAACTATTAGTAGAATAGCGCACACTAATGCAAATGGAAAACCTTTATTTCTTTTCTTTCCCAAAGCAGAGTAAGGTAAACTAATAGTGTCTCTTTCCAAACACTTTTAATTATAAAGTGCTTTGCCGCGTTGCTTTGCAGGCACCGTCCACTCCACATATCTGCTGGCATCCTCAACGAGGCAGGAAATTGAAAGAAGGAGACAGAATCAGCCACACAGCTGACGGAGGATGAGCTGCCGACCATAATTACCCCAAGTGCTATTCAAATGGCACCACCTCATTTTATGGACAGTTAAGAATACCCATGCTCTCTAATGTGCTCTCACAGCTCCAGCGATGTTCCTATCCACTGGTCATATTCAGACACACTGCTGTAGCTCACACACAATAGCTGCTTAATAGCCAGCTATTTAAAGACGCTACATCAGTACCTACATGCTACTGCTGAGCTTTATAGCCCGTGGTCTAGTCAGTGAATGTTCCAACTGTTCTTAAAGTGTAGTGAAGTGTGATGACATGATGACATGGTTAAGCTATGTTTGAGTCAAGAAATGTTATAAATGCAGTGGACAATACTCTCCACTTATATCGTAAGATGTTTAATTCTAAATATTCAATTATCCATGAACTCCCCCTGCTCTGCCATTCCTTTCTATCTGCAGGTTGGCTTTCGTTTTCTGTGACCCACTCAGGATGGTGTGTTTGGTCAGAATGATTGTTATTTGGTTCGCTTTTACTGTGAGCTCTCCCTCATGCCTCTTGGCCATGGAAGATGTTTTCTCTCTTCTGCTCTCCGCTGGACTGGTACAGTGCGTAACCATCGTCTCCTCTTCTCACAGTAGGTTTTATGTTGTTTTCCAGTTTCATTCCCACATGGTGAATATCAGCTATTTGCACGTTCTCTGTGCGCAGATGATACTGTGATGCACCGATGCTGTGATGCCTTGGTGAGAGATGCTACTGGTTATTGATTTCTTGTGAAGTCGGTGTGTGTTTGTGCTTGTGGGTACTGGATGGTCCCAGTGGGATCTGGACCACATCCTGTGTTGCCCTTATGTCACTAGCGATAGCCTTAGAAGATGATGCCTGTGCAAAATAGAACGTTAGTTACGTACCTTAATCCATATTCTATGAGTATATCTGCAGCCTTCTAAGCTACGGGCCTTCTAAGTACAGAGCTGAAACCAAGATCAGCATTAATATGATTGGCCGGGTGCTGATCTTGTGATTGCAGTTACATGTGGTTGGTTTGTTCGGAACTGACTTATTACAAATAAACCAGTAAACACGAAGTCATACGGACTGACAGATAAATAATAAAATGATGCAAGATTTTTAATTTCTGCACGTCTTCTTTTATTACGGCTGTGTCTCCTTCTCACAACAATGCACCTTCCTTTCAAACGTATTAAATACAGATGCTGTTGCACTCACATGAAATTGCGCTTAGGCTTAGTAGATGTGTGTAGTAAATAAATGTATTTGCATGTTAACCTCCCATTACTTTGCACAATAAAATTGAAATGCCCCAAACTGCATATTCATTAAGGCAAAAGTACTAAATGAACAACAGGTGCTATCTTGCACTTTTGGAAGACGTCATTCTCCGTGCACACCGTTAGTAGATCAGCCCACGTGTTAATTTGCTGGTGATATCAAGTTTGCACGTTTTTACTCATGCAAGCCTTTAGTAAATCAGGCCCTTGGTGTACAAAGGCCTTATTTCACACCTTTGTTTCATGTAGACTTGGTTATTGTAACATTTTCTTGGCAGGCCTGCAGCTTGCTTTTACTTTACTTTACTTTATACTTTATTCAGTCCCATCGCTGGGAAATTTGTCTTGGACATCGTTCAAAGTCAGTACATACAAAAACAACATACATTAAAAGCAAGATAGAAACAAGTGGAGACAGAATGGCAGTCAATGCATACAATGATAGCCATCAAATGGTTCAGAACACTGCAGCTAGTATCTTAACTAGAAGTAGAAAATTCAAACATATTACACCAATTTCAGCTTCCCTTCAGTAGCTCAGACGTTATGGTGCTTCTGTTGACTTACAAAATTGCAAACAGGAACGCCCCGTCATACCTGTCTGATCTCCTTAAACTTTATATTCTATCTCCTAGAATATTATAATATTCATGCTTCTATCTCAGGTCTCCTTTCTGTCCCAAAAGAAGTCAGCTAGCTGTGTTTCTCTCTCTCTCTCTCTCTCTCTCTCTAGTTTCTCCTCCTTGTTTGCGTTGTCCTTGTCTCTCTGTTTGTTTCTTTTCTTCTATCTTTGTGAATGGTGTGCTTAAGCTTTGCTTTTTGTCAGGCTGTGTAGTCCGTCCTCTTCCAGGTCTCCATGGTGGAGAAGAGGTTCTCTCTTGCATATCCTCCAACTTTATGCAAATGTAATAATGAATTACTATGAGAACCTCTTTCAAAGATATGCCCTACCATACAGTAATCTTCGCGTTTGTAATAGTGCTACCAAACATGGACTTAGGTTTGTTATGTCCTTCAACCATAGAGTGGGATCCACAATTATACATAAGATTCTCAGCGACAGATTAGTCAGTACAAAACTCCTGAAATCTAAATGTCAGTGAGCCAAATGTCGATGAACAGATTGTCTTTGGCCCATCTGCCTGTTGCAGACCTATGTCTCTGCAGTGTTGTGGAGGAAAGAAAACAGGTTTGGATGAGCGATTCAAGCCCTGCACAGTTACTCAAGGTCAGTGTGGAGCCTCAAAAAAGACAGATTTCTCCCCAAGTGTGATAAGCCTTGGGGCAGGCACACACATATTTCAGATGTTCTCTGATGATAATCGTCGACACTATACGGTGGCCTGGGGGAAGTGATTAAAGCACTTTGTCTTCAGTCATACCCACCTCGTCCAATCCTCGTTTCTGATCCCTATCTGAACCTTGCTGCTGCCTAGACAATGCAGAGCACATCTCTCTGTCTCCCTCTATCTCCAAGTCTCTCTCCACTGCAGCGTTTATTCAAAACACTGAAGACAAATCAAACGCCTGAGAAAAACATTTAAAAGTTTTGGATTTGCCACGGTCATTGTGTTTTCTGAGCAAAGGAGGGATGGGGGTCGGTCTTTTAGTTTAATTATATCTAAATGTGACGAAGAAGACATTCAGATACTGTAACTAATATGTTTTCCATGGTTTACATAATGTGTCAACTGCATTGTTGTATTTTCTTACCAGAAAAATACCAGACTGTCCTTCTAAGAAAACCAACAATTCTTTGTTCAAATGTCTGACAATGACCTCTAGCGGCTAAATGATTAATGATTTTAGTTTGTCAAGAGGAAGTACAGGAGCATGATGACATATGTTTCCTAACTCTTCAGGAAATCCTTTTGTTTGAAAACCTTTTGTTAACAGATAATAAATGTACTTGTTTGCAAACAACAACAAACTAATTATTGATATCAGCCTAAAACAGTAAAAACTAAATGTGCAAGTGATCGTGGCAGACATAAAGCCAGTGCGTGTGCCTCTTGTGAGCTAATGGCATAAAACACAAATGCAAACTACCCAAACACCCATGCAATATTGGCATTGGGTTCCTCACATGTACATGTGTATGGCAAGCCGGCTGGAGGAGTTAGATTAGCCACTGCGTGTTATCTGAAGCATGTAGGGAGGGATGGAGAACAGAAGGAATGGTGGGAAAAGGCTGTATGTAGGTATGAAGCTGGAGGCTGCAACAGTCCAAATGGTGCTCTGGCCGGCGGCAACAGTTCAGAACGAACCTTTAGCAGGTGGGGGACATCTAGTTCCTCACAAGGTCCAGGGAGGGTTTCCTAGTACTCTCTGTCTAATGAGTACAAGAGTACAATAGACTGCAATAAGTCCACAACCAGGTGGTAATGCTGTCCATTAACCGGAGTTATGGATATATTTAACCTCTACTGACAGTGTTCACATAGCTGCGTCTGCTTTATGTATGACAAGACTGCAGCTCATCCTGTGGTGTTACCTCCGTTGGGTTGTTTTAAGAAGAGTATAATTCCTTGGAGCCTCGCTGCACAACTGACAAACTGAACTGCTGGAAGAACAAGTTCAAACAGTTTCTGTCTGGGCAGGGTTGTCATAGGAACTCTGTAATCAGTTGAATTTACTTTTATTATTTGACTCCATTTAATTTCAGGAAAAAAATGAGTTGTTGAAAGCTTGACACTTTGAATTAGGTGTGACTTAAAAAACATAAAAAGATCATTAATTTATATGAGCAAATCTACATTTTAAATGTCGTTAGTGTGAACTGTACGAGTAAATGGGCTTTTTACAGTCTTCAAATGACCATTCAAATTAATCATTTTTAAGTCTCTATTACAAAAAATTCACCAATGAATAAAGTTAACAGACCACTGGGCCTTGAGCATAATCACTCCCATGTAACAAGCTCAGTATGACTGAGTCATCAGCGAACTGAAGAATGTGTCTAACAGGATGGGAGGAGATTGTCAGTGTACAGTATGTATGAAAATAGGTGACAGGACACAGCCCTGCGGCGATCCAGTGGAGGGGCACAACATATCACGTTGACCTGGATAGAAGAAAGACTAAACTAAAACTCTAGAAAAATACTGCCTCCTTCTGTATATTTCTGCAGTTTCAGAACCAAAGGAGAGGTCACTGTTTGATTTGGCTTTGTTGCCTTTGGGATAGCTACTTGAAAATCAGGAATGTTCCGTGTAGTAGCTTTCTAAGGGCATAGAAGATCAAATACTTCAAGCAGTGGTACAAAGCATTTTAGGGGTTTGAACTCATCTCAGGGGAGTGTGGTTGATTTGAAATGATAAAAATATCAAAGTATGAGGTGAGAGCCAAGAAGCAAGAAGAACAAGGCTCAAAGAGGAGTCAAAGCCCTGGACCTTTGAAACACGGACCCAGACAGAACATTCAGAGGAGACTAATCCTACAAAACCCTGGATCATGTCCCATGCAGTGAAGGTCAAGAAACTAAAGCTTTTGATTATGGTTAGGGGAAAGTTTACATTATTTACCAGATTGACAGCATGGATCATATACATACCTTACTGTCCACCTTGCTAATAAAGAAGATCATACTGCAGCATTTGCACTGAACGCTGACAGAAATCTTGTGCAGTAGACTCACCCAATACTGGGTGGTGAAACATTAGCTTGTTGTGGCATTGCTATAAAGTTGTATTCGCTTAATGCTCTACATTGCAAAAAAGTATGAGTGGAAGTGGTTCAGACTTTCATGAACTAGTTATTTTAAAAAATTAGTTTTGATCCAGAAACCACAGTGCAGGAATGCCTGTTTTGAAAACCAGAATCTCAACAAGTAATCATTCATAATGACTATCAACCCTGTCAATTCAATATGGTATTACTGTTTTCTTGCTGTATGGCATATGATACTTGTGTGAAAGTGAGATGACTAATATCAGTCTCATTTTTATATGTTAATTACTGAGCTGGAGTCAAGCGTGGTTAGCCTAGCTTACCACAATGACTGCGTTGGATGGACGTCATTTAAATGACTGACTGGGGGTCTGTAGTTCATTTCCTGTTCCCTACTGACAGTCAACATGAATTTATTTTCATCACTGATCATTCCCTAAGCGTAACCACTGGATTATTAATTTAACCATGACAGTGATAGTCCTTTAACCTTAACGTAGTAGTCATTTTAACCCAAACCATCTTTTCTTAAACCACATCAATCTGTTTTTGTGCCTAAATCCAATCAAACCTTAACCATAGTATTGTCATGCCATCAAATGACAAATTATGTCATCCAGTATGTCTGCCAATAGGGAAAACACTTGTGAAAATATTGTGAGACAGGTTCAGGTGTGATGAAGAAGACTGATGAAGACTTAAGCTTGCTTTATACTCCTGCGTAGCTTATGGCATAGCTACGCACGCAGCAAGGCAATTATACTTGTGTGTTGGTGTATCCGTCATTCTGCCATCACACCCCCAAACGCTAGTGGCAGTAGCGCTACAGCGTCCACTGTGTTGAGTTTTAGCGCTACGCTAATGTGAATGGGGGTAAAATTGTATACGTACAGCTGGTATAGTTATCGACCGAATGGATCACATTCTAATAGTGAAACGAGTCATTTCGCTCAGGTTGTGACGGTCAAATATATTGGTCCACCGTGTTACAGCTGCCATTTTGGCCGCTAGTAAAAGCTACTACAAAGCACGGGGCACTTCCCATCAACTCGGAGGCATTGCAAAGCTACCCAGGCAACCAATCACGGTGCTTAGTGAGTTATATTTTTTAAGGGAAGTGCACGTCAGGCAACGGCGTAGCCTCTACGTAGCCCCGTAGCCTACGCCGTCAAGTATTTATTACAGTTTACAATGTGTAGTTTATTAAGCCGGATCGGGGAGATGCAGTGGCAGATGACAGGATCTGAAGAAAACTTCATTTCTAGGAAAATTTCCTAGACCTCAGAGATTGTATGTCCAAATAGGGTTAATGTTCCCCCGCCTTTACACGTGTTTAGAGTCTATTGGTTGTTGCCTCATATCAAGACTCTATGTCTAACCTAATGTAACCTAAAGTCACATTGTGTGTCATTCATGCCACACTTTCTACATAGAGCTGGTCTGTCTATCTGTCTGTAATGAAAAAAAAAGGTAATCTCAACTGTTACCTAACAAATGTATAACAGCGCATCATTATCAAGACAGTCAGTCAACAAGCAAGGAGAGACAGAGTCTGACCTACAATTTGGAGAGTCCCTGGCTGTCACCTTACTTACTTATTTTAGTTCAGAAAATTACTCAGTCATGACCTCGGGAAAACCTGTGTCATAGCACCCCTAAATTCCTTCACAACTTCTATGTATTGTTATAGAAGGAAAAACAACATATTTTCCTCATATGAAGGATCAGCATATCTGTACAAAACCTGTTCACTGCTGTGATAGGGTGAATAGGGTAATTTATTAACTCCTAATATATATAGAAAGAGCAGGGGCGTGGACTCCAATGCACGACTTATAGTCACAGTCTTGATACAAAAAAGAGTATTTACTAAGGTTCGGTACACAGCTAAGCAGTCAGGTGGAAGGCAAACAATCCGACAGGGAATAGACAAAGGCTTATGAGACAGTGAGGCAGGCAGAGATCAAAAACCCGGAAAGCAGTTCCACACAGGCAAACAAATCCAGAAAGGAGAAGGCAAGAAACCAAGGCAAGGTCCAAACGCAAACAAAGAATAAATCAAACAAAACACAGGGCGAACACTGGGGAGAATACCAGAACACAGACAAAGATGAACTGGCAAAGAGAGCAGGAACAGGTACACTAAAATACAAGATAGAGGAGACAACAAGACACAGGTGAAACAAATCAAGGGCAGGGCAGATTATTATTATTATTATAATAACAAGGGCAGGAATCGAAGCGGTCGGAAACTGGAGGAGAGGTGTGTAACAAAGTAAAAAAGGAAACAGAAGGAAAGACTGAAACAGAATAACATAACATATTACACAAGGTGCCTCTCAATTCTCTAATAAGACATTTTCTAGCTTTACGATCGAACCGGGAGTCATTCTAGTCACACCCCCTTATTAGATATCAGTTATTGAGTGGACACTGCAGCTGATTGGGCTGACCTGATACATCAAAACATTACTGGAGTTTCATACCGGAGTGAAGGCAGATAACAGATTAAACACAAGCGTTCTACTCCCAAGATTTATATTTAGTTTAGTTTTCTGATTCACCTAGTTAAAAATCTGTGTTCCTTGTAGGTCTGAACAGCAAAAGTACCATAAACAACTTTCTTCATTTATTATAAAGTTGTTTTTTTTTCTTTCATTTCTGCAATTGACTTTTATTATGGAGACAGTTAATGTCAGAGTTGGGAGAAAGGAACACTTCTTTCTGTCTGTCAGAAAGGAACACTTTTTACATAATTTATTGTCATTTCCAGTAAGTCACTGGAAGGCTGATAATTCTGGAGTTACATCATTTCAATTTCCCCAGAAACATTTAAACCATGATCATATTCTGGTTTATCAGTAATTGAATCAGAATGATCCTGTGCCTCTGAGCAGGACACAGTATAACTACAGAATGCAATGAGTATTATTCATTTACAGGTAACAGCTACAGAGAGAAAACATGCTGTTCTGATAGTGGTAACTATGAGCCTTTATTAGTATCAGCAGTGCATCAACAGTGTACAGCGGTAAGAGCTGACTGACAGCTGATCCGGCTGTGATCAGTTGCCACCGTCATCACAAACGGACGTAGCTTCACGTGACACTTCAGAGGAAAGGACGGCTCATTTCTCTAATAGCACCATTTCATCATTTCCTCTCTCCTCGCATGGAAAAGATGCAAGTGAGGGAAACGTGGATGAAGTTAAGAGAGTTGAGATACAACTACAGCGCAAGGAACACAAAGACAGGAAGGAAAGATAAAGATAAAGTAAGGAAGGATTCAACCACAATAAAAGAGGAAACACAACAAAAATGCAAAACCATGACCATTTCCAACTTTCTACAAAGGCAAATGCCTTCACTATTTGTTTTCCTTTTGGGAAATGCTTTATCTTCCACCACTCAACATGCACAGCTGTTTACTTTATGCCATCATCATGATGGTTGTTTGGAATGAGCAATAAAAAAAGTAGCTTGAAGGTAAAATAGCAACATTCCCGCAAAGTGTTCCACTAGTGCAAATGTGGCATTAAGTGAGTGTGTCCTTCATGTCACAGCATGATATGACTATATGTAAAAGTTCAAATAGGGATCAGTTCAATTGGCACTGGAATCTAAGTGCTATGCTCTCTCTGCTGGTGTGCTGCTGGTAATTTATCTGGCAGCTCTACTAACCATCTGGGATCCTGTCTCTTCAAACACAGCGGAAAAGACTTACCCTGCACTCACTAAGATCTGTTTGGACGGGCTGGCTGGATTTGCACGGCCAGTGGGCACGGAACCAGGCTGAAGGCTGCATTTCTCAGACGTGTCCTGCCTGCCTCTGTAAACACTGTGCTAACTAAAGAACCAACATGGTTATATACTGCCTCTGGGAGAGAGTTTGGTACTTCTGCTGCAGGCGAAAAACTTCTTTCTTCATCAGCGAATGGAGTTGTTGCCTCAGTCAGTTGTCATGGACTTTTCTCAGCTGTCATTTGCTGATAAAGGCTGTGAAGTGCAGCTCCAGAACAGGCTAGAATGTGGACTATGAGTTAATATTTTGTCAAACTACGATTATATATATACTACACCAAGAATGAAGAGTTACTATCACTGATTTTTCCAACCTTAAAGGGGACATGAAATGTTTTTTTTTATTATTATTTGGCCCAAATATATTACAAACATGATCTGATTCAAATAACTTGGTTAAACCAAAACCACAAAGTTATTTTGTAATTTCTACCCAGCTATCTAGCTAGTGAGCCACCATTTTGGAGTGAAGTCAATACCTACATAACACCTATTTGGAAATGGAGGAAGATGAACTTAAAATCCAATCCAAATCCAATTTCTTATGGATTCTCACTGATACGGCGTGGGAACTGAACAGTGGTATGGGTGAACGAAGTTGTGGAGGTGATATTACTGGCGTGCCCTGCAATTGCAAGTCAAGCTAAGTTAGCTGTAACTGCCAGTGCATGAATCAATCACGTTAATATTATGCAGGAAATAAAACATATACCTTGACATGGTGTTGGCCTGAGACTGGAATATGATTGCCGCCAATGAAACGTTTCCATCTGCAATTTGTTTACAAATAGTTGTTGTCAGACCGAAATGTTTTTGTTTATTTTGCTCCCTTGGTACTAATTACTAGCTAAACACTTGTGATAGCTTGTTCAGCTATTAGCTAACAATGAGTGTACCTAACGATAGTGTACCTGTTCGCTGGTTCAGCATATAGCCAACTAGGTTACATGCTTCTGGTGGACGAGCCAGAGCGATGCAATACATGTATGAGAGGTCTGACATGACAATTTGATGCAACATGGACACTTTCTATGCTCAGTTTGTTTACATCACGGTGCGCAGTGCCTTATCAAACCAACATTTGGGATACCGTGGTCAAATCACTGTGGTGTCGACAGTTTGATGTTGGATATTCAGCCGGGTTCATCCTTAATCTTTTGAGTCAGATCATCAATACACAGTAGGCATATTCTGGAATCTGAGAGAAATGATTCACACTTTTGTAATTTATAGGAGATGTAGACACTACATGCTATGAGTAGTACTGGGGAAGATGTCGCTCTTAGGAATGTTCTTAAAATCACAATGTAGTCGCTTGGCCATGCGGGGTCGCTCTGCGCTGTGATCAAACAGGGAGACAAGCGCTCCGCAAGTAAACGGCAGGTGCTCTATGGATAGTAACCACGGCAGCAGCTTCTGTGCACTACACAGCTGAAGCCTATTTAACTTAATTAAAATTATAGGCTACATAACTTTACCTGATAGGCCTTCATCTAGTTTTGCGGGGACGCTCTGCCATGTTCCCTCCTGTTGACTTCCTATTTAGTGAACAGTAATAGATTCTGGAAACCCACAAACAGCGAGGATTAGTCTCCCTTCCAATGATTTGTGCTGCGCGTCATGTACAAAAAGTTCATCACTGTCCTGATTCAGCCAGCTTTTTGCATTTAACTTCTAACTTCTTACCTATCTAACCAACTATGGTTTCAACCACTGACTTTACCTTTGTCTTTACAGAGACAGCAAAAGGACACTATTTCTGGTGATTTAGATTTAGCCCAGAGTCACCCATCAGCTCAGATGTGTCCAACTTGGAACAGTGAAAAAAAGATTAATATTTGTATTACAGTAATATCTCAAAAAGCTGCCAGGGTGGAACAGATTGCCATATATGGCCCCAAAAATCCATGCATAAACCAAGCAACATAACAGAGGGCTGTTATGTTGCTTGGTGCTTCAAACAACATTGTGCTGCTAGGAGACTGCACAGCAGGGGGGGAGAAATACAATGCAAACCTGTTGCTGATGGAGAAAGCCTCTCTGGAAGAGTTGTTGCTCGCAAGCCGCTGGACAGGCAGCAATCCCTCACTGGCTCTGTCATTGCTGATGGAGTTTGGGACATCCTCTGTCAGGCCCCACTGCATGAAATGGTGCAGAATGCAAGCTACCTGAACAACCAAATCTGCTGCCACTGGTTCAACAAGGGCTTCCAGTTCTTCTTTTTAGATTTGAAAATAAATACATGTCTATGGAAAATATTCCTTTTTTTACTGTCACATAGATGTATGTATGTAGATTAATGAAAACCTTTGTTTACACTGTGGTTCAGTTAAATGTCAGCAATAATGCATGTGACTCTGTTACTTTGATAAACCACTGCAGTGATTAGGCTGTTTGTTTTGTTTTCCTTTCATCGTCTCAAACTTTCACTGATTCGAATCATTTGACAACAGTAGGCCTGTTATGCCACATACGCTCCTTAGAGACCAACGAGCCGTAAACAGTTTTAATGGATATTCTTTATGGCTTTAAAAGTTGTGCTTGGACTTTAACCAAACCAAATGGTTTCGGACTGAGGAAAGGGTGAGTAAATAATGAATTGTTCTACCATTTGGACCTTTCAAGTAAATGTGAGGATTCACATTTAAAAAATGACCAGTTATTTTTGAAACAGGTCACAATATGCGCTAAAACTCTGTTTTTGGCACCTTATCTCACTGTCGCTATGTGTTGTGATGTGTGAGGCCTCCTCAGGAGCCTGTGGAGTCCTGTTGAAACACAGTGGATTAGATCAGTTGCTCAAGGATTCCTTTTAGGGGGACCAGGGGCAACTGTAACATTTTTTATATTTTCCTTAATCACAGACTACATGAAATACATTAATCATCTTTTGATATGAGAAACATAGATGTGCACTAATTAATACCACTAAAAATGACTAGGCTTTAATATTAAATTAAACGCAATGGTCACAGTGTTCCAACTGTACAAAATGAACCTTTTTTCCAGTTTGCAAAATATGTTATTGTTGGTTATTTGTATCTTATGTTAATAAACATGTTAATTTCCAATTTCATGACCCCATTCTTTGTCCTAAATCCTAAACACATTTCAGGTACATACATTTTCCTTGCATTAAAGCATTGGGTTCACGACCCATCACCTAGTGAAAGCTGAGGCAAAATCTTCTACACCTGGGAGATGTTGATCCGGGGTATTCTGAGCCTTGCAGTCCAGAGGGCTAAGCCAAACATTAATTTTGACAGTAAACCTCCATGTCATATGCACCAGGCGGAACCAGTACCAGAAATCAACCACTGCAATTAGGAAAATCGAAAAGGACCTATTGGAATTGTAGAACAACAATCCTGAATTTGCTGGAGCCTGCATAACATGTTTGCTATTCACAGCTCCAACACAGGCTGGAAACACAGGCTACTACTCCATGTAGTCCTCCATTCAGCCTCTTTTGCTACAGGCATACAGTTGCCCAGCAAGCAATCCCAAACGGGCTGGGATGCTTGCTGGATGATGCCACACAGCGTGTGTTTTTTTTTGTGTGTGTGTACCCAGCTTTGACCTCTGCGTCTGGCTTGCAGTCTGTGCTGTAAAATAAGGCTAGATCAAGTCATTTGTCGACTAGTCGTCACACATTTATGATATTAATATACTTTAATATCTCTTGTTGCTTTTCCCTTTTCTTTTAAGGAGCAGACTGCTGTCACAGTCCTCTCTGAGCATCTTTCGATGAAGATAAACTCTCATTCAGATCTGACATTGTCAAAGTATGCCTCGTCCTGTTTCTCTGCATGGAGGAATTGCAAGCTCTTAAAACGTGGGTCTAGGACAGCAGCTTGGAAATATGCTGGTCGAGGCTCCCTGTGAGCTCCCATCTCTTGTCAATTTCTCCAGTGCTTTCGCCGTCGTGCTGCCATCATCACACATATTTATTAGCATGGGCAGCATGGCAGACAGAGAGGCATTTACATACTGCGGGAGCAGCTCGGCGAGAGTGATCATAGGCTTCAGCGATGAGACGAATGAGTCCTCCGCAGTCCTCCAACGGGCAGTTGTGAGATGTAGATCTAGGTCAGACCTTTGGGTGGTACCTGAAAGCACAGCCCTGACAGGCCACCTCTGTTCTAGGAGGTGCTCCAGCATGAGGTGCGTGGAGGTCCATCGTGTCGAGACATCTTGGATGAGTTTTTTGTTTAGCCAATCTCTTTTGTTTGGCTTTTGCTTTTGTATTGGCTGTAGTCTTGGCACTTTTCTTGAAATGCGCCACAAGATTTCTGGCAGCAGCAATGCCTCGACAGATCGGATCTTGTTTCAGAGCTTCACAACAAACTACCTGGAGATTACTCCAGGACAGGTTATCAAATAGTAGTTCATTGCACAACACCATATTAGCGTCATTGTTGTACAACTGCGACTCTTGTCTGGAGGAGTTGCTCAGGTAACTCTTAATATTTACAAGACCTTTTCCAACTTTATAATATGTACTGTACTAAAGATGCACCCCAGGAAAATGCCTAGTAAACAGCCAGAGGCTATCAGCTGTGAGAGTGTCCTTGGTTCTAAATGTCTGCTCGTGTTTAGGCAGGAGTGCAGGCTGGAAATGGCAGCAGGGAAGTGGAGGCTGTCTGCTCAATGAGAGCGACTGTCTGCTCAAATCTGCAGCGGGCACACAAACTCTGCAGTGGTAAAGGGAGGCCGGCCTGCCAGAATGAAAGGTAATCTCAGATATCACTTTCAATAGCCCCGGCAGTGGGTGCGATGTATAGGGGCTGTATCTAGCCTTCTCAGTGGATTAGGGCTGTGTTCTCCTCTGAGGAGAAGTGACAGAGGAGAAGTCAATCTCCAGGGAAACCTCACTTTCTGTGTACCTGTCCCTGTTTTCTACTAATCTGATTTTTTTTTTTTTTTGAAGATAAACTCTCAGTTTTGCATACAGTAATGTATGTATGTCTGTCAATGTAAGTATTGCACAAAGTGAAATGTTGACCAGACAATGGCACTGAGTGAAAAGTCAGATGATCAAATCATTACAATTCATCCTGAGGAGAAAATTAATGTATCAGATTTCATGGCTATCCCTAGAGTAATTCCCCTTAGTACGATGAAAAGTAAGATTAAATATTAAAAAATAATAATATAAAGTCACACAAGGCTTGTTGGATCATTAGCTTGGGTTCATTATTATTATTATTTTTATTCAGTTCATTTAGATGCGCACACACTAAGCTGTCGACTTTTTCACATTTGTGTTTCTTACCCTGATGGACCAATATTTAGAGATGTCATTTAAGTGAAAGGTAAAAGGTAAATTCACCTGTTTTTAGACTGTTTTTCTATTTGACGCTTTTTTAAAATTGTATTAAAGGTTCAGTGTGCAATATTTCTGAGGATCTATTGACAAGATCCATAACTATGTTTTCAGTGGTGAATAAAGATCTTACATAATAAACTGTTTACCTTAGAATGACACATTTATATCTACATAACCTCAGGTCTCCCTTTACATGGACGTCGCCAGACAAACAGCGCTATTCATAGTTTTCACGTGACGTCACACTCCAATGAAAAGGCTCCCTTGGAAGGTTATTTTCCGCTGCCAGCCAACCAGGAAGCAAGTAATACACTGTTACTTTAAGTTTGTTACTTTTATGTGTTGCCAAAATGCCCTCCAGGTCACCACACATGTCACGTGACTGAAAACTAGGAATAGAGCCCCTTTTGTCACTACGTTTTTCTTCTTCTTCTTCTTCTTCTTGTAGAATTCTTGCAGTGTAGACACTCATCACTATATTAAATACATACAATCAAAGAAGAAGAAGAAGAAGAGGCAATAAATATACAGCAGGGGGCGGCAAATAAATTTTGCAATTTTGCATTTTTTGTATCCATTAGATAGTAGGTGAGAACAAAAGACAATATTTACGATTAATCTTATGGTGTTCAGTTAGCTCAGTTGGTAAAGTTCAAGGCTCTCGCTCGAAAGATTGTGTGTTTGATTCCACATAGAAAGAATTTTTTTCCCCCCTCTTCAACAAATTGATTTTGAAGTGACTGTTTCTCATGCTCATAATACAGCATGTGCAGTGTGTTTCAGTTTTTGGTCCATCAATCTACAGACACTTTTGCATTTCCCCAGTCTCTCCAGGCAGAGCACATTTAGTTGAATCACGTTTCCTGACGGCTCTTTCAGAGGTGTGTCAAGCAGGGTACAGACTCTTTTTTTATGTCATTCAGAATTTTTGTCCTGTGTCAGCCACCATAGCTATCTTACACTGTTTGAAAGGGGGGAGCGGTAGACTAGACGGTTGTAATTGGCTGCTAAATGCCATTAAATCTTACACAATTAAGCTTTAAATGTCTTTTTAAATTTCCCTTGCTGTTATGTTTGATGTAAAGCACTTTGAATCGGCCTGTTGTTGAAATGTGCTTTACAAATAAACTTGCCTTGCCTGAGATAAACAACTGGCTTGTGTCTCTGAGAATAGATAGTCATGCTCAGAGTGACAGTAAGCTCCCTGATTTCGTTACAGTACCAGACAGCACAACAAATCCAACATTTCCCCCCAAACATTTCCAAATAACACACAACATGAAAAATAATGCACAACGTAAAACCTAGGACTAAGTACAGAGTCGTTACAGTGCAGTGCATTATTTTTCAGAATGCTAGTGCCAGATATAGCATGATCACATGCCAGCAAAATGTCATTATCGTTTGTTCATATTTTGGGGTAAGATGCACTTTAAAAGGAAATACTCTTTTGTTGATATCTTGTCAACTTTGTGATGAACATTGATTTACTAACTCAGCAAGTATGAAATAACCATAAATGGGCAGTTCTTCCCTCCCTCCCTGATTCTCTCCCTACCTTCCTCCAACACTCTTCTCTTTTTATTCTTCAAATATGGAATTAACAATTGCTCGATCAGTACTGTGTTAGATCAAAGAAATGGCAGCTGTTTGTTGGCTTTTCTTTCCAAGAGTGAGTTATGCACCATTCACATTGTACGGGAAGGATTGGTATAGGCTACTTAAAAAAAAAAAAAAAAAATCTCATTTTAAGACTTGGGAGTGTTTATGTCTCACAGCTCAAAATGGTTATATGATTGCAGGGTTGGTCAGGTAAGGGTTCGATAAACGGTGAACTGGCACGCATTATATTCAATTTGATACAAGTTTGATTTAACAGTGCATTTGTGGGCCAGGCAGCTAAACAATCAGCTGATAATTCTCTATAGGTTCATCGCTACGAGCAGCACGTCTCACATTACACACAAGGTATATTTTGGATTTATGACAATGATAAATGTGAGTGAAAGCATTTGTTTTCATCAAAAGGCAAACCACAGCACAACCACAACAGGGCAGCACTATTTCAGGCTCTGCGTCGAAGCAATACATCCTACTTCCAAGGCTTTATCTGTAACTGCAGCATAGCCTCTGTTGGTTGAAGCAATCTTCATTCCTGTCAAGGTCAACCTGCAGATGTAGAGGATTCACTCAGCTGTCCACCTTGCAGGAAGTAAAGAACAAATTCACCAAAGCTGACTCATTAACTGGGGCTCCTAAAGCAGCAGAAGAAAAAAGGAAGCAAGATGAGAGGAGGAAGGAGGGAGAGAATCAATCTAGCGCTGGCCGACTGCAGGCAGTCATGGAATCGTGCGACTCGCAGCCTTGTCTCTCATCTCCGAGTGACAGCGCAGAGTAATGACTGGTAATACTTCACTGTGATTACCCGACGTCATTTTTCTTCTCCCCGCATTCACACTCCCCGAGAATGTTTTATCTGGACGCTACAGCAGTGTGTGTGTGTGTGTGTGTGTGTGTGTGACTGTGTGATCGAGTAAGCGAGTGAATGAATGAGTGAGTGAGTAAGACAGAGTGGGAGAGGAGTAAAGGAAGTAGATGCTGAGAAACCTGAGCATTTTATCTCCTCTGGCAGTGTGTTATGGGACCTGCAACAGTGGAAAACAAAATTGGTGTCATGTCTGTTTTACTTTTGGCAGGATGCTGTCAGAAACTTTCTCATGCTAATTTTTATTTTATTTTAGCTTATTCATTTCTTATTCATTTTATGGTCGTAGTTTAGTAAAAACTGTCTTAAATGCTAGAGCTATTCTGAAATCTTGCTAGTCACAATGCCGAATCCGTTTAAGAGTGTAGCGATGGGAGTAATAGGTTTGTCATGGCTGCATAGGCTGCATGCACACACAATAACTGAAATTAGGTAAGTGAATTGGTGCACAAGTGACAAAACAATAAAACAAATAGATTTCTAAAAAGGATTGTGATGGTGAGATGATAAAAACTAATGTGAAAAAAAAGAAATTAGATTCAACCAACGAAGAAACAAAGAATAATTCATTAATGGCATGCCGACCGCCATGTCATACAAATACTGGAAAAGCCAAAAGGAGAGAAAAGTACTTCAAGTACTTCATTACGTAATTACTGCAATCGTGCCCTCCTATTATGTCTCAGGATCTGAGGCAGGTTTTAATCAGGCGGCCATCTAAAGAACGAACCTTGGACTCTTCTATCTGTTATTTAAACTAATTCATTGTTTCCAATGGAAATGCTCCATCACAAAATAAAACAACTTCATTTATCAATGACAGCCACTGGTAGATCAGTGATGTGAGTGACCTATTGCTAAAAGGAAGGGCACACTCCACTGGAGAGCTCTTCACACGTCTCTGTAATGCATACTAGAGTCTATTTGCTTGGACACACTAGTACATACTGGAGAGTGTATATATGTGTGTAAAATGTGTTGTTTTTAAGATAAGTGGTCAATTACCCCTTCCCTTTAATAATGCAGCTCGGGTCTGTGATGTTATACTGGAAACCGTTGTGATGCAATAAAAGCAGCAGAACTTGACACAGAGCTGCTGAACAGAGAAAAAAAAATAGATTACCTCATTTTAAATATACAATTAGACAATCAGAAAAAAAGAATGAAACGCTGAGGTAGTGGGAAAATGTTTGGTCCTTCACAGATATAACTGCTTCCCTTATCTGCTTAGACACAAGGTTAAAAGAAAACTAACACAAGGGGGAAATTATGAGAATAGTTGTCAGTGGCATCACTGCTGAGTTCCGGGATCTGTTTCCTTAAAAGTACCAGCATCTCTGCATGGAGCTGATCTTATACGCAGCAGCACCACCATATGGTCCGTACTGCAGCCAGCCGTCTCTCCGTGAAGCCGGGAGAGAGGCGAGGAGAAGGAGCGGCTGAGCCTGAAGGCCTGCTGATCCTGGCCCACCTCTCGCTGTTCCTTATTCAATTAATCAAAGCCTTGATTAGGCTAACCCTGACTCCCTCAGGTAATGATGAATGGGCTGCTGGAGAAGCTGAGCTCAGAACCCTGCTACTGTATGTGCGGTCGTGGATGCAAGCGGCAGACGAGCCCGGAGGCGGGAGGGTGGCAGAGTGGTCCGAGGGGCTTGGGTTAAAACGCGTGTCATGTCTTTCACAACAACAACAAGGCTACTCAGAGTGTTGTTCATAAGAAAAACGGCATTGAGACAACAAAAAAAAACACAAGACAACATGAAAATACATAAAGTTTAAAAATAATAAAATAGGAGAAACTTAAGAATAACAAATTACAGTAGAAATTACAGATAAATATATAAAGTATAGTAAGTAAAGCACAGTATAAATTATATATTTTTTTATAGTTATCTTAAATGCAGTTAATGTAAAAAAGGTTTAGGGTTCCATCATTATTAATGGGTTTCACGCACATTCACTGACTTAGTAACTCAAAAATAAATGAATCAAACTTAAATTTTCTAACTTGTAATACTTGTTTCACTGTTTGAATGTGTACTAGCACTTATATTTGTCTCAGGTGTCTGAATATTGACACTAAATGAATCTTCATCATTGACATTCACTCAGTCTTTATGCAAATGTAACACAACTGCCTGGAATTTGTATTTACTCTAAACAGATTATTTAATAATAGGCTGTAGAACAATAAACTTTAAACTTGTTGGTTGGTCGGGCCGTTGAAACGTTAAGAGGTCAAAGTCATTTGGTTTAAGGTTTTATCTTGATTCAGGTGAGAGTTCACAACTACATAAGGTTACTGGCTTGTTTGTGATCTGTAACATTAAGGATTCAAGGTAAGCTCTGACTTCTAACCATTCTTGTTCGGCAACAATCACAATCATTTAATTTTTTCTCATACTTTGTTTAACATGAGCAATTTTGGATTTGCTTAATTCAATTAAGAGCTGGTCATACCAGCATTTAATATAGTGACATGTCGTGAAGAAATACATTTGTTGTCAAAGGAATCCACAAAAATCATCAGATTTGCTAATAAAGAGACATTTACAGTGTGCTGTTTTGATTTTGGATTTTAGAAAGTGAAGTCAGTATCAACAAACACAGACAACCGTCTGTCTAAGTCGGAAATCTGAGTAACAACACTGATGATTTGATGACACTTTTGGAGTCGGTCCATTGACAGTAAATCAGTGACAGACTCCATGAGCTGGTAGACTTTCTTCTGAAGATACTACATCCAAATGAGTATAATTTGAATACTGGGCTGTGAAAGAGAAAATGTACCCACACATCCCAGGAAGGTCCGCATGGCTGCTGGCACAGTGTTCTGGGAGTTGTTCCATTATTCACTGTCTGTAGAGCAGCCCCAGCGTTTGTCTCTAGATGACATCATTAACTCTGGTCTGTCTGCTGATCATCTCAAAGAGAGACTTGCTTAAATTCTCTCTTTAAATAATGTTGCACAAATAATATATTATTTTATAATAATATATTAATATATATTAATATATAATAATATATATATATATATATATATATATATATATATATATATATATATATATATATATATTATTTAGTAATATATATATATATTTTATATAATAAGCTAACATGAATTCAGCATAGTTTGTATCCTTTTTCCAATCAGTTTTAGCACAAAAGGTTTTTCTAGCATCTCAATTTACATAATGTGTCTCCTTCCTTGCTGTTAATGTGAAAGGTCTGTAAGAAGTGTTGAGCTTCACTGATCGGATAGTGTGAATAAAAACAGTATTTCTGTCAAAATGAAAAAATCTTGACATGACATGACAGGAGTCTTGTTGTAGAGCCCATTTCAATGTAAAAATATTTTTTTTAGTTTATCATTAAAAGTTGTTAGAAGACGATAATCCTGAACATATCTGTGAATTCTATCATTGTGAGGTAAATTTTTGCATACACTGTATGAATGTGCTGATTTGCAGTATGTTCAGATGACATAATAAGCAAATAATGACATGGTGAAAAAGAGTTTCAAAACTCTTGAATTTTGCTGAACAAAAGCCCACTGTTGTCACAGTAATGTCTAAAATAAAAGCCCAAATAATAACCCGCATAACTAAACAGAGGCAGGTCACTAATTAAGGCAAGTTAAAAAGCATTGAGGGGAAATGTAAATGTAAATTCAGCATTACTGGCATGGAGAATGGATTTAAATTTGAATTTGAATTTCCATGACAACAATTCGGTATGGGACTTTATGATAACACAGTCAAGTCTTACTCACCCTACTCACTGCTCTGAGTTTCTCTTTTTTACAGAAATACTATTTTCATTCCCTGAATATTTTCAGACGCTTACATTGTACTGTACTTTTATTACTGTTGAGCTACTGTCAACAGCTCAGCTCTCTAACCTGCACATATCTTTATATTAAAAGTCTTCTAGTGGTGAGGCGACCCTGGTAGCTCAGGTCTTGTATCATTAAGGCTTTTAAGCTTTGCTGCATGTCATCCCCTCCCTCTCCTGTATTTCATGTCTATATCTGCAGCTGTCACTATCCAATTAAGGCAAAAAAATAACCTTGAAAAACAAAAATGTCATCTAGTGGCTCGATGGGCCAAACTGAACTGGAAATAATCAGTGAATAAAAACAATATCTCTTCCCCCAACACGCTCAATGACTATAGTAGTATTGAAGTTTAGAGTGGATATTCTCTAAGGTATATAGAGTGAAAACATTTATTTAAATATTAGTGGCAATACAACTCAATTTTGCAAGTGTTTTATATCACTGCAGAGCAACCGACAAGGCATGCAATAGTGTTTCAGCTAAATGTGCTTTTTCAATATTCCAGGAAGTTTATCATTTCAATGGGAAAGTCTAGATTATAAACCTGTTATTGAAACCGAATTTATTGAAAACTGTGTTATTTTCTTTGGTAAGACAGATCAAGGGATGTACTTTAAGTCAGGGAAGGTTTCTCATACCAGTTGTGGAATTCACATGAAGTTGCAGTTGTAGTTTAACACTAGGTATGGGACAAATGTCCCTGTGGCTGTCTTTCCATTGTATGTAACTTTGTTTCAAAAAAAATATTCAAGTACCCCAGTCTGACCTTTCCTAAAAGTGTGTCATGTTGCCTCCCCTGTTATTAAAAACTGTCAAAATAAAGCCAGATTTTAAAATCTATGTTTTCTATTAAATGCACAAGTTTTTAAAAGAAAATTCAGTGTTTCTACTGGCAACACTACCGAGTGTGATAGAGCTGCGTCAGGTCATTGGCTAACCTTCAATATGGATAAGAGAAAGAGAAACATGGATGCAAAACAGGCATTAGACTTGCTCACTGTGTGAAGGAGAGTCTGATGGTGGAGATGTTTCAGGGCTGAGGGATGTGTCCTGGGTTGATTCTGCGTGTGATTGGTCACCGTCTTACAGCGGTTCAGAGCCTGTTGATGATGTGTTAAAATAAAACAATAGAAATAGACTTAGTTTAAAGTCTTTCCCTCTGACACAGGTGTGTTTTGTGGTCCCTTCAAGAGAGTATGCAGTTTTCGACTGCAGTGTTTTGTTTAGCAAAAGTGATCGTTTCAATGGGTAAAAATCTACTTATGTTTTTCATTAGAATCATTTATTTTGGATAAATATTTCCTTTTGTATTTTTAATAAGAGCCCGAAACAAACAAGCAGAAAGAACACCTTTCGCTGTTCTAGTGTTAACCTAAGCAGATACAATAGAGTTGCTGTTTACTTTGGTAAGAAGCGTAAACATAGTGTTAATAGCAGTAGACTTTAGCATTAAGCACCTATAAAGTGTTACCAGTGAGCAGACTTCATTAAAGGTCCCACTTGCTACAAAGTCATTTATACCAAGTTAGAAAGTCCACTGAGCCCGTCTCCGCCGCGGCTGCTGAAGCTGTTCGCAGCCCTCACGCCTACTTAATCATAGTAGAAGGTCAAAAAGCAAGCACTTATCACTAAATCAACAAAAACTAAACATGTCAGCAAAATCAGGCAGGCAAAACGCTCTTATTCTGAAAAGCTCCCTGTGGGCCCTACCCACCCAGGGCCCTACCTTGCCGGGCCCCAATGCACCCACTGTATCTCCGCTTAAAGGCAGCTTAAAGATACATTAGGTCAGGGCTAGACAGCGACAAAGTTCTCTCAGGGAGGGGAGGTGGTCAAGGAGGATGTCTGTGCCTGTTTCACATTTATTAGTGATAACTTGACCTGATGCAGCATATTTATTGTCGTTAACTTGACCACGGTGTCCCTGCACATCCCGAAATGGCACTGGCTACCCAGTGCGTTAAAAAGCAACGCCAAGAGGTCAGGACCAAGCTGTCTATAGGTGATTCACTTAGGAGTGAAAGCGGATTGGTCAGAGGGCTCAGCAGATTAATGATGGCACAGCCTCCAGGGCTTAATGAATACTGGGCTTCTATAGAAATGCTCACCCAACTTTCGGCACATATTGCTGTGTATTGATCACTGGCATTAAAGAAGTGAAACTAGGTCATCAATTACGGTGAATATACACTGGACATATCTGTGTTGGGGTTTGTGAAAGGAACTCAATCTCTTTTACCTTTTCTAATGCTACTGCTTTTGCTTTTGTTCTCTGTTAAGTTGCTGTCAATAAAACTCACCAGTTACTTTAGATATTTTACATTAAAAGCCTAGCAGGAAAGGAAGATGTTATGGATTTTGTGCCACCATCTTTTTTTTCTGTTAAAAAGAGAAACTGTTGAGTGTTTGTTGTTGTACTGATAGTGAGGAAATGACCTATGTAACATGTATGTTTGAAAGTAACTGCAAACAATAAAACAGTTAATCATTAAATGATTAAATCCAATCAACAGAGTGCCGTTTGTCATCTGGATTTGACAAGAAAGATCAGTGCACGCCGAAAATGATCTGATGCTTGTTTTTGTGACCTTAAAAGACTACAGAGACCTTGGTTTCAAAAGAGTGACGCAGTCACATCAGCCAGCCATGTTGTCTACGTGGTCTGTATTTTATTTACATTAGGGAAAAGAAGGAGCGGTCTTCAGACATTATTCCTGAATGTGGAGGGAAGAACTTCTCTGACAAAATTGGTCAGTATTGTCTCTACATACATGTCTGTACATACATAACATTCACTTATTTCTTTTAGACATTTCAGTGGCTTTGGGGTTCCTGAGTAATCACCATGATTCCAGATTCTGATAAGGCCGATATAAAACTTATTTAACTTACCTCCATTTCTCCTTTAATTCTATTTTATTATTTTCTTTAATTATATCTTCACATTATGTAATCACAACATTAATTGTCATTTTCATATATATTTTGCACTTTTGTATGTTTAATAAATCATTCAAAATTAAGAAATTTTGATTCTACTGATTCTTTGCCCTCGTTGTTGCAAGGGACTTGGAAAACCAAAAGAACACCACAATAGAATTCCTGAATTAATTTAAACAAATGAAAACAAGAGCAGATCAGCAAACAGAGAGATTCTTTAACCAAAATATGATAAGATCTATAGAACAGGGACAAGTAGGTACAACGCACTGTCTCCAATATAAGCCTGTAAATAAAGGCCTTGAGGAAAATTAACCCTTGTACCACAACTGTTATAACCGCTGATCATAAATAATTGACTTTAATGTATCGATTTCTTAAAAATGGGGAAGTCTGTGAGAAAAACAGGATTTCAGTTTAATCTTCCTTCATTCCTCATTTTGCTATTTAAACAACAACAAGGGTACAAAAACAGACGTCTGGGGAGGCATGACATCTTATTCATTGTACTTCATTGTCCAGCAAACAAAGTTGGCCAGATGTTTGATCCCTCTGGGCTTTGTGGACAGGACTAGGCAGTGAGAGCATCCAGAATGTCCCTGCCAAATGCAAAGGAAGACCCCAACTCTGAGATCCATGCAGCAGGCTGCAACACTCTGGCTGCGACACCTTGCCCACCGTGCCAGATGGAGGGCTAATCACAGGAACAGCATGCAGCTTGAACCCCTGAGTTAGCCCTGCCTGTCTGGACACAATGCAGGACACTAAGCTCCGTCTTTCACTGTACTGGACTGTCACACTGCTGTTTGCTTTCTCCATCTGTCTTCCTCATTCTCTGATCCTTTTTAGAAGTTTGCCTCGCTGCACACACTGTTTCCTGTCACTTTATTGTCCTCAAACATTAGAGAGACCCACTGAGAAACTCTAGAATAACTCAGTGGACAGAGAACAAGAGGAACAATTTATGAATCTCTTTCATTCAAAAAGATACAGACCCAGTTTGTTTTGTTGTCAGCTGCCAAGTATTCTCCAGGGAGGCGCAGTTGCAGGAGATAAGAGGGACTATTCGAGGTCGATGGTATTGAGCCTGGATTCCTGTCCCTAACGAGATTAGCTGGCAGAGAGAGACAGATATGTTAGGTAAGCCACAATTTGAAAAGAATTGTAGTTTATAGATTATCTGTAACCTTGTTGTGCCCAGAAAGCCCATCTTCCTAACACTTATCTGTCAATGACACAATCCCATCATGATGTGATTTTATGTGTTTAGTTTTGCTGTAAATCACAGTGCAGGTGTTCAGACTCCACAGTGTTTCCAACACAACACGACAGAAGTGGGTTTTGGTGCGTTTGAGGTACTGTATTTGTTGATTTGATTTGAAGACATTCTTCAAGCAGCGGAATTAAAAACCTTCATCTCGTGGCCACTTTTAGTCAACTTGTTAATAACTCAACCTTCACCTGAATAAAATACACTAAATTACAGGATTAAATAGTTGAATGACGTAACAGGCAGAGATGTTTTGGAGTTGCTTCAAACACCATATGATCAAGTCCATCTCTGTTTGTCGACTGGTTATTTCAAAACTTTACTTCAGAATAAGAGAGCTTGTCACATACTGGCTAGGGTACCACCAGTTATTTGGTGACCCTGTGACCTTGTGTCTCCCACTGCCCATCAGACCAATAATAACATTTTCGATCAACACTTTGGCAGTATCTTAAGAACTTGGCTCTTGTTTTTTGTATTTTTTAAATTATCACAATACTCACCAAGATAATTGCTTGGATCTCAGAAAACAGTGAAAAGAAACACAAGCAGTCAGGTTCTGAAAAAGCCTCCAGGTTAGTCAACAGTACAATGAAAGACGCCTTCACTTGGGGGGAAAAACCCAGACAAATCAAAATTTCATTAAAACATGTGCTAAAGAGTTGGAATAGAATTTAAGTATAATAATCCTTTATTTTTCAGTGGAAAGTAATTTGTTTTTTTTTTGAGAGAATAGTATTTCTATATATTTCTATATATATTTAATATATATAATAATGTATTTATAGATTTCACAATCAATTTATTTAACATATTTATGTATTTAATTATCTATTTTTTCAATATAATTAAAACCCATCTAGCCTTCAATATATAATTTTATCCCATTCATGTCAACTCAGAGGAAGTCTTAGGACATATACATGCTCTCAACCAGCTCGGCTGGAGAGTGATTCTTATTAGCATGAGGAAGACTCAGGTGGTTTTTTGCTCAGTGCCATCTTTGAACTTCATCCAGTTGTCCTATGTAAACCATGACAACAACTGACCTGGTTGAATCGCTGAACAAATCAGAGATGTTGTAACCAGCCTAGGTAAAGCTCTAAGAGTAGCAGAATTTTCAATGGGTTTCCTTCAATATATTTGTATTTTTCAGCTGTTGGTATTAACATTTAATTTTTGTCATATTTTTGTCATATTTATATATTTTTGTATTGTTTTGTTAATGTGTCAACCACAATATCTCAAACTGTTTTCTTGTTTTTAGCTGTCTTAATTTATAGGACAACTTTGTGACAATGTGACAAAGCGGATAGCGAGCCCGCCATTTGTCCCCATTTTCATCATTGCCATATTGCATATTACTTAATTTAACCATGCTTGTTAATTATTTGTTTTACCCATAGATCCATCATTGATCTGTAACTTGCAGACACATACTATTTTTTTTTTCTATTAACTGTACCCACCCAATGTTTCAGAGACAGAAAGCGAAGGTACTCAACCACTTCCTGTTTTCTCTCCTCTGCTGGACAGGTACAGTGCGTAACCATCGTCTCTGCTTCTCACAGCAGTTGTTGTTTTCCAGTTTCATTCCCTCTTGGTATATCAGGTACTGTATTGTGCCATCCGTGCACATACTATATATACTATACTATACTATACTGTACTGTAGAAGACCATGCTTTATTGTCACATACACAGCGAAATTCATCCTCTGCATTTAACCCATCCCTGAAGGGAGCAGTGGGCAGCTATTGTACAGCGGCCAGGGACCAACTCCAGATTGCCATGCCAGGTCAAACGGCACCTAACATGTTTTTGATGGTGGGGGAAACCGAAGAAAACCCATGCAGACACGGGAAGAACATGCAAACTCCGCACAGAAAGACCGGGGCAACCACAACCTTCTTGCTGTGAGGTGACAGTGCTAACCACTGCACCACCGTGCTGCCCACAATGTTCTACTGCTTCCCTGAAGCTGTTCTGGAGGCTCGTGTTGGCCTCCCTCCATACTAAGACAGTTCATGTTCGTTTTTCCTTTAATTTCTCACCCATGTGTGTGTATACGTATATGGTCAGTCTGCACAGGTGTCACGACCTGCTGCAGAGCCAATATCAACCTACATCTTCCTTTCAGGAGTCTGGCAGATGGGTTCAAGCCTGAGCCTGAGAAATCCCGCTTTACCAAGATTCTGCTGATACCAAGATCAGCGGTACAAGATTTCCTCTGCGGGTATCGAGGTCAGAACAGGAGATATGGTGCATGTGCAGGAGGCAGTTGAGTAGACTGAGGCAAGTGTGTGGCACAACAGTTGATAAACACTACATTCAAGGCCTTGACGCAGCCCATGTTAAGGTGAAAGCTGATCTAGGAGGAGGTATGTGCATAGGTGGAAGAGGCTTGCTACAGCAATAGCTGATATGTGCAAGTGGGGGGGGGTTTGTGCTGCTTTGGAGTTGCTCTCCAAAAGGCCTTGGGAGAGTGGCAGTATCATTGGCATCATGACCAAGTTCTGTGGGCAGTGGCAGGCACCATCTGCACTGGCATCAGCTACAGAAAGCAGCAACACCCAACAAAGTACATCATTGTTTTTGTCATAACAAAAGGAGAAGCCTCAGGTCCAGCCAAAGGCCCAATGTGGGTTGCTTGCTACAGCAAGAGACTGGTGGTTCCTGGTCAATACAGGGAGACAACTGAGGTTGCTGGACACCATTACAGCTTCTACACTCACGCCAGACATGGTCCTGATTGCTGTGGCCTCCATCCGTTCCCTAGGAAGATTGGTTGGAGGAGGCACAAGAAAAAAAAGAGAGCCAGGTATACAGATCTGGTAGTTGAGTGTCAGAGGATTGGGTGGAAGTCTGCTGTGACCTATCACAAACGGTACTTCCCTGACTAACAGGGATCTCAACTTTCAGTCGGTGAAGTATCCATTCCAAGCTGTGCCAACACTAGAGCTGTGTCTAAGTCAGACAGAGTTAGATAGGATGACCATATTTCAAAAAAGAGGACAGGGCAAAGGGCAAAAGCTTTTGAATGGGAATTTCTCATTCATGGGTAATAATTGCAATCCCCAATTCCTATTACGAGTGGGGTACAGCCCCGTACATAGACCTGTTCTTGTGCACAGGGCCACGTAGCTGGTAAGAATGCCAGAGTCTTGTTCGTTATTGGGATTAACCAAACAAATAGCCCCACCAACTGAGAACAAGCCATACACCACCACCCACAGGATTGAGAAAGAGCTACCAATCTGTCAGTCCTTTCCGCGATCCAGGTGAGATTCCCGTGAAAACTGTAGGCTCCACTCCTGGTGGTGCCCTTCAGTCCATTCCTTTAAGCTTCAACAGCTTTGCAACAATACTCCTCACGGACGCTGCCCCGCAGGTCATGGGAATAGCGCTGTGGTCTCAATAATATAATCATCTGGGAATGATAAAATATTCCAGCGAGGTGTGACCACCGTCTGCATGGCTCTTTAAAACAAGACATACCATGTCTGACACTTCAGCTAAAGAGGAAGAGAAACTTATGATAACCTGCCAGCGAGCAGGTTAGCTTCAAAGAGAATGTTGCCATAGAAACTGACTCAGGTTAAACTAGCTTTGTTAATCCTTTCCTTCAACTCTGAATCAACCAAAGAAAACCGCTTTCTGAAACAGGCCTTGCGTCTCCCTCCTACCATCTTCCTAGCCACTCTGGTCAGGCTTCCCCACATCATGCTTTACTGAAAGACCCACACACCCACAGTAAGAAGTGTTTTCAAAGAGCAGGCAATCAGCACTCAGCACCACATGCTGCAGTCACAGTTGTCACACTTCTCTTCATACTCCACCCTACACAGTAGCACAGCGGGGGGACGTCCTACCGGGAAACAGCCCTGCCTCTTATTTCTACTATAGCAAATATGGCCCTTGCAATTTCTATGTAAGTGTTACATCAGAACATGCTGATAGGCCCCTCTGATGTTTAATACATCCAGATTCAATGAAAAGAGAGGTAATCTGCACACTGATTTCACTTTACAAATAGGAATACTAATACTGAGAGCTAAAGCACAGCTGTGTTGAATTATTGGGGTGATATTTATTTAATAAACTCTATTCCATTGACAAAAAGTGTTTAAATAGCCAAACTGACCATGGTCAGTTTTACAGCCTTGGATGGGGCATTGACTATGTAACTTGATAATCTTAGTTTTTCTTTTACATAGATCATAGTAAATATGCCATATTGCTGTCCACACATTTCTTTTTCATGTAATACTTTATAATACTACCATTTTACATTACAGATGGTCTGACATTTGAGTTGAACTTGGTCTTGTATTTCACCAGATAGACAGCAGAAGGAAACTGAAGAAATTACAGATGAATGACAAAGTATAACCAACAGAAGGTGTTTTAGTAAGGTGTTGTTCTACCTTAAGCCTGAAGAACAGCTTTAGTCCTTCTCGTCTTAGATTCTCCAAGTTTGTGGAGTGGTGGAAAGCACTTTTCCAAAAGGTATTACCTCATTTTGTTGGTGGACAGCGCTGTCTAACATGTTCCTAAAATGCATCTGTAGTCATCATGTCTGTCCTCTCATTTGTTTTTTTGTTTCTTTAATTTGTCACCCATCTGTATCTGGTCTGACATCTGACTTTAATCATATAGCCCTTCTCTGTTCCACGGCTGGGGTTTCTCAGGGAGGACATTGATATGAATGGATGTACAAAATGTAGTGTTTCCCACAGAATTATCAATTATTGATATAATACTGTCTAAAATGTGCTCCACTGTGAATATTTTATTTAGCAGAGCTGCCTCAAATAAATTCCTGTAATTCCCAGAGCACACAGCGGTAGCTGACCAAAATAGGCCAAAAGTGACGGTTTAAGTACTTTGCTTAGGGGTCTCACAACCTGGTGAATAAGAACTTTTCTCATTCATTTCTTCCATCTTGCTATCTGCATTCAGCAATTCAAACTGGTCCCCACTGCTTCTCTGACTTCCATGCCACCACTGCCCCCAAATAACACAGAAACTGCTCAGTAAAAGTTACCAGGGAGGAGAGGAAGCCAAACCCTCTTACTGAGTAAAGTAAAGTCAGTGTTGATAGGCATTGTGCCTCACAAATAAAGATTAACATGCCATGTCTCAAGGCACAATGTAATTATACAGCCATGCACAGATCAACTAAACTTGGCATGCTAAGAGGAGGATCCTGTCCTAATCATTTAATAATTCTGAAAAGCTATTTCATAATTCTGAGAATGATCTCATAATTAAATTAAATAAATTGGTAATTATAGAGCTCTCCATGAAAAATTCTGAGAAAACTTTTCATTAATTTGAGAAAATCATCTTATAATCACAAGTACAGTTGGGCTTTTCCTAATGTCACATGTCAAAATGTCTTCTGTGAAAAAGGTTTGTTAATGCTTGCCACACACTGTAGCATAATTGTTCGGATTCACCCTCCTGACAATCACCGGGACATTTCCAATCCAGGGCTGGATGGACAGATTATCTGCCCAAATGATCCTGTAATGTGAGGGATTTACAGACATAATCTTAAGGTCACCAACTGGATCGAAGGTTCCCAAGTTCAAATTGTAAATTATAAATGTAAATGGGGTGGTGATGGAGCAGTGGATAACACACATGCCTTTGATGTGAGAGACCTCTGTTCAGCTCCCCACTTAACACCTAGGTTCTCCAGACCTCTGACATACATAGCAATTGTAAGTCACTTTGGATAAAAGTGTCAGCTAAATGAATAAATGTAATGTTAATACCAAACATGATCTTTGAGATTTGAAATCGGGGAGCCGAATCAGAAACCCACAACAGCCAAACAGAGCTAGCTGACTGCGAAACATCACCACTGTGTTGTGTATTTGCTTGTGCTATAAGTCCATCTTCTCAGCCAAGAGTTCATCAGTTTTATTCTGTTTGTTTTTCTGTACAAAACATAGCACACACAAGTGCAACTACCTGATGATGACAGTCTCCGTGTTTGTTTATGTCTGATTTGATCACAGTCACAGTCACATTTGATCACGTGAGTTTCTCCCAAGTCCCAAGTCCCAGGAAAAGCCACTCTGAAATTGTTTACTATAAACCCCAAGAGTGTGGACCTGCGCCTGGACTGAACCGTCTAGTGTGTGCATTAAGAGATTTAAAAATAGGTTAATTCTGTTGTTATGTCTGTGGTTTCCCATGTTTTTAAAATTGGTTATGTGAAAATCCTGGTGTGGTATAAGAGAAAACCATTACATACGGTTATTACAAATGTATCATAATTACTTATAATTACTGGACCTGCATGTTACCAGACACAGAGGATATATTTCAAGATCAACTGTGATCCTTACCAAGGCTTATCACTAAATCTGGAATAAAACCTGTGCTATTATGAGAAAACTGCATCATTTAAAAAAAACTATGAGACTCCCTGACTATGAGATGGTTTAATCATAGAATTATCTCAGAAATAACAAAACAATCATACTTTCTCGTAATTAGATGGCAGATGCACTATACATCTTATGTATATATAAATATCTTATTAATATCTTTGTTGTTGTTTTAGAGTTTATGTTGTATGTTGTCCTCTGCTGCGAGTTGCTCCATTTCCTTTCGGGGATAAATATTATAATATTATATATTATAATAGCATTATATTATCTTACACATCACCTTATACTGTACACTCATTCATAAGGTCCAGTGTGCAGTAGCACAGTCCACAGTAGTAATTAAATCCAACCAAACTATTTTAGTCTCTTCCGAAGGGCTAGTCCTCAGCTCCTGTTCCTTTGATGATTCCAGTCAATCATCTCTTTACTAATAAACACTCTTTACTCTTAGTTTACTGAATGTGTTCTGACATTAACCTCTGAGTCTCGTGATCTTCCTCCTGTTTGTGGTTATGAATGCAAAATGTCGAGTCAGGTCTTCTCATGGTCTGTGGCAGCAATGTAATGGACACTGACAGGCCAGCCAAGCTCCTCTGCAAGCAGCATGTTTGATCGAGACTCATTAATTACCCTAAGGAGGCCGGTCATCCGCAGCCTTCAGGTTGGCCTGCCCATCACCTGCCTGGTTAAGGTTAGAAATCATTCAGTGCTTCTAATGTCTTGGAAATGCATGTGTCCTTATCAAGGATAGAACAGAAGCCAGTGTCAGACTCTGTCAGGGCTCTCACAAGGCAGGCTATGTGAGGTGAGGTGCTGTTCTGTAGCACAATGCAAGTGTTAAAGAAAGACTTTCAGATGGACAAGCTAAGGGAAAAAAAGTGTAAAAATAAAATTAATTAAATTAAAAGTAAAATACTCCAAAGTCACCCTTACTACCTAAATTACCTAAACATGCAACTGGTTTGCATTAATGCATTTTACTGTTTACCATTCAAATTATTTTGTTATGTGCTATGAATGGGAATACATTTTTCCTCAAGTAGGATGGTTAAGTAGGCAATTCAAACTAGAGGGTTAAAAAGTGAAATTGTGTAATAATAACATAACAAGAGTCTAGAGCCACCCTAGAAGTTCAGTGAGATCCGTGCTAAAGTGGATATATTCTTTCATTTATTGTTATAAGTTATATACCTTTTTGTGCATGTAACAGGTTTGCAAAGTGAAAAAGCCCAAAGTGCATCTCAAAGGGAGTTCCCATCTCCCACAGAAAGCACTGCTCTGAACTGCTTGAAAACAACTGGATTGTAGTCCAGCCTTTACTTCTGTAATCTATCTGAGTCACTATATAACACACATTGTAATGCTCGCCTAGGGGCTAGACTCGCACACCATCAAACCAAACCTGTTCTGGTACAACCCCTAAATAAAATTAAAGGTGCTGTATGTAGTTTTTCTACTAAAATGCATTATTTTTTTATTGCCTGTGTGTGAAGGGGTTGTAATCTGACATTAAAATGATCCACTTGCCGGGTTTGGCTATTAACTCTGAAGGCAGGTATTCCTATTCCTATTCGACGGCTCTGGGTTCAGATTTTCCCCGAAATCCAGTGACTGACACCTGCATGCGCGCTCCCGAGCCTCTCACTGTGTCTATACTGACTTTGAACTCAGCAGCGACGACACTGCAACTTACGACATGGAGTCTGCTAACACTAAGAAAGACCTGCTCCCAGCACAACACAGACTCCAACATCAACTCAACTTGTGAAAGCCTGCAAGAAATGATGTAACTGTAAAAAGCTAATGTGGAGCGATGTGTTTACTATCCCATAGTGATGCAGCCACGAGCAGCTAGCTAATGCTTCATTAGTTCGGACCCGCCGCCATTTGCTTCGTAACATTCAATTTAGATTTACTGCCTTTTACTGATGGGTACACAGCTTCTCCACCTCACAGTCGCTGTAACTAACATGACCCACATAATATACAACACAGAGGAAGAAGAGCCATCCACTAACACTAGTTACAGTAAATTTACTTACTGCGGTCTGACTGTTATAAAGTGTGATGCAATCTTATAATATTCAGTCCAGCTCACTACCGGTTTCATTATCGTCCAGTACATGTAGCTGTGCTGACATTGCTGAGCCTCCGGTGACAGATTCACAGATAGTAAAGATAACGTTAGTTACTGAAAAGCAACAGGTGAGCTAACGATGTAGCACGTCGGCTAAATGCAGTAAATGTACCGTGATCATGTAACGAGCCTGGATTAGTTCAACCTGCAGCTGATAAAACTATTTCTGTAACGTTGCAGTTGGAGTTTACCTGAGTTTCCACCATGTTCTGTGTAGCTGGCTCCTCACCTGTCTATAGCCGCTCTCACTTTGCCTTTTTTCGGGGGAGTACTGTGCCGATATGCTGCTGTCTCGCTGCGCTGAATGAAGTAATGTTATGGCGCCGGTGTTGGTCCGCCTCTGAGACGGGAACGTTGAAGTAACAGAGCCTGAACATGTCTGAGTGAAAAGCCACAGCCTGCATGCTGTTGTCCTGTATTTATTGCAGGATTTCTGTATGAAAGCGGTTGTGTTTCGGATTCTGCTCGCTCATGAGTTCAAGAGAGCACGCGTACGAGCACACACCTGGTTGCAATCTTTGAACCGCACCGCTAGTGGCCGCTGGAAACTACATAATACCCCTTTAACAACCTGAAAGTGAGCATAATATGAGCACTTTAACATGCTGAACATAAGATAATATTTACCATTCACTGTCATGGTTTAGTTATAGCATGCCACATCCTTAAATTGCCCTGTTAATTGTTCAGGGAAAGTGACTGAGCTTTTATACCTGAGCATGGACTGAATTTGCAGAGTTTTTGTCAACTTTAGTCCTTAAAACGGACAAAGTTATTATTGTAGGGGGATTTTAATATTCATGTGGATGTTGAGAATGACAGCTTTAGTACTGCATTTATCTCTGTATTAGATTCAATTGGCTTCTCTCAGAGTGTTCATGAACCAACTCACTGTTTTAACCACACCCTCGACCTTGTTCTGGTATATGGTATCGAAATTGAACATTTAATAGTGTTCCCACAGAATCCCTCTTTATCTGACCACTGTTTGATAACTTTTGAGCTTGTACTGCTGAACTACCCTCCATTGGGCAAAAATTTCTATACAAGATGTCTGTCTGATAGTGCTATAGCTAAATTTAAGGATGCGATCCCATCGGCTCTAAGTTCACTATCAGGTATCAAATTAACAGAGGACTCGTACGCGAATTTCCGTCCCTCCCAAGTCGATCCTCTTGTTGATAGTGCTGCAGGCTCGCTGCGAACAACACTTCGACTCTGTAGCCCCTCTACAAAAGAAAATACTAAAACAAAGACGGTTAGCTCCATGGTATAATACTGAAACTTCGCAAATTAAAGAAAATATCACAGAAACTCGAGAGGAATTGGCGTTCTACCAAACTGGAAAATTCTCGTTTAATTTGGCAAGATAGTCTTAAAACTTATAGGAAGGCCCTCTGTAATGCCAAAGCAGCGTACTACTCGTCATTAATAGAGGAAAATAGGAACAACCCCAGGTTTCTTTTCAGCACTGTAGCCAGGCTGACAGAAAGTCACAGCTCTATTGAGCAAAGTATTCCCATAGCTCTCAGTAGTTATGACTTCATGAGCTTCTTTAATGATAAAATCCTAGCTATTAGAAACAAAATCCACCAAGACCTGCCCTCAACTGGCACCGACTTAAGTCTATACTCAGGAACTTTAGAAACAGCTGTAAAACCAGTTATATGTTTGGACTGCTTTGCTTCCCTCAATCTTTATCAACTAACTTCAATAATTTCTTCATCTAAACCATCTACCTGCCTCTTAGACCCCATCCCGACTAGGCTGCTAAAGAAGTTTTGCCCTTGGTTGGCACTTCTCTGCTGGATGTGATCAATTTGTCTTTATCAACAGGCTACGTGCCACAGTACTTTAAAGTAGCTGTAATTAAACCTCTTCTGAAAAAGCCCAACCTGGATCCAGATGTTTTAGCCAACTATAGACCTATATCTAACCTTCCATTTATCTCTAAGGTCCTGGAGAAAGCAGTCGCCAAACAGCTGTGTGACTTTCTACATAGCAATAGTTTATTTGAGGATTTTCAGTCAGGATTTCGAGCCCATCATAGCACAGAGACAGCACTGGTGAAAATTACTAGTGATCTCCTGACTGCATCAGACAAAGGACTTGTCTCTGTATTGGTTTTATTAGATCTTAGTGCTGCATTTGATACCATTGACCATCAGATCCTATTACAGAGACTGAAACATTTCATTGGCATCAAAGGAACCGCTCTAAGCTGGTTTAAGTCCTATTTATCAGATCGATTTCAGTTTGTACATGTTAACGATGAGTCCTCCATGCATACCAAAGTTAGTCATGGAGTTCCACAAGGATCTGTGCTCGGACCAATCCTCTTCACTTTATATATGCTTCCCTTAGGCAATATTATCAGGAAACACTCCATAAACTTTCATTGTTATGCAGATGATACTCAGTTATATCTATCGATCAAGCCAGATGAAACCCATCAGTTAGCTAAGCTTCAAATGTGTCTTCAGGATGTTAAAACCTGGATGACCTGCAATTTTCTAATGTTAAACTCAGATAAAGCGGAAGTTATTGTTCTAGGCCCTAGGCACCTTCGTGACGCATTAATCTAAAGATATAGTTTCCCTGGATGGCATCGCCTGGCCTCCAGCACCACTGTGAGAAATCTTGGAGTTATCTTTGATCAGGACATGTCGTTTAACTCTCACATTAAGCAAATTTCGAGGACCGCTTTTTTTTCACCTACGTAATATTGCAAAAATCAGGAACATCCTGTCTAAAAATGATGCAGAAAAACTAGTCCATGCATTTGTTACTTCTAGACTGGATTACTGCAATTCCCTATTATCAGGCTCTTGAAAAAGTCCATTAAGACTCTTCAGCTGATCCAGAATGCTGCAGCACGTGTTCTGACAGGAACCAGTAAAGAGATCATATCTCTCCTGTCTTAGCTTCTCTGCATTGGCTTCCTGTAAAATCCAGAATAGATTTTAAAATCCTTCTTCTCACATACAAAGCACTTAATGGTCAGGCACCATCTTATCTTAAAGAGCTCATAGTACCTTACTACCCCACCAGAGCACTGCGCTCCCAGAATGCAGGGTTACTTGTGGTTCCTAGAGTCTCCAAAAGTAGAATGGGAGCCAGAGCGTTCAGCTATCAGGCTCCTCTCCTGTGGAACCAGGTTCCAGTTTGGGTTCGGGAGGCAGACACCGTCTCTACATTTAAGAGTAGGCTTAAGACTTTCCTTTTTGATAAAGCTTATAGTTAGGGCTGGCTCGGGTGAGTCCTGAACCATCCCTTAGTTATGCTGCTATAGGCTAGACTGCCGGGGGATTTCCCATGATGCACTGAGCTCCTCTCTCCTCTTCTCTCTTTCTCTCTGAGTGCAACCTCATCCCATTAATGCATGTTACTAACTTCGATTTTTCTCCCTCTCCCGTGGTCGTGTGCTTCCCCTCCTGTCCTCCCCCCCTCCCCTCACTTCCTGCGGGTGTTGCTGGCTCTGGAGCTGTGGAGTCTGGATCTGTTGTTGGGAGTCTCCTGCTGCCCCGATGTTCCTGCTCGACGCCCTCTGCTGCAGTTGCAACTGCTATTACTAGTCCTATTGCTATTATTACTGTTATAATTAATATCACTAAACATTACTACAAATATCTGTACCATTTTTCATTCAGTCTATAGCACCATTACCTTTATTGTCTGTACCTCTATGTGTATACTGTGTAGGTTGCCTCCCTCTGCTCTCTCTCTCCTGCTCTCTCTCTCTTTCTCTTGCTCTCTCCCTTTCTCTCTCCCCTCACCCCAACCGGTCGAGGGCAGATGGCCATCCACCCTGAGCCATGGTTCTGCTTCGAGGTTTCTGCCTCTTAAAAGGAAGTTTTCCTTGCCTCTGTCAGCCTAGTGCTTGCTCTTGGTGGGAATTGTTGGGCTTCTGTAAATAACTTCAGAGTACGGTCTAGACCTGCTCTTTATGAAAAGCGCTGTGAGATAACTGTTGTTGTGATTTGGCGCTATATAAATAAAATTGAATTGAAAATTGAATTGAATTGAGTTAAAAGTGTTTCACAATAGTGGGAGCAGTAAAACAACTCAGTGCTCTACTAGTGACTACTATAGACCTTTTTCATGGCCTACATGTGGACAAGCGGGAAGCTTCCAGACAGCAATCTGATGTGAATGCAAAAGTCCCAGAAATCTGCATTCTATTGAACGGCCAGAGGTTGCAGGGAGAAGTCTGGCTCCATTAGAAATAATGGTAAAATGACCCTACTTCTCACCTGAATATTTACCTCAGTAAACACTTTCCTGATGAGTTTATGGTCTCAGCACTGTGTAAATTTAACCAGCGCCGTTGAAAAAGCTTAGTAGGAGTTGGCTGTTCACTTTCTCTGGTGAGTACATTTAGTTTTAAGCCTGTTGTTCTCTAGACAAAGTTATCAGCCCTGTTAAAATGACAATTACCGTGAATTACAGATGCACCTAGCTAAGCAAGCTAGCTAGCTCCGCACACGGCCGTTAGCTCAACCGTCTCATCCAAATATGGTCACGTCCGGTGCCTCTGGTTGCAAAAACTCAACATGGCAGCGCCCTGTTGTCCAAACTCAGGGCTTCAAAACAGCAGTCCACAAACCAACAGGTCACTTATATAAAGTCTATGCTTATATAAAGTCTATGCTTATACCATGATGTGTCACAATGAGCAATACCAGTGATCCATAATGGACAGCACTAGGGCACTGGAACTGGCTCACCTAAATGGAATGCAGTCATTTTTTATTGTGCGATTATTTATACCTGTGCTTTTTTCTTAACATACATTTTCTCAACCCATATATTTGTAAAATGGATGGGCAGATCGATCCCCAAATATCTTGACTAAAGTCGTGTTTTGAGCATCGATACTAGTGTCAATAGGATTTTAAAAATTCTTCTCATTCATCTCTTCTAAATGCATGTACAATTTGCTCCACTGCTGCTATTGTGTTTTTGTGCACAGTGATCACACAATTCACACAATAAATGTTATTTACCATTACAAACAGGTCATATGCTTTTTACATGCATGTTGTTAAGTAATTAGCAGTTCAAATTAAATCATGAAACATATATAATAACTATTAATAATATATATTAATAATAAATCATGACACATTCTTCTTCCTACATATTAGTACATTAGCAGCTTAAATGATAAAACTAATCAATATCAGTATTGTTATTGTTGAGTATTGCCCTGGTATCAGTTTAAGATCAGTATAGGCCCACTCCTTCTTCCTAAACGAAGCCATCAGTAGTATCATTAGTTACACCTGTGATTTTCCTGCTCTGCAGTCAAAACGTCTAAATTATTAACTTAAAAACATGAAATTCATAGATGTTTACTTATGTTCACTTCATTTCTTATCAAATATTTTAAATGTGTGTTGACATATCTTGTCTTATGTATGAAATGAATAATTTTAACACATTCAAACATGCATCCGAACCAGTATTTATATATATATTGATATATTGTTGAGACATATTTTTCTCTGCTGGCCTTTAGGAGCCATTTCTGTTTTCCCTGAGAAGGTCAAGGAAAGGACATTGTGCTCAGTGCTTTCTGCGGACAGCGTTTAGTTTACTGAGGTAAAAAGACTTCAGCTCACCCAGAGTGGCATTTTGAACTGTGCCTCGGCAGCCCTGACCTGCTTTTCTACTGTAATGGCATTGCATTACAGCCAGTTCCAGCTTACTGAGTTTTAAGATTGAGCCCTTTGCAGTTCAAACAGGTGTGACATTCAGACAAGCTGTTCTCCTTTGTCCTTGGCAACAAATCGAGATCTCCCAAAATTTAATGTTCTGTAGCTGCCTTATGCTTGAGTAGTCACTGGGAAGGCTAGGTTGAATGTATGAGCTGACATTCACTCCCTCAAGGTGATTAAATTATGTGTTTTAGATTTCTCTAAACATGAGAGCAACAAGACAAATACAACCAAATTGGTAAATATTTCAAGTCATTTTGAATCATTAACTCAATGGTGAATTATCTTCTGCTGATGACAGATTACATATTACTCTGTCTGTTGATTTTTTTCATGGTATCTAAAGATTGCCTGGATATGATCACATTTTACTGTGATTATTGTTTGCAAATAGAATAAACAGACAAGATTCAATTCAAATCTATTTATAATGTGATACTTAGTTATGGAAGTCTCAATCATGATAATAATAATAATGATAAGACTATTTATAACAATTGTAGCAGCTCCTGTTGAGCAGGTCAACACAGAAGCAGCAGGAAGCCCGCAACCACAGATCCAGACTCTACAGCTCCGGTGGCAGATACTGTCTCTGCAGAAAGTAACAGAAGAAAAGAGGAGAGGGACAATAAAGCACAAAACTACAGTAGAGGGAAGAAGTCGAGTTTGAGAAGTTTTCCTGGACACCAAGTGTGTAAAACTGCATTTAAGGACTTTCATTCTCTGATTATATTGATTTTATCAATAAGAGATACAGAGAGTAACAAAACAGACATAAATGTATAGGAAAATGTGACTTGTATGTGATTATTACTTCCGAAATTCTGTATACATGTTGTGGGTGTTACTCAGTGTTGTCCTGTAGACCTCACATCAAATTCAAATCTAAATATTTTATCACCTGCTTCAAATCACCTCATCCATCAGGAGTCTATGAAGTAAATTCCCTGCTGTTTTTAATGTCGCTCTACCAGCTAAGCTTGTCTTCTTTCTAATGTCTTTTCCCCATCAATAAGTAGGACTTCCTGGTGTGGAGGGAGGGGGTGGGCTGGATTCACTCATGTTTCGTGGCAGTTTTTATAAATGTGATAAAACAGAGAAGCCCTGACATCACCTCTTGTCACTGTTGCCATCCAACCACACACCCTTCTAATGATATTTTTCTAAATATTTTGTTGTATTCTCTGCTGTCTAATGAACATCTATGCTGTTCGGCCTTCCATGTCTTACATTTGTATTCACTAAATTCTTTTAAAATCTGTTTTATGACATTTTTATGAAATCAATCTCGTTTTTACTAGATCAGCATTATAGTCTCCATTCTTTGTGTTTAAACTCTATAATTTTGTAGCTATTAGGTAATTCATTGATAGAGAAAAATTCACAGGAAACAATGCAGCATGTGTTACTGTTAATTGTAAGTTGATATCAGCCTCACTGTTTACAGTAAACTCCTACAGCTCTATCAAAACTGGATTAAGTTACTGCAAATGCACATCCAAATTGTCCTGCTGCTTCACAGTAAAAGGTTTTTATTTTTGTTTTATTTTGCCTTCGCAGCAAGAAAAAACTATTGTTCCATCCACGTCTAACTGGCTGAGGCTTGACCCTGTCTATCATTCATCCATGCATTACATTTGGAACTTTGGAACAACAACTCGTCACTATAATTTATACAGAGAAAGGTTAATTTACGTTTTTATCTTTAAAGCCATTCTTGGTAAACTTCCTTTGTAAAAGGCTTTCTCTTTCATTATCGAACCAGATCATCTAGACGGATAGTCTGCTCAGAACTTGGTAAAACTGCATTTTTTTATTATGTACCCTGGGCTTGGAATAATTTAATCATTTACAAGATAAATTTCATCTAGAAACATTTCCTTCATATCAGGCATTTAAGCTCCGCATTCTAAACATATTTCTTGAGGAATGTAATTGTTTCAATTAGTCAAGTTTTATCTCTGTCATGTCTCCCAGGTCCTGTTTTGTTGTGCCATATGTGATTGTTGAAAATTTATCATGTGTGTTTTTATGTAACTATGTGATATCTATTTTATGCTGCTATTTTGGCATATAGATAATGTATCTTAAAATACTTCCTAAAAGTATTTGATAAAAAAGTAAAATTAGGGTAAAAATAAGGTTCAGTGTGTAAGATCTAGTGTCATCTAGTGGTGAGGGTTAGGAATTGCAACATTCTATCCAGCCTACCACTGCCCCCTAACCTTTCAAAGAGGGTAAGACAGCTACGGTGTCTGACACAGCACAAAAGATGTCTCTTCTGAGACAGCAGAGAGTGGCCAGTCAAGAAATGAGGTTTGTTTAGGTAGATTTATTAAGTAATTATATTTACGTAATTGTTCAGTAAAACCATATTGTGACTTGGCTACTGACAGATGTGACATGGAAAATGTAAGAGTGTGAAACACTATCACTGTCTCTGCACCACAGTCCATTATAAACCACATATTAAATAAAGTTTATACAAACATTGACAACGGAAACACATTAATTCTCTCTGAATATGGACCCTCGCCAAAACTTCCCGGTAACAATAATATCTGGCCCACTGCCAGATTATGACGCTTTACTAGCGGCAAATAATATAAACAAGCTTGTTTATTGCAGTGAGAAAGCTTGTTTATTGCAGTCTTCTATTTGAAGTTGAACTGAGCTTTTACTTTGAAAAATTCTGAACGACACTAAAAGAGTCTATAGCCTGCTTGACACACCTCTGAAAGAGCCATCAGAAAACATGATTCCCCTGAATGCCTTCTGCCTGGAAATACTGGGGAAATGAAAAGGCTCCGTAGGTTGATGGATGAGGATCAGACACCGAAACAAAAATCCCCGATGCCTGAATTCTAGTAGTAGAAGAAGAAGCAGAACAAGAAGAATGTAGTGAGGAAACGCGTTTGATAACGCTGTTTGTCCATGGAAGGGGGTGCCCACGGTTATGTACATATAAATGTCTCATTCTAAGGTAACAAAAACATAATGGTTTATTTTATAGGTCTTAATACACCACTGAAATATTCACCTATGAAAACACCTATGAAATAACATAGTTATGGATCTTATATTGCATTTCTGTTAATAGATCCTCAGAAATATTACACACTGGACCTTTAAAATAACATCCAACTGGCGAAACATTGGGTGGCTTTTATTGTGAAGAGATTCATCAAAAATGAGTCTACAAATCAAGTTGTAATTTTTTCAGAGTGGATCCATTTTAAATGTTGCAGGGAATTGTCGTCAGAAGATAGCTGATGGCTATCTTAACCAGCGCCAAAAGATGCCATTTCAGACAATGTGTTCTGCCTCTTTTGAAGTCTACATGGACTGTTTACCTACATGCAACTGAAGCACACTCAAATGTGATTGGTCACATGCTTCTGATACCAAAATCATGTCTCTTGGCTTCAGATTCTGTATTGATATTCAGATATCTATTCACTGAAATTAGCAGAAATTTTAAGGATATAACTTTAAGTAAACATAATTTGATTTTTTAAATGCACCTAAAAAAATGTAAGATAAATGCAGTGAACCGCAAAGTACTTTCATAATCGATATATCATCTCAGTCATTCATCAAAGGAAAATGCCAAACAGTTTTATATCATTTAGTCTTTGGGCTTTAACTGGTGTTCAGAAATAAAGATTATTTGACAACATTACCTTTGGTTTTGGGAGACTGTGATGGATATTTAATACTAATAATAATAATAAAACTAATACTCAACAGATACAAATTTGAGGAATCAGATACAATGCCAGGGTTATGGAAGGTCATAGATTAGAGCCAGACAAACAGAAAAGAAATACGAATGAAAACAATTTTACAGGTCGGTTTCTTTGGTATAAAGAATAACTTTGCTTTTTCTTTGCTACATGCAGATAGACTGTGATATCATGACTTGGTTTCTAAATGAAATCTCCCACTGAAGTGTGTGCTTCTAACCTGTGATTTATTCATACTGAATGCTCAACATTTTTTCCTTTTGGGGCTTCAAGCAGCTCTCGATTTGTTTATCAAAAGCTGATAGAAAAAGCGTAATTCATCCTGGAATGAAGCCGCTCATTGCAGTCAGTGAACATGAAAATTGGATTCAGGTAGATAAGTCAATCTGTGGGTCGGATCCTCTTACTGTTGACCTGAGAGAGAGCGAGAGTGAGGAGGTAGAGAGAATGCTGCTACAGCGTTTCCATACCATATCAGTCCATAAATGTTTATTTACTTCACTTCACTTTTGTCTAAAAAAGAGAACTTATTTTATAGGCAGTGATGCCTTGCTTTCATTTTCTGTCTGTACTACAGATTATACAAGTATTAACATGCAATTAAATGGCTTTAATTTCATGTTATGTTCTGAAAAGCAAGCAACAATTTTATATTCACCCTTGAAAAACACAATGAAGATGTAAAGCAATAAACTTTGCATTATAGGGCTGGCTTTCAGAAGAGATGAGCATGATTTGGCACCTAATCTAATTGGCCAAACACCAGATTTCTATGTTGAATTTTTAGAAAATACCTTTTGCTTAGAACAACACAGCCTTCTGTGTATGGCTTTGTATTTGCAATAAAATTTTGTTGCAGACATGCAAATATGTCTGAAAAAAATAGAATTCACCACAGTATGGCAGTGCCAGGATCTCGGTTCACTCTGTTATCCATGTAGCAACACAGCCTTTTACTGGACTGCGTTGCATAAATTGTGTTGGTGTGTGCAACACATTCTCACTCCTGACTTGTCACATATTGACGCTTGGTCAAGGCCCTTTAGTGTTGCTTTTTAATGCCCTGGGTACCCTTTTAGTCATTTTTAGACATTCATGTTTTCGCAGTCAAGTTGGAAATGCTTAGCAACAACAAATATGCAACGTCCACTTAGACTACAAAAATAAAATGCTAGTGTTATTTTGAAACGGCACGTTATTATAGTTGTGAAACATTTGATTAGGTTTAGGCACCATAAGTACTTGGTAAGATTTAGGTAACAAAAGTACTTGGTTAAGGTTAGGAAAATATCATGCTTTGGGTTAAAATAACTACGTACGTCAGTGAACACATAAGTTAAGTGACGTCACTTGCGTAACTTATGCAATTTACTAACTTAAATAAAAATGTTTAATGTTGACTTTTTGTTTCACACAGAACACAGTCTCTGGTTCGAAGTCCGGGTTCTGGCCCTCCATCCACCCCAAGTTGGGGAGTGAGAACGAGTTGGTTTGTATTGTTTATCCAACGCTGGGAACTAGCATTTCAACGAGGTTGACTGTATTTGCACTGTGCATGGTAGGTCCCCGTGTTTGCCCGCTGCCGGGCTCCATGTAGATTCCCACCTTCAAAATGTTCCTTCCAGGCGAGCTGCTGCAAATTGAACCTGAGTGGTGCTTTCTTATTGGATTTCTGTTTTAGTGATTGATTTGCCATCAACATATTTGAGCCTGGGGTTGGTTATTATTGTACTTGGAATCCGAACAGGTGGTAGATTGATGATCGACTTGGTCATATCATCAAATCTGCGGCCGTATGTCTTGGACACGGTTGAAGACAGGAGCAGAGCAGTCACGGATCACTATTAGGTCAAATGGCAGGGGAGGCTACCGGGCAAAGGTTCACATTTTTTGTAAGTATATAATGCTACTGTGCGTGTGCATGGTGTATAATTAAGGCCAGATAAGCCAGAGCTCAAGCATTTCATTGTATTCTTATACACATGATAATAAAGTTGAACCTTGAACCTTGAGGAAAGCAGGGCTTCACTCAGCCTCCTCAAAATGACTTCCAAGTCCATGGTTATGAGCCAGAACAGTGGATCACTCCCCCTTGGTTGGGAGTGAGTTGCTAATTGCCCCAAGCGAAGGTGTTCAAGTATCTCTGGGCATTCTTCATGAGTGAATGTAAAATGGAGTGTGAGATGGACAAGTAGATTGGACGGTGTCAGCAGTCCATTGTCCAATCTTTGTTCCAACCCTCACCTATGGGCCTAAGTTTTGGGTAGTGACCAAAAGAATGAGATTGCAGATACAAATGGCCGAAATTAGTTTCCGCCATAGGAATCCTTCTTTTCCTCCATTCCTGGACTCACCCTTAGAGACAGGTTAGGAGCCTAGACATCCAGAGAGAGCTCAGTAGTAAAGCCACCAATCCTTTGCAGCGAGTTGGAAAGTGTTGCTGGGAACATCTGGACAACCCTGCTTAGCCTGCTGCCACCGCGACCCAGCCCAGACAAGTGAATGAAAGTGGATGGATGGATGGATGGATGGATGGATGGATGGATGGATGGATGGATGGATGGATGGATGGATGGATGGATGGATGGGATTAAAATCACTGACCGGCACATGTAATATCACCAGACCTCTTCCAGAAAATGTCTTGTTGGACCCAGCCCAGACAAGTGAATGAAAGTGGATGGATGGATGGATGGGTGGATGGATGGATGGATGGATGGATGGATGGATGGATGGATGGATGGATGGGATTAAAATCACTGACCGGCACATGTAATATCACCAGACCTCTTCCAGAAAATGTCTTGTTTTATATTAGGATTTCACCAGTATGGGTCAAAATAAATCAACATGGGATAAAACTTGTCAAGTTGTGCATCTGTATCTTTGAAAGTATACTTACAATGAAGCAGTTTGGTGTTATGTTTTCATAAAGAGGGATTAGCACTCAACATTTGTCATGTGTTTTGGAAAGTGTTGAGGAGTGGTAGTGTTGCTCATAGTGGTGGAATTACCATGGATAACACTCCAGCCTGGGCTCCCAGAAAGACGTTTGTCCCAGCAGGGAGTAAGAGCAGCTTGTTTATCAAAGGCTTGACGCTGCATATTTTGTTATCAGCTCTATGCACTGACAGTTTTTCTGTTGGTGGGAAGTTGTAGAAGAACTGGCAGTCCTTCCATTCCTCTCCACCAAAGAGCCAAGCTACACACTAGCCTACAGCAGCTTTTCTTCTCATTCCAACATTAGGCTTTACTGGGGGCTTCTCTTTGTCAATGCCGGGAATTAACCCATTAAGAAACATAGTACAACGACACTAAAACATTTACTACAAAGAAACAAAAAACACTGAATGCAGTAACAATGTTTCAAAGCCAAGTTAATTCTAAAGTAGACACACAGTGTAAAAAAGGACTGTATATTAATCCTATTTAAATTCTTATTCTCCTCTGATACTCTTACACATTCCAGTGCCAGTCCCTCGACTTGCCACATGTGACTTAATTTAGAGATTTCCCATTTTCCCCAAACTTCTTTTAACCATCCCCAGTAAAGGCTTAAACAAAACTAAGCATATGATTGTGGTTAGATAACAATTCTGCTAATATGGTGGATCTGCCATTGATCGTAATTGTGTCTCTCATGACTAATGTGGACTACATGAAATTTGCTCAGATTTTTGAGATCTGTCATAAAGTCAGCACAGAAACCTTGCTTATGCCCAGTACAAGCGGTCCACTTAGACTGACTGGCCTGGCTAGATAGGATGTGAATGCCAGTTTACTTCTTTGGTGAACTACAGCAAAAAAATCATCCCATTTTCCCAAACATTTTCTCAATCAAAGAGACATCTGTTGACAAGAGACCTCCAACTGTAACCAAGGACAATGCTCAGCATAATGCATTTTTAAATTAGCAGAAAATACTTGGTAAAGCTATTTTAATGTGCATGATGTCTTCCCAGTGTAAAGTCTATGGACAGAGCAGGGCCAAGAGGAGCGGAGCAGGCAACACATCGAAGAGAAACACATAAGTTCAGTCTTGAATAGATCAAGATACTATAAGGGTTACCACAAATCTTGGAAAGTCAGCCCATAGAGGCTAATTAAGTATGTAGTTTGTGATGTCATCATTCAACAATTAGCATATCCATAGACAAGAGGACGTGGACAAAACAGTTGCAGCATTGTAGTTGCACTGTCAGATTGTTTTTGTCCCCAATTTTGACCAACAAGAATCTACAGCCACACTAGCAGCTCTGTGAGGCTGTACTAAATACGCTGTTGGTCTCAAATAAACGCTAAGATCTGCATGCTAACATTCTCACAACAACAATCACATTAACACTTTTTAAAAAACTTTTAATTTTAAGGTACTTTATTGTCACATACACGCTGTGAAATTCATTCTCTGCCCATCCCTCAAAGGAGCAGTGGGCAGCTGCTGTGCAGCACTCAGGGACTAACTCTAGATCTAACATGCTGATGTTTACTGTGTATAATAATTACCATATTCCTGATCTTAGCTTAGTTTAGCATACTAACATTTGCTAATTAGCACTAAACACACTATGCAGATGAGGCTGATGGGAATATCATTCGTTTTGCAGGTATTTGAACAAAAACCAAAGTATTCCTGTATGTTTTAGATCTGCTCCAAGACAGCTGATTCAAGTGATCAACTTGTTATGAACTCCTGCTTGATAACAATCTATTCATTTAAATCAGTTGTGTGTAGTGGGGAGAGATCTTAAACATGCAGGACAAGGGGGACTCCAGGAGAGGTTCGCGAAACGCTGCCCTACACAGTCACTATGACTCATCCTCAGAGGTCCACCAATGTCTTTTAAAAATGTACGGTAACCCATTTGAGATTTGTTGAGATAGTTCACTGGAGCTGAGAAGAAGACCAGCCAGCTACAATGAAAAACAGAGACTTGTTGTTTATGAAAGATTTGGTGATTTTCATTTGAAAACTTACAACACAACATCTTGTGTTCATAAATGTTAAGGTTATAGATAATTGTTGTTTTTTTGAAAAGTTACAATGCATTTGATTACTGGTTCTACATCTTAACAGAGATGGAGAGGTTTGTCACGCACATTAGAAGTAAGGAGCAATGGAGAACAAGAAAGCAGCATGTGAGTATGTGTTTGTTCTTTTGTGCCAATACTCAGCATCTGCAAAGAATTTATGAATGTGCATTTACCGCCTGATGATTGTAGTGAAATTTCCAGTAAATGGCCCAAAATGGGACTGCTTTTGGCAAGTTTCCACTTAACAAAAATAGTCACTGAGGGCTGAGTTCCCTATTTGTATCCAGGTTGAAACATTCAAAAACTTGTTTTACTGTGGAGTGTCCACAAAAAGAGGAAGAAAACATCAACCGTATTGTCAGATTTCTTTTTTTTTATGACTGTCAGATACAAAATGTCAGCACTAATAAAAAGGCATTTGCAATGCCCTGATTAAACAGCAGGCTACTTGGACACGTCAGAGTCTTGTTTCCTGCTTCTGCCACCTAAATGTAGAGAAGGCTGCAAAATGACGGACATCCGCTGCATGAAAGCATCTGTGGCCTAGCCTGACATTAGTCCGGTCTCTATTTGGCAACTCCTAATTCCTGTTTCAATTGAAGGGTTTCTGCATTGCCAAGAGCTAATGGGTCATGTGAAGTACCCTCAGGACACCTGCCTGCCTTCCCATGAATCCCCCCCCTCTTGGCTTTGACATTTGATCATGCAGAGATCCTCCTATTTGTTTTGGATCATTTGTGTAATACCTCCTTTGGGGGATAATTTGACAGCCAGTTTTAACTTTGCTATATTTACAGACAGTCCAATTGAATTTAAGTGCTGGCCTAAATTTCCATACTCAATAGTGTCATTATGACAGCAGCAATAGATGCACTCTAAGCTGATTGAACTAATTTAGTGCCTTCCTCTTTTGTCCTGTTTTATTGTGCAGCTTAGGCTAATCAAAGGGGAATTTCCTACAGCAGGTTTAGAATGTAGATATGTTTGGCATCCCTCTGCCAAACCGATCTCAGAGGCTTTGTCTTCGGGCTTGTTGAACCACTGGAATTGCAGGAGGAGGACTCAGGATGATGTGGTTGTCTGCTGTTGCAGTTCACCCTGTCACAGGCTTTTAAAAACCTGTTCACAATAAGCAGCTGGCTGGGGACACTCTCTGTTCATGGTTGGCATGCTCAGCCACTCCCAGGATGCAACTCCTGGCCATCTTCCTTATAAAACACTCCTCGGCGCATGTGTAAAAAGCTGCATTTAGCATAATGAAATGTAGGAAGCAATCAGTGAGAACACTGACAGAATGCAGGCTGACACTCGGATATTTCCTGCTTGGGAGACGTCTAATGTGGTTTATACTCACATCTAGTCTCATAACTGCATAAATAGAGGCAGGACCGCTATGCAGATGCTACCCATCCGAGCTGTTTCGCTTCACCGTCCTCTCAGATGCACACACACACACCACAAAACAAATTAGCTTTATTTACATTTTTAAAGGTTGCTCAGTCATGCAATCCTGTGCATTTTTCTTTGTTTCTTCATGTCCTTCTTTTTTTCCCTTTTAGTTTTGAAAGCTTTGGTTACTGATTTTGGCTCAGGATTCATTTATTTTTAATGTAGATATGATGTAATAGCTATAAATATCTCTTAACAATGATTCAGAAGTCCATACAGTGTGATCAAATAAAACCAAATGTTACTGATCGTAACAATCAAAACCACCAATTTTAAAAGAATGAAAAAAACAGAGCTTTATGCTTCCACAATGATCAAAACTGTGTAGGAACACATTAATAACATAATGATGTAATGTCATTTTGAAGGTTTGTATCAGCAGGCATCATTTCAGGATTGACCTGGCTCTGTAGCTCAGGAGGTAGAGCGGGTTGCCCGTTAATCGGAAGATCGGTGGATCAATCACCGGCTCCTTCAGGCTGTCTGCATGTCAAAGTGTCCTTGGGCAAAATACTGAACCTGGTGGCTGTTCCACCCATGCATGTTAGTTACTGTTTGAGCACTTAGGCTCAGTGTAGCCTAAGTCTAGCTTGTGTGAATGGTGAATGATGTAGTGTAAAAGCGTTTGAGTGGTTGCAAAGACTAGAAAGGCGCTTTGTATTTGTAATTTACATCTGTTAGAGGGAGCAAAACTGTGTTGTTGGGCCCCTATTAACAAGACCAACCTACAAAATATACCTAAAGTATGTAAAATTATTTCACATTTGGTGATTGAAGTTTCACATATGATGCAATCTAGTTTTTCAGTAGCCCTATGGAATTTTTTTTGTAAGTAATGTTTCTTTTTATATTTAGTCTTACTCCCATAAAGCAATGTCTGCATCCTTAAGTCTTAACAAAAACGTGTTCAATGCATTTCCTTCCACATGAAACAACTGCCTTATTTTTATTTTTAAAAACACTGAAACTCATGCATTGCTCACATCCAGGTTTATGTACTATATTTTGTTAAGTGGGGATATACATATTGTGATAATGTACACATCATAAAACACAGATGTTGGTTAGTAGTTAGCTGTATCGTCAGGTAGAATGATATACAAAAAACTAGTGGTGGGCATAGATTAAATTTTTTAATCTAGATTAATCTCACTGTAATCTTGAAATTAATCTAGATTAATCTAGATTAACAGTGGCTCATTTGAATTCTGCCGAAGGCATTTCAAATATGTGTGCGAACGGGTTTCAAGCCAGGTTTCAAGCCAGGTGGCGCATTAGACCAGAGGCTCATCTCCTGTTTCCAAAATGCATCACAAACTGCTTGAGAAAGCTGTTCTACTATGATAATTGGTGATGAAAATAAATCATGTTCAATAAGATGTACTTGTGTGTAGCGTGTGATGTGCTTTGCGTTTAGGTGGTAGGCTACTTGAGACTGGAAGAACTCCTACAGTAAACTAATTCCGCATTGCACAAGGTGCAAACAACCTTAGTCTTGTCGAATTTTCCATTGGGAAGCTTCTTAAAAGTAAATCTTTCCAGAAGCAAACCCAGCGGCTTCAGAAATGTTGGTACACAAAGTGCTGTCCAACAGCTGTCTGTGGACGTGTTGCTACAGTTAGTGTGAGTAAATACCGCACAATGCGTTTTTTAATCAACCGGCGTATCAATAACTAACCTGGCTAGTTGTAAACAAACAGCTGGCCGAGCGAGGTTGTAACCGGAACGCCTCAACTTCGGGTGTGACGTCATTCCCAGCTCCGACCTCCGAGGTAAATGGAACGCAGCAACAGCTGCATCCATGTTAGCACGTCACGTTTGATGTGGTAATTTAGGCAAACACACAGGTTCGAAGACTCGTTCTTGCCCCCTACAGTGCAATTCGGCGAGGTATACATCTGCGCTAAAATATCAAGGTGAAAGTCATCATAGCTTGCGTAGTATAGACCCAGCTCCCAACCCAACTTTGAGAATAGATTAACGGCGATATTTTTTTTATCGCCCGATAAGAGTCTCACGTTAACGCAGCACGTTAACGTCAATAACGGCCCATCACTACAAAAAACTTATATTGCAATTTTTGATAGATATTGCAGTTCAGATATGAGTTACAATTTTGGTATTAGTTTTTGCATTTCATTTTCAATCAAAAACATATAAAAATGATTATGTGCTTTGAGTTGGGGTCTGTACCAAACAAGTTTGTTCTTTTACACATGAAAATTATTTATAGACTGACATCTCTGTAAAACTACACATTTTACCTTCATCAGATTTGCAGCTCCTATTTTGAGGGGGTACATTGTCATATTCTGTTTAAGGCTAACGGGACAAATATTATATGGGTGCAGTTTTAAGGTGGAATGCTGGTGTAGCTGTACACGTGTCTACAAAGGCAACATGTGTACACTCTATTCATGCATGTACAAAGGCAGCTGAACTGGCTTCTTTGCAAGTTTACCTTCCACTACATCCCTGGCTGCCGTGGCTCCTCACAATGATAACAATTGGCAACACGGCTGCTGACTTTGGGAGGTGAATGGTACATCTGTCCTGGGAAGAGCCAGGACGTGCAGCATAAAAAGCTGGTTTTGTCACAGATATTCCTTCTTACTGTGGCTGCCTCTGTAGCCAAAGCAGCCCCCACTGGCAGGGGAACGACGCAATTGCAGCACCAGAGCTGTCAGTCAAAGCTCCAGGGAAGCAGAACCAAAGGGGGGTCTCATGTGGCCTGCAATTTTCTTGAGGCCATTAAACCCACCCCTATTAATTCCCTTTCTAACACTCACGCTATTCTCACTGTAAAGTGGTCTTTCAGCGCTCAGCTTCCCATCCAAAGCTGGAAGAAAGGAATGTGAAAAGCACTTTGCAGAACAATGCTGAACACATCTGCTAATTTCTCAGGCTAAAAGGGAATGTAATGGTGGACATGTTCATTCACTCAGGGCTCTATGAAGATTCTCAGGCCACTGGAAATTATGGTGTAAGTATATAATCGAACACTGATTTGATTTCCATTCTTTAACCAAAGACTTGCTGACAACAGTCAGGATTGCTTTCTTTAACTTTAGCCAAGCAGTTTGTTTAACCATAAGCAATGAAAGTTCCCTAACCTTAATGAAGCTTTTAACCAAGGTCAAAATATTTCCCTAAACCCGACCAATTAGTTGGTTTCTAAGGTGTGATCTAGGAAACAAAGCTTTTGATACTTAGTTAAGTATTGTATTTCTTTCATTGATATCACCATCACAACTGTATCATACATGATCAGGCCGTATCAAGCTTTAACTTTATTCCCCATAGTAACTCTCCTGTAGTTTGTGATACGACAGTGGACTACACATGCACTTATAGATCTGGGGTTATATTCAGGTAGTTTCTATTTAGAAATGAAATGAGGAATAATAAGAGACTATTGCCGTGCAATCGATGTGATTATATGCTCTTAAATTTACTGTGACAGAGAGCTGAGCGTAGTGGAAAAGTCTTTCCATAAAGTGTGTTAGTGCAAGTTTTACTAGCGGCCAATCTAGTGGCTGTAACATGATGGATCAATATTTTTCTGTGTACCAACCCAAGCAAAATGACTTGTTTCACTATCAGAACGTGATCCGTTTGGTCGATAACATTTGAAAAGTCTATAACAGCCGCATGTATATAATTTTACCCCCATTCAAGTTAGCGGAGGGCTAAACTGGAAGTTAGCCTGCCTCGCCGGCAACAGTCCACACAGTGGATGCAGCAACGCTACCACCAACAAGACTGAGACACCGACACACAAGTATAAATGCATGTCTACGCACGTAGCCTACAGTGTAGCTGCACACGTAGACCTGACGCAAAAGTTTAAATTGCGCTTAATACTAGACTAACAGCATATAGCACATTTCATCCATATCAATAACTCTGACATAGCTAAGATTGTTCGGATGGTGTGTCACAGGTTTTGTTGTTGTGGGCTGTGCTCATTTTGAACACAAGTCTATGTGTAAAGAACCTTGTGTTTGCTCTACTGTGTGTATGTTTTACTGTGGTCATTTGTTTATTCTTCAGGTTTCCTTGTTATGAGTTCATCACTGTTGCAGTCTCATATATTCTTTACTTTTGTTGGTTTTTGTCAGCAAGTCACTTGTTGACCGTGTTATGTTTCATTTTGTGACACTGTTCCTTGTGTCTTTCAGTTAGCTTTCCTTCCTGTTTTAGTTCGGAGTTAGTCTGTGTTCCTGGTTTCTTGTGGACTACTCTCACTTCTGGATATGTGGACATTGATTTTACACCTGCCCCTGTCAGTTTTCGCCACTGCTGCAATAATCCTCACCTACTCACCTGCACCTGCGTTTGGTCTCCCATGTTCAGCCCAGTCGGCTGAACGTTACAGTGTGATTTCCAGCCAACTGCTGTTTTTAAGATCAAGAATGAACTTTCAGTCTCAATAATCTGAACAGTTAAGGAAAACCACCTGGGAGTAGTAGAATTCAAAACTATTTCACTATTTGTCCAATTGAAAATAAAAATGTATTGTGTTGTTGACCTAGCGTTGTGAACCATCCCATGAAATATGGAATTGTCCTGTAAGTGGAAACTTAAAGACGCGTCCTCTATTGAACGAATACTTTTACAAATCATTGCAGAGTGAGTCTATGGGAGGGAAATATTACAAGTTAGGCTAAGACAGGGCGACATGTATGAGATAGAGTGAAACCCCCCAGCTTTGTTCTCTCCCTCAGCCTGTCTGTCATTTAATGTTCCAATACCCAAACAGAGAATGCAGAGTCATGACCAATGAGAAGTGCGAGTGTGAGGGGGCTTTTTTTTTCTTCAGAAAATAAAATTATTATTAATATCTTATTCAAAGCACTCACATAAGAATGTAGCATGAGCGGAGTGCTAAATGTTTTTTGAATTCAGGAAGGGTTGTTTGTAGAAACAGCTGTTGGCAGCTCTCGCGCTCTGTTCTATTCAAAAGGCCTTATTTTGCCAAAATATAATTTGTCCAAATAGCTGGACAGCACACAATAACAGTAATATTAACACTGCATAAAGATTGCTATATATTAATTATATATACAGTATAAAAACACGTCCCACACGTTTCCCTTCTATCTGTGAATTGCTACACACACACAGAGTTAACAAGGCAGCTGTTAGCACAGCATTGGTCAGCTTAGATGTTTAATGGAGTCTTTAACAAAACAGTCCTTCTTTGGTTTGAACAGTTGCCAACAGAATTGTTTTCATTTAGCACCAATTTATGCCTCTCATGTATTAACATACAATCGGGTCACAGAGGTAACAATCAGTTTCTCTACAAGATAGCAGCTGTCTTTTTTTATTCGGAAACATATAAATGTGTACATATAGTCTGCCAGTTCAGAGGCTTGGACAATGCATTTCTGATGTATTTTCAAAGAGACATTTTTCTTTGTATGAATATTTAAAAAATATCAACACATTTTAATAAAAGCTTTAATAAAACACTGATTTTTGACTGCACAAAGGGATGACATTATTTCAAAAGAGCTGGATGAGCTATTTAGTCATCCAACACAATTTTTTGACTTTGACTTACTTCTAAACATCAAACAATGTTTAGACATGTATACCTTACCAGGTGCTCTGAAAGAACAAACACCTCTACTGCTCTGACCAAACCAACATACAGGTAATGTAGATTGAATAAATACTCCTGAAAAGCTGCTTACCTTTTATTCCCCTCCCCGCCCTCTCCACATAAGTGTGCCATACTCAATTTCTAGCTTCAGTGAGAATGAAGAAAGATAGGAGGAGAAAATTGGAAGTTTGGTTTAAAATGCAGACAGCCCTGGCTTTCTGCTTGACAGCCTGTGACATCTCCCCACACCACACTTTGCATGGCAGAATAGAAGCTTGTAATAGAATTTCCCTCACCGAGGAGGTTAATTACCCCCCCACCACACACACACACACACACACACACACACACACACACTGCAAAATAAAATAAAATGCATCACATCGCCTGTGAGCTTCTGTGACAGCCACAAATCCCTGTCGCCATCTTGCCTAAGATTTAATTCCAGGTTAATGTCTGCCACTGTGTCGCATTATAGAGAAGACCCTCAGGGGAACTTGAGGGGCCTTCAGCCAAAATGACCGACATGACAGCTTATGGCAAAGAGGAGAGAACTGAAGGCAAAACAGGCTGGCTGTCACTGTTCCATGAAGAGAGGTCATCACGCAACTTGACTGAGAGGGTTTTGAAAATGCTGAGGCTTGAATTTATCACAAAGTATAGCTGGCAGTGGATAGATCACGGCAGGGCAGACAAAAAAAAAAACACAAAAATGGTGGTTCCGGGTATTATTTTAAAAATCCAGATCATTATCATCAGGTTCAAATAGCAAGGGTGAGACAAAGTCATCATTTTACCAGTCTCGCGTCTTGTCTATGAAGTCCAGAGTCAACACTAACAAGTCCCAGTTTAGGTTCTAAAAGCTAAACAAGTCACTATGGAATCAGGAAAAACAGTTGGCCACCTATCAGTGAAATTTAGCTAACATTTGCCAACAAACATCAAGACTCAACTTGTTATTTCTAATTCTTCAAATGGGCAACGCCATTAAAAGTTGACGTGTCTCTACCTGTGATTTCTGAGTCTATTTTTTGTTAACCCAACATTTATATCTAAATGTGATAATCCAAATGATTAAAAAGTCTGCTGATGGAATAATCATTTCTAAATCTCTGGTAAGTCGTTAAAGGCTTATGTCTAAGTGAAAAAAGTGTGCACTATGCTGGCCTAGGGGTTAAGGCGGTGACCATGAACGCCAAAATCCAAGACCCAATAAAAACCTTGAGTCAATGGTGTTAAAGTCAAAGCTTGGTTTTGTAAAGTCAGCAAATATGGGCGTCAAAGTCATGTGACTCAAATCCAAACAGCTGTCAAATAGCATCAAAGCTACAACTTGGGGCTTCTTTCATCATTTTGGCCATCATTTCTATCATGATATCATTACAGACACGAAGGATAAGCAAAACCAGGATGTTGATTGATGTCGTTTGAATTTTGCAGTTTCATTGGAATCTGTGTCACAGTGGTCCAACAAACGCATCTCCATAACAGAGAAATCTCTGTTTGTCCGATAATTGTGTGCTTTGCAGCCCTAATTTTCCCGCAATCCTCAGTGAATGAGTCAAAGGATTTTTACTGTAGATGATCTTGTAGAGTCAAAAATATCACACAACCATCATATGAATGGTCGGCTTTTTTCCAACCTGCTTGGTCATCTGACCACTCGTGTTTGTTACCGCTCGGCCTTTGTTTAGCAATGTTGTCAAAATCTGATTCTAAAAGTATTTAAAGCGGTAAAATGTTGTTGTTCTGTAATACTTTTCAGACAGTACAGCAAAGTATTTCATCTACAGCACTCAGTCTGTGCTGCCCTCTACAGGTCCAATCTGACCTGTCTGGTAGATTGACATCAGCTTTTGGCTGACACACAGTTTTCTGGATACTTCCTGAACAATTGTGGCTTACCATGGAGGAGAGAGTTTCATCATTTCGTCAAAGATAATAAAATCACACTCTTTCCTGCCTTTGATCCTCCACTCTTACTGCTATCTTAAGCAGGCAAGATGCAGCCTCCAAACATGTTGGTGAATTCATCGGCAAGGCATGATCAAAATCCCACCACGGGCCACTGTGCTGCAGGTTAGAGGGATGCAATGAGTGGGAGGACCTCCTCCTCATCCCTTCAGGAGGTGCATCTTCACTTCTGATCCATCAGACTGCAGGAGCTGCGAAAAAGTGGTTTGCTTCCACCTCAGGTAAATTGGCCAACTGCCCATATATGGACTGCACACATTTCAAACCTTACTGAGAACGCTGGCCATGGACCTGTTGCTCCATTTAGCACTCTGTCTCCCTCACATCATTGTCAGAGCAGTGTTGACCTGGACCACACAGGTCTGAAATACACGCACATGCACAAAGCAACTACCTAGCAACAACACATGGAGAGATGTGAGGGGGGCGGCCACTTAGTGCAGCAGCCTGAGCAGTCGGGGGTTCAGTGGCTTGCTCAAGGCCACCTTCGGCAGAGCCCAGGAGTTGAACTGGCACCTCTCCGGCGGACTCGAACAGCAACGCTATGGCTCTGCCCTTTCCTGTAAGTAGCCTCTATGTTACGTTTCCAGTCCAGTCTGTTGACAAGGTGAACTCTTATTTATTTGTTTATATCCACCACCTCCATTTCCTGACTTCTCTGACCTTCTCCTTGATTTTGGCTACGTTCAGGAGTAGGTGCCTCTGCACCACTCAGGAAAGATGGCCACCAGAATGAATGTGTTCATTAATTTTCCTGACAAATTGCCACCAATGTATGGAATACAGTATCTCACTGTAAGTGACATCCTTCCGGGATGGATGAATGTGCTCAGTATCTGCACTATCCTCAACTAGCAAAAATTATAACAGTAACCACTTTGCGCATACACAACTTCTGCATTCTGAACAGATTTTCTGCACCAAGTTATGGAAGACATGTTCTATTTATATGAAGGGAAACAATTCAAAATGACAATTCAAAATATAATGGAATACAATTCCGTAATCAGGTTTTGGGCAATGCAAATTTGTTTCTTCTGTATTTCAATTGCATTGCATGTTTTCTTATTGTGCATTGTTTCATCTGCTATTTAACATTTGTAGTTGCAAGTTGTTGTTTTTTTTTAACAAAAGCTTTGAAAAAGTGATGGAGACATTCTGATTCTGACCTGTCCCCAGTGTCATCAGTGTAAATGACACCTATCTGTCTATACTTTTAAATGTCATCCTGGCTGTGATTGGTCGGTTCATGACAAGTGACAGAAATTTGACAGAAAGAAATTTTTGTAGGCTAAGGGCCTGTCCACCACAGTGTTTTTTTTTCTGACGCCAGCATAATTTTTTTTCAATTCATTGCAATGGGAGCGCCGCATTTTTACGAGCTGATAAAAACGGCAGCAGCGTGACGAGGCGCTGAGTGTCTTTTCCGTGCTGGTCGCTGAGCATTTTTTTTTTTCGGTCACCGAAAAATGTTCTTTGGGAAATACGCTGCACTCGTCACTGGCACTTTTTACTCAGCTGTCCAGTCACAGTAGAGGAGGGGCGGGACAAATACCGCACCGTAGCAACAGTTACTAACGGTTAACATCCACTTAATGGATAAAGATAGGACTGTCAATTAAAGCAAAATGTTTTCCAAGGATTTAGTAGATTTTTTTTGTTTTCCTGTGTGAGGGTTGAAAGAATCAAAAACAGACTTTAGAAAAATGGAAGTGAATTGAAAAATAGTTAAGGTTAAAATGGTTATTGTTAAAATTATTATTGTTATTTTTATTATTATTATTATTATTATTATTATTATTATTATTATTATTACCTGTTTTACATTCATCATTCATCACAACACAATATTGCCATTTATCATCAAAGAAAGTGGCCTCAAGGATGGGAGCAACAAAGAATAATTGAAAAAAATTTGAAGTGATGAAAATGATAATGAATTAATATTGGAGATTGAAAAATAGTGATAAATTGTCAGTTGATTTGATAAACTTGATAGACATTTTATTTGAAACAGTGTTGCTCTGAAAATGAACTGGGCTGTGTTACTGTCTACCATTCATCATTCACAATACTCACCTGACATTTAACATTCACAGCGAGCGATATTGTTACTTCCGCCCACAGTACCGCGGAAACCACGCCCACATCCACATGACAAGAGCCTAATCAGGTGCTTTCCTCTGGAAACAGCGGCCCGCGAAATATGACAGCCGCAGTAGCTTGGAAAACGATGACATGGGGAAGCCAATACTGTTACTTCCACCCCTCATATTCCTGGAGATGTTTCCAAGAAGTTATCCAAAAGAGAGCCAATGCTCCCTCCAGCAGGACAGTGTTGTTTGTCTGCTGTGACGCCGCTCTGGCTCTGCCACTGCCTTAGGTTTGAGTCTTGCCCTGGGCTGCTGCTTGTGCTGCATGTCTCCCCTCAGGTTCTGATAGGCAGACTTTATATTAGTACAGCTGGGTGCACCTGGCCAGTTCTCTCTCTCACTCCATCGCTGGCTCACCTTCAACCACATGGTTTCTTTAGTTGGTTTGAATTAGTTGTACTTCTGTTTTGTTGTATTTTACACCATACAACCCTGCACTTTTCCACACCCACTCACTAACACTACAGATCTACTAACTGCCCATTTCATTCATTTAGTTAATGTTTTCTGCTGCAATTTCTGTAAATAAAGAGAATTGGTCTTCCCAGTATAACTGTGTGAACTTACCTCCTCTTTTCAAGACCTAAGAGCCCGGTCAATGCAGGGCCTTCCAAAAATGACAAATCACTGTTGAAAAACTAACAAGTTTTAAGATGTGACACTGCTAGAGTAAAGATTTGGTTAACTTCACGCACAAAACAACGTTAGTTAGGTTTAGAGAGAAAAATAATAATTACCAAGTTAGCGAACAATTGACCCTTCGCTAAGCCACTCCCCGAGTATACTACAAATGTAACGCTAGTGAACAGAGACCTACCCAGTTGTACAGGAGCAGTGTTGATCGTTGATATTGTTGTGGGAGAGTCTTGCTTTTTGGCACCATCCACAATTACTTTACAATTACTTTACATTAGTCACAGATGTAAACGGCTATTATTGGTGAAGCACAATAACCAAAGGGTTTTGTAGTTGGCTTATTTTTAATTGTTAACTTACTTTAACCCAAACCACAATGTTTTCCTAAACCTAACCAAACGGCGACCATATCATGTTAACCACATATTTAATGTCATGTGACTTGCATAACGTAGTTAAGATCCAGTACTCCTGTAACTGGACTGGTATAGGAAATGCGTAAGTGTTATTTTGGAATTTGCATTGGCAAACGGCCTATTTTGTCATTTAGGTTTGAGGACAAATGCTGCACAATACAAATGCTTTTCAAATTACTGCACAAATTCAATGATTGTACTATAATTCTAATGTACTTTTCAGTAATACGCTACTGTAAATAAAATACCTACTGTAGTTTAAATTATAGTTAGGCTACAGCCTAAAACAGTATTGTGCTATTTACAGTAATGTCAGCAGTATAATTAAGCTAGCTACATTCGTGATAAAGGTGTTGACAGCCCCCCGAAGCCCCTACCCTAACCACAACCATCCGAAATGTTAGTGCCTAAACCCAAGTCACTGAATGTATGCATGTCGACCAGCTAACCCTACAGCTGCGCACATCGGCCTCACGGCCGAACAGGTAAGGTTAGCCTCATTTGTGTTGCTGCAACGTAGGAAACGGGGGCGTTTCATACGGACGCTGAAGGGTACCTTTAGCATAAAATCCTTACGCTTTGTCACTCCGGCTGAAAGCATCAGTTATAACACATTGAGATGAGAACATGTTGAAATAGATTGCATAGGCTATCCATGCCCAACTGGTAGCAGAGTTTGAAAACAAACATCTTCATGAAATATTTCGATTTTTATCCACATGTACAGGTACCAATGATCGTCTGAGCAGTTTTAATCCCCCACTGCAGAGACCTCCGTTCCTGGGCCGTGCACATTCCATACCAGTTGGTGATGTTTCCAGTCAGGATCCTTTCTATTGCTCCTCTGTAAAAATTAACAAGAACTTGGCATGGGAACTGTGTATTCTAAAGTTTGCTTCAGAAGTACAACCATTTCTGAGCTTTCTGGAGCATGACATCATTTTTGGAGCATGCGCCCTCGCGCTGCATCAAGCATAAACCTAGCTTCAGTCGTGGGCCCCAGCATTTCTATGAAGTGTTGCAGTCATTCCCATTCTCCTCCATCCACCAAATGCCCTCTGACTCTGTCAGTATATGTGCTAGCCCCTAGCTAGCCAGTGATAACTGAAGCAGCGATGTTTTGTGCCTTTGTTTTCCATCCTCTTCTTCGTGAACCAGAAGCCAAATCTGAATCTCTTCCTGTTTACCTGAGGATATTCAGCTGTTTGGACTTCTGCCTTGCTATCTTTGCCAGTACCATGGCATCATGAATGTCTGTATAAAACTTCATGGCAAACCATGTAGCTGTATAAAAATATTTCAGTTGGGACCAAAGTGCTGGGCTGACAGACGGACCCACATTGCCATGTCCTGGCACCAGCGTGACTAATTTTTACTTTTCATGTTCATGTACCATGTAGCTCCTCAGCTTTAATACTGTGCTGCGTGGCTTTGAGTAATCCACTACAGATGATCATTGTTGGACTTCTCAAATCCAGCGTCACTGCTCTGACCACAGAGCAGCAAACAATGACAAGATTACATTTTATATTGAAATATTCAATGGCTGAGCTCAGACGTAATCCCTCGATTAATCAACCCTGTCTGAGTGCTTACATTGATCTCGAAAGAATAAAATACAAAGTCCATTTTCTGAGGGAAAAAGAGAAGCCATAACAAAATAAGTTTGTTTTTTTGGTTGGGGGATGGAGGAAGTTGCATTCTATGCAACACAGAGAGCTACACAAAGCTGTTTATTATTTTGTTGGTATAGGTTCAATGTAGATAACGCTTCCAGAGGACAAAATTGCCAAAAGGAATAGTCCTGGGTTTATTTTTGCTAAGCTTAATTATATTTCTAAATGCTCCAGTGAGGTTTTCAAGAGCAGCTATCTGTAATGTGTAATATTTCACATTTATGAAGCATCTGCATAATAAAGATAAGGTATTCAATTAACCGAGCCATAAAAACTCCATGTTATTAAATATTAATCATTCCACATATTGCTTTGATTTCTAACTACTTAATTACAAACACACTGCTCTGCTCCGGCACTGTGAATTGGGCATCTCATCGTCTTTTAGACTATAAAGTGTTTAGCACAGCACTTCACACACAGCAATAAAAGCGTGTGTGAGCCCAGTGAGGACCACCCAGACTCGCTCACTCACCACCTACTGCTGCACATGCATAGAATGTCACCATTTATTTTCTTGTTTATTGCTCGTTATGAGACTCATTTTGTCATGTGACCCACCCAACCACCCCTTTGCTCCTACAGCCACTAGAAGGCTTTCTTACTCTTGAACCTAAACGTATTGTACGTCGTTATGTGGCCTCCATCTTTAACAAATGAATTTTGCAAATTAACTTTCTCCTGTTGATTCTTGTTTTTTTATGTCACATTTCCAGCCCTCCTCTTTTATTCGGGCTTGGGACAGGCAAAGAACATTTTACATTTACATCTCGCTCTGAATGTAAGCCAGAGCCAGATAGGCCAACGGCAGCTTATCGCATGCACGATTCATTTACAGTTCCTGGATGGTGAGGGATGAACATCTCCTGGCCTGACTGTTGCTGCGCAAGGACTGGGCCAGCTGTGAATGCCAGCTGACCCAGTTCTTACGAGCTGCATCGCTTCGACATGTAGTTACACTTTTGAGAAGGTGCCCGTCAAACTACAGCGTAGGCTACTGCGTAGGGTACGGGGCTACACGTAGGCAACACCCTGACTTCTAATAGGGTGAATTCCGTTTCTGTCTTTGCCACTCCAGGCCTGGAACCATCTCACAAGAACAGTGTAATGCAAGCTAGCTAGCAACAGTATGAGAAGAAGCCATCTCAGTATTCTCAGTATGGATATCATGGCAGAGGCTGCAAAGAGGCCGAAGAAGATGTCAGAGGAAGCGAGGAAGAGAGAGTGAGTGGCTGAGCAAGAGACCGAAGAGTAAATATCAGACTGGCTTTTACTCGTTGGCATGAGCTAAAAGAGCAGAAAGGGTGCAGGACAGATGTCGAGGCATTCTTAAATAAATCTGTTCTCTGCTACTCTCAACTGTTATGTTCAGTGTGAATCCGCTGTGGCCCTGCCCCACCCCATTCACTTCCAGTTCATCACATCCAGGTCCAGGACGGGCTCATCAGATGTGTGTCATTGAGTGTCCTCATAATGAGCATTGAACTGTAATTTTGTAATGTTATGACTTTTTCTTATATCACACATGTAAATGCATATTTACCATAAACTAGTGTGTGTGTGTGTGTGTGTGTGTGTGCACTAAAAGGTCAGAATGAAAGGTCAATAACGTTTTAGCTCTCACATATTTAGGTGACTGTAGATTAAATAAAAATTCATCAAGAAAGATCAATCAAAATGTCAGAAAAAGCACTTTTGAAATAATCTTTCTTTTCTGACATTGTGACCTTTTTATTATTGTGGCTTGAGGGATATGGATTTGTGTCTCATCTGTTTCACTGGCTGCCTCATTGATAAATTCCATTGCCAAATAAAAGGAGAGCCTTGGAAATTGCTGTTTCCACCTCTGCTTAAGTGCCAATCACACACACACACACAAAATCAGTGAATTGAAGTGGCACTCGGATGTTTCTTAGCAACAATACACAAAAACAGGTCAGGCAGATTGGGGGAGGAATCAGCTCTTTAGCCTGCCAGCCATGGAGGTTGCAGACCAAGCTCCCCTCAGCTCTGCAGCATGAAATCCAGGGCTGTAGAGGGGGATTTGGCTTCTTGGTCTAAAGCCAAGCAGGGAATTGCATGACTGGCCATCACTGGCAGCTACACCCAAACCCGGCGTCACCTCCCTTCTTATCTGCCCCTCACCATCATGCTGCTGCAGCTCCTACCTCGTGGTGCATGAGCAATATTTCCACCAGTGTCCTCCCCAAACCCTCCCTTGAGATTTATCTGGCTGTTGAAGTAGAAAATGAATATTTTACAGTTCACTTGCCTGATCAATTACCTACAAGCTGTTGCTGTATTTTGTGGCTGGTCGGAGAGAGCGCTTGTAGGTAGTGATAGGAAGGTCCATAGGGAGCCTTCTCCTCTTCCACAACAACGCCTAAATCAAAAAAAGAGCAAGGGGGTTGTGAATGAGAAGGTCTCTGGTGAGCCACTCCATTTTGTATGCATACAGCTCTGGAAATGTTGCAAAACAAATTAAAGCTTTTAGGCGATAATTAGCGCAGGCTAATTTCTAGAGGTTACAGACACACTGGGCTGATTAGAAGTTGCCAAGTGCTCCTTGATTCAAGGCCAATTTGAATATTTACTAAATAAATATATAATGTCATCAGTGTTCACTGATTAACATCGATCTACACGTAGTGTCTTCAAGGAATTTCTATCTGATAATAATTGCGACTACCTGCTTGATGATGACTGTGCTGCTGGTGTGCTATGCCATGCTCTGAGGAAAACAAAACACAACAAAGTCACCCTTATTGAGCATAACAGTGTCTTAGTGTTTAGCGTGATGTTCATACAGCCAGGAGGTGGTGGGCTTGATTTCCACTCTGCTCTGAATGGAGTCTGTTCATGCCTAACAGGCACAGGGCCCCCAAAGCTGGAGACAGTGTTTGAAGTGACTATGACATTTGTCTTTGGAAAGTCAAAACCTTCCTTCAGTTCTGAGCGGATCTGCATTAAAAAAGTCATAAGTTTCATTCACAGTTTCCTAAGTTCACTTTAAGTAGGCAGGTAGGTTTATTTGTCACATTCCAACAGGTTGTAAAGTGAATTTGAGTTTGTAGCTCCCATCTGCCACGTAGCAGACAATATACAGTTATACAAAAGCAATCATAAAAATCTTAACGCCCTCCTGTCCTGGTCCTTGCACAATGGAAGCCAGATTGTGATGTTGATAGTATCTTATAGTTTCTGTAGGGATGTTGCAATATGGGACCAATCCATTTTCACGGATTGGAGCCACCTGGGGCCCGGTGTTCTCCATATATAAAACAGATCCTACCTGTTGTACTTTGGGAGATAGAAACAAAGTTCCCTTTACTCCTCGCTCCTCATTATTTTGCTTTCTTTCTTAACACTACCTTTCACTCATTTCATTCATGCAAACATGCTGACGCTACTGACTTACTGATTACCACATGACACTCCCTTATTTGAGTAGTTATGTTAATTAAATGTTTGAGTTGTTGTAAAATAAAAGTAATGGTACCGTTGCTGCAGCCTGTTGTCGCTGTGTGATTATTTATGTCAGGGTTTTTGAGCCAGGCTGTGACACTTGTCATGTCTTTCTGGTAGAAACGTGGCACCCTTTTGCGTCATTCAAAGCACTGCGGGAAGCCCTTTACCGCCATTGTTCAATGCTAAAAGGGCATTAAAAAACCAACACAAAGGGATCGGGACAAAGCGATAGTGTAGCTGATTTTAAATATAGACTGAAATCGATCCTTTCTTTACTGCTTTATGATACAGCTCTATGTGCAAGTTAAAATTAAAGTGTGTGAATGTGAATAATTTGTCGCACCAGTGACTGAATGTGTTTTGACATCCAGGTTTGCAAAATGCACAAATTCTATTGTTGGGTCTCCGTATTTACTGCAAGCCGGTTTCTGGGATCAGAAACATCACTCCGTAACGCTGATGTATAACGCAGAGGGGACTGAGTGTTTCTCTAGTTCCAACAATTTCCACAGCGTGAGATGTCTTCTTTAGATAAACAGGCTGATCACGTTGCATCAGTTTCAGGAGTCACATAGTTTATATTTTAACCACACCAACTTTTTACTTTTGTATCAGGATTTTAATGTTCTGAGCTTTTGAAAAATAAATTGGGCCGAATTTAGAATGCTGCAGCTGTTATTTCAATGTGTCAGATAAATATTTAATCCACCTGCTGATAAATATAAGTATTGTATCAGACTCTGTATCAGCAGATACCTAATATCAAGGGCGAATATTTCACGTCATGTTTGTGGGGACAAAAACAACATCTCTCATTTGGAGATAACAGGGGTCCCCACCCTGTTCTCCTCCTGTGGCGTCTGCCTCCTGTTCTCCTCCATGAACGTTTCCCCAGCTTGAAAAGCACAGCACCTCCAGTTATTTGTGTAAAAATCACAGCAAGCTATAACTGATAAGTGCTGGGTCCAGACTACAAAACTAATGGTGCTTATGACCATTCCCAGGACAAGTCGGGGCCCAGTGTGCCGGTCTTGACAGGTAATGATGGCTGGTAATGGTGACTCTAATAAGAAACAGTAAGCACTGTAAATATTCTGCAAAATTAGCATCAATTTCTTTTTAGCCACAGTCTGTCACAAAAAAATGGGGCAGATAAAGTTTTTAACTCACTAAATTTAGCTTCATTAAACGTTAAGGCAGGAAAAAAAAAATTGAATCGATGATTTTATCATCATGCACAATCTTAATTTCATGTTTTTAACTGAAACTTGGTTACACTTCCCAATTTCAGTTTTGTGAGCGTGAAGTTAGTGTCCATAAGAAAAGAGGTGGACTTGCCATTTTATTTAATGACTCCCTCCAATGCAAGAACATGAAATTTAGCTTGTTTTGAATATGGGGCTCTTAAGTTTAATTCCTTTTCTCAAGCTCTAATTATAAATATCTATAGGCCACCTAAATGTCTATACTCTGTGTTGACTTTGACGGTGTAGTTATTGTTGGTGATTTTAACATCCATGTTAAAAAAACCCAGGACAGAGGGATTAAATAACTGTGTTGTGTTCTTGATAACTATGGACTGACTCAGCATGTGACCTGAACATATCCAAGGTTGGGGTTACTTATGTAGCTCTCTCTGATCATCCTGTGTTTTCTTTGAGGGTGCTATCTCTGTGTATACAAATTTTCAAACACAGGTAATCACAAAACAGCATATCACTGAAAACACAAGTGAAATATTTATTCAGGCTTTCTCTTCAACACCTGCCCTCTTTAGGGTCTCAGTCAATGAGCTTGTAGATAATTTCAATTCTAAAAAAGCCAAATGTTATTGATGCCATTGCCCACTAAAAGATGAAGGCCGCTGGTAAGAAAAGATCTCCATGGAGAAATGCCATGCTGGTAAGAACTGAAAAATAGTGAGTGTCAAAAAGCTGAATGCAGGTGGCGGCAAACAAATGTCCAGGTTCACAATGACATTAATAAAGAGTATTCACATTTATAATTTAGAACTGAGAAGGACCGCCGTTTTGCCGTTGCCAATGTACACGGAACCAAATTATAAACACAACACTTGTTTTTGCCCCCATTCATCATGAGCTGAACTCAAAAATCTAAGACTTTCTCTATGTACACAAAAGGCCTCCATCCATCCATCCATCCATCCATCCATCCATCCATCCATCCATCCATCCATCCATCCACCCATCCATCCATCCATCCATCCATCCATCCATCGTCAACCGCCTGTCCTCCATATAGGGCTGCAGGGGGGGGGGCTGGAGCCTATCCCAGCTGACATTGGGCGAAAGGCGGGGTACACCATGGACAGGTCTCTAGTCCATCACAGGGCCACACATTGACAAACAACCACTCACACTCACATCCACACCTAAGTGCAATTTGGGAGACACACAAAAGGCCTATTTCTCTCAAATAGGCCTATCACAGGTGTGGCATATCAAGATGCTGATCAGACAGCAATGGTTATTGTACAGGTGTGGCTTAGGGTGCCTACAATAAAAGGCCACTTGAAAATGTGCAGACGTGTCTGCAAACAGTGTAAGTGAAAGGAGTTCGTTAACCTTTCCTAAATGGGAAGGTCTTCACCTGTCAGCTCCCTGTGTCTGATCGTGAATGTTATAACCCAGCAATATTTCAAGCTGGTCCCCATTTGTTAAATGTTATCAGTGGCTGTTGTTTTGTAGACACATTTTTGATAATCTCACTGTTAGAACAACACATTGCATTTCCTGTGCCTACTTCAAAATAAGTGTTTTGCCAGTAAAATGCATTTAATGTGAAGCTGCGCCAGCAGGAAATGTTCAGTTTGCATTAGCACTAACCTAATTCAGCATTTATTACATTTATTTTATATTTCGCCACAGATGCACAGTTTCTAATACTGGAAATGTATTAATATTACAATAATTTCATCAGCAGCTTGAAAGGGAAGCTTTAGCGGGCTGGATGTGGCACAACGGCCACCAGTTGATGATCATTGAGCTTCCAGGGGCATGAGCTCCACCACACTGCTTATCCACTGTGCAATGCTAGGGGGTTCCTCTGACACCCACGTAAGTTAAATACATCTCCAAGCACAGAAGAGCAGAATTTTCATGTTTTAGCTGGTTAGAAGGGAGATATGGAAGATTATCTTTACCAAGAATGCAAAATGAGGGAGAGATGCCCAGTGCTTGACCTATAATGCCATTGATTTCTTGAAGTCCATTACATCTTCCCAAAATTTGTAAATGTGTACACAGTCTATTAAACAGTGAAAGTCAGTCAATCTTGCACCTGTGACAAAACATTGATAGCCATGAGTAAATTGAATTCCACTTTACTGCGGAGATATGTAGCCTGTGGTTTATCTTTAATTGCAGTTCCTTGGCTTTATTAATGCTAAGACACCCGGACAAGTTCAGACACATATTGGCCCTCATTTATCCTTCTTGCGTAGAAACGCGTGTGTTTTTGTGCGTGAGATTATGCTTACACTGTTCTCAGCGCCTGATTTATGAAGCTGTGCGTACCTTTGAAATCCATGTGTACGCACCACCTGGTGTTGATAAATGCGGCAGCTGAAAACGTGTGTAATTTGAATGAAACGCCACCAATTATTCAAGCTTCAGGAGGCTGCACCCAGGACTACAGGGCAGGGACTGACAAAATACGGCAAGAAATACATGGTTTGGAGCAGGAAGTCCACAAGTTAAAACTTCAGAAACAAAATATTATGTTGTTTTTTCAGATTTAAAAAAAGATTAAATTTTAGTTTCACTACTAGAGCCCCTCCCCGGCATAAATGTTCAAAAATATTGTGCATTTTAATATTACGAGGTTTTTCATTTGGAAACAATTTAATACTTCTTTATTCGATGATTTAAACTGGACACATTTTTAACAAAATGTTCAACGCGCTTAAAACTGGACACGAGCGGTCAGATGAGCCATAAACAGTTCAGGTCCAGCCCGAGAGCCAGTGCTGGAGTCAGGGGGACCACCGCTCGCTGTCAACCTCGCTGGAGCGGACCAGTGGGCTGTCAGCCCCAGAGGAGGGTGCGCTCATCAGGAGGAGCAGGGCTCGGGCCAAGAGCCTCTCGCTGAGCGTTTACTTTGATGAACGGAGGACATAATGACAGATGCGGGGCAGTGTACCCCCAGCGTGCAAAGCAAGCATTCATAATGTTTTGTGGCGCAGTGCTCTGTGCTGTCCTGGGACTATTACGCACGGACACGGGTCTTGACGCGCACAGACTTGGATCTGACCATCTGCGGTGTAACTTTTCTTTTATGTTCAGAGTGAAACATTGTTCAAACACAATTATGAGCTGCACCATGTCTGTACCTCCTGTTTGTGGAGCTCGTTCCGTGCAAACTAGAAGTTTGTGTCTGTTCCTAGAATTATACATTGGCTACTTGTGGTGCTCCAAGAGATAGATTTAGCACTAAAACGCCCATCAAAGTCAAGTCCCAAATAAGCTCCAAATGAAAGAATGTTGCTCTGATAAAAAGTTGCTACATCACCTCCGGGACTGGGCTTTACGCACTGACCCAGGACTCACACATGAACAGAGATCAGCATGCCAGAGTCTGGGGACGCGGGGCCTTTAGCGGGGGTGTCGGTGCTCGCTGTGCGGTCATAATATAAAGTTTGTCTTATAATAAATGCAGGGCTTTGTGCGTGACATGTTTGTGCCCGCCTCACCTAAAGGGCGTGGGGCTGTGTCCATTTCGGCAGCCAGTCTCAGTACTTCAAGCCATCCGCTTATGCTCTTCGTTGTTTTAACATTTTTTGCTTGTAGCCTTTTCATTTGAAGGTACGCATTTTATTAAAAGCTAACCCAAATAAAAGGCACCAAAAGCTAAAATACTCCAAATACAAATCAAAGCATGTTTTGACTGCTCAATAAGCTGTATAAAGTCTGTGTTGCTCAAATATAAACACCCAAATTAATGTTTCAAACGTTGTTTCTGTTACAGTGGGTCATAATATATCATGTATTTTAGATTGTCAGTGCGTTTTGTGCTGTTAGGAAATGATTTCTGCGCATTTCGGCTCTAACTCAAAACTTGCGTACATGTACACCACCTCCTGAGCTGGCGTAGGATTTGAGCGTGCCGTACACCAACGTCCATATTGATAAATCTCAAAGTCACCGTGGTTTTGGGTGTACGCCAGGTGTACGCTGGAAATTTGGTGTATGCACTTGATAAATGAGGGCCATTGTCCTCTCTTATTTTTTTTTTATTTCAACACAGAGGTCATTCTCCCATTCTGTTTTCATTTTATCTGTATTTTCTTCCATTGTCTTAGAGAGTACTGTATAGAATCACATCACTAGTTTGATTAAATTGGTACTATTAGTGAATATCTCTTCTAAAGGGGAGATTGTGCACCAGTATTGGTACTTTTAGAGGGCAGTTGCTACATAGTTGCATACCTGGAAAAAAATAATCTAAATGCTGATTAAAGCTCAACAGTAATCCATTTTCAACATGATCTCTGAGTGTAATAATGCCCTTGTCATACCATTCACCAATGGAGCTCTGCTCGAGACCTGGAGGGAAATCTGGGTTAAAATATTACTGTCAACAGGGATGTAGAGTGATCCAGGACCTCCATCTTCCTAGTCAGCCTCCAAACTTTCAGAGTACTTTGCAAGAGAAAAGTACCCATAACAACCAAGCTGACCCACTTCCTAAAAGTGTACAAAACATGTATTCAGAGGTATAGGGGAGAGGTTGTCTGATTCAATATCAAGCCATGTACACCCAGGGTCCACTTGGAACCAGTCTAAAAGATATCTGTAGAGGCATGAAAGCTGATACAATCTAATATTAAAGACAGCTAAGCCGCCCTTCTCAAGTGAAAGTTGTAAGTGGGATAGTTTTAATCTGGATCCCCTGTTTTGCCATAGAAAGGTTATGATAATCATTGTAATATAGTGACCATTTGGAAGGGGGATAGTAATCGTCGTTAAGACTTTCATTTTGAACAGGTGTACCCTACCTAGCATTAACAATGGGAGACTGGACCAATGGCCAGGTCTTTCTGATACTGTGAAACACAGCAACAAAACTGACCTAAGGGAGACTATCGGAATGGAGAAGCAACAGCAGGGACGAGAGAGACATCACCTGAAATTTGAAATAATCTATCTTGTATCCAGAAAATGTATACATGTCTATAAGTTCAATAACACGTTCAATAGACTCTGCAGGGCAACTTACAGTGCCCTCCACAATTATTGGCACCCCTGTTTAAGATGTGGTCGAGGACTTCTAAAAATTCTCCTTTTTTTTTTAAACAACATAGAACTCAAATGCAAAAAAAGAGAAAAATCCAACCTTTTATTTAAGTACATTACTTTGGTGGTAAAAGTAAAATCACACATTTAGAAAAAAAAAAAAACGTGAAATCATGTGTCCCACAATTATTGGCATCCCTGATGTTAATACTTTGTACAACCCCCTTTTGCCAACAAGACAGCACTTAATCTCCTCCTATAACATTTCACAAGATTGGAGAACACAGAGAGAGGGATCTTTGACCATTCTTCTTTGCACAGTCTTTCTAGATCATCCAGTGTCCTGGGTCCTCTCTTATGCACTCTCCTCTTTAGCTCGCCCCACAGGTTTTCGATTGGGTTGAGGTCTGGGGACTGAGATGGCCATGGGAGGACCTTGAGTTTGTGACTGCTGAACCATTTTTGTGTAGATTTTGCCACATGTTTTGGATCATTATCCTGCTGAAAGACCCAATGACGACCCATCTTCAGCTTTCTGGCAGAGGCCATCAGGTTTTTATTTAAAATGTCCTGGTATTTCAAAGCTGCTCATAATGCCATGCACCCTGACAAGGTTCCCAGGGCCTTTGAAGAGAAACAGGCCTACAGCATCACAGATCCTCCACCATACTTCACGGTGGGCATGAGGTGCTTTTCGGCATACTCATCTTTTGTTTTACGCCAGACCCACTTAGAGTGTTTGTTGCCAAAAGCTCAATCTTAGTCTCATCTGACCAAAGCACACGATCCCAGTTGAAGTCCCAGTGCCGCTTAGCAAACTCCAGACGCTTACGCTTGTTAGTGTTAGTGAGAAAAGGCTTTTTCCTTGCATGCCTCCCAAACAGCTTGTTGGCATGTAGAGAACGTCTGATGGTTGTTTTGGAGACTTTGTGACCCCAAGATTCCACTCTTTGATGCAATTCTGTGACAGTGAGCTTAGGACTTGTTTTTACTTCTCTTACCATCCTCCTCACTGTGCGTTGTGGCAAGATAAACTTGGGACCTCTTCCAGCCTTGTTTGTCACTGTTCCAGTTGTTTTAAACTTCTTAATGATTCCTCTGACTGTAGATACGGGCAAGTTAAGGCGAGTGGCTATTTTCTTGTAGCCATTGCCTGACTTATGAAGATCGACACACATCTGCCTTACTTGAATGGTGTGTTCTCTTGTCTTTGCCATGTTGACAAATGGGTAAGAGAATTAGGCCTCTGTGTCACGTCATATTTATACCCCAGGGAAACAGGAAGTCATGAATTACTAAATAAAAGTTCCTAGATACCCTGACCAACTTTAGCAACTACAGAAAAATATACTTAAAGGAAATCAATTACATTTTTCAGCGGAACTGTTAGGGGTGCCAATAATTGTGGGACACATGATTTCACGTTGTTTTTTTTTCTAAATGTGTGATTTTATTTTTACCACCAAAGTAATGTACTTAAATAAAAGGTTGGATTTTTCTCTTTTTTTGCATTTGGGTTCTATGTTGTTTTTAAAAAAAAGGAGAATCTTAAACAGGGGTGCCAATAATTGTGGAGGGCACTGTAAGTACAGCAATATGTCATCAGCATACAATGATATTTTATGTTGCTTTGTCTGTGTTTGGATAGGATGTTAGGATCTATGCAGAGGTCATCTGCTAATGGCTCAATTGCCAACGCAAAGAGACAGGGTGACAAGGGCAGCCCTGTGTGGTACCTCGTCCAAGTAGGTAGATTTTTTGCCATTTGTTTGTACAGAGGCTTTTGGTGCAGCACAAAGCACCTTTATCTATTTAAGGAAGATATAGCCAAGTCCAAAGGTATTAAGGACATGAAAAAGGTATGGCCATTCTATTCAATAAATTGATTTTTCTGCTTCAAGTGACACCACCAATGCCTTGTGTTTTACCCTGGCACCATTCTATAATTTAACAATAACCTTCTTACATTATTGCACTAACTGCGTCCCCGTATAAACCCTGACTGGTCCACAGATATTAACTGTGGTGCCATGACTTGGGCACTTTGCTAGTATTTTGAGAGAGAACTCATCCGCCAGTGTACCATTTTTTTTAATCAAAGATATACAAGCTTCAGTTGCAGAGATAGGAAGTATCTTCAAAAGGCTGGGTCAGTTCAGCAAGCAGCAGCTCCCTCAAGTAGTACTTGGAATTCTTTATAAAACTCTGCAGCCAAGCCGTCAGGCCAAGGGGCCTTATTAGTTTAGCTTTTTGGACTGGTTAACTCCCTTAGGTCAATGGAGTTATTAAGAGATTTTTTTTTGGTAAGTCAATATTTGACTGAAAACTCAACATATGTTGTTTGGACTCATCACTTGTCTCAGATTTGTAAAAACTTTGATAAAATAACCAAAAGGTGACAATAATATCCATACTACCAGTTCTCTCTTTTATAGTCTGGATGGCTTGTGATTATTTTTCACCTACCAGATTTGCAAGGTATCTGTTGGGATTATTCCCATACTCATACACTCTCGGTTTACAGAAAAACAGTGACATTTCAGCTTCTGAGTTGAGAATGGTTCCAAGAGCAGTTTTAGTCTCATCAAGCTCTGCTCACAATTCAGTTGATTCCTTCGATGTGCCATGCACAAAATAATAGTCCTTTGTTTAAATGCTTTGGCCATGTCCTATAACAGGTGAGGTTTAATTCAGGGGTGTTATCAGTAATGAAGTGTGGAACTATTCTTTGAAATATGTCCTAAATGTTGGATCTTTCAGCAAATAATTCAGACCAAGTTTAGAGTTGGATTGCAGGGTGTTATGGGCTCTATCAAGACAGTGTAGGTAACAGTTAACCCCCTGACACCGATTGTCATGAATTCGCATCACACCTCTTCCCTTCTGGTTGCAAGCCAAGATAGCACATGGTAGATGTGTACTGTGCACTGTGTAGAATCCTGTGCGTCTTTTGTTGCAAACTAGTGGCTATCACTTTAATTATAGTTTTTGTGTTGTGAGACTGGCCACAAGCACTTTCTCATTAGCTGGTCTGGGACACGTCTACTCACTATCCATGCTCAACAGCCGGCCATCCATGTCTAAAGATTGTGTAGCACCTTGTCAGGCGCTGTTGTAATCGTATTTCTTAAAGACATCACTTACTTATGTGTTTTCCTGTTGAGTATAGACCTCACCTAACTGGACCCATTTCAGAAAGCACATTCAACAAACTCTGAGTCTAAACCTGAACTCTGAGTTGTCAAACACAGAGTTTCCGGTTTCAGAACAGGTGTTTAAAATGAGTTCAGTCAACTTTAAGTATGTCAGCGGAGCTCCAATACTACAGAAATATGAATGCTGTGAACGTGGACCATTATTGGCAAGACATGGCATGTTTATTTGTATGGCACATTTCAACAACAAGGTAATTCAAAGTGCTTTACGCAAAACATAAAAGCAACAGGGAAATATAAAAAAAAATGTAAAAGCAACATAAAATATAATAAAAGTTACAGTGTAAAAAGCTAAAAACGAAGGGAAAAAAACAGGAAAGTAAAAGTTACAGTGCAGTTTAAGTTATCAATAAATAGAAAAATCTTGAATATTTCATTAAAAGCAGTGGTAAAAAGTAAAGTCTTAATTTAAAAGAACTGACTGTTTCAGCAGACCTGCAGTTATCTGGGAGTTTGATAACGGAGCATAATAACTGAACGCTGCTTCTCCTTGTTTAGTTTTGACTCTGGGGACAAAAAGCAGGCCTGCCCCAGACGACCTCAGAGATCTGGATGGTTCATAACGAAGCAGAAGATCAGAAATGTATTTTGGCCCTAAACCATTTAGTGCTTTGTAAACTAACAGCAGGATTTTGAAATCAATTCTCTGACATACAGGAAGCCAATTTAAAGACCTCAGAACTGGAGTGATGTGATCCACCTCTTTGGTCTTAGTGAGGACTCGAGCTGCAGCATTCTGAATCAGCTGCAGCTGTCTGATGGATTTCTTAGGGAGCCCTGTAAGGACACTGTTACAGTAGTCAAGTCGACTGAAGATAAATGCATGGATAAGCGTTTCCAGGTCCTGCTGAGACATAAGTCCTTTTATCCTTGATATATTCTTCAGGTGATAGTAGGCTGACTTTGTAATTGTCTTAATATGGCTCCTCAAATTCAGGTCTGAGTCCATGACTACACCAAGATTTCTGGCTTGATTTGTGGTTCTTAACATTACAGATTGAAGTCGAGCACTGATTTCAGGCTCCAAAAACAATAACTTCAGTTTTATCTTTGTTTAATTGAAGAAAATTCTGGCACATCCAATCGCTGACCTGCTCAACACAGTTACTCAGCGCCTGTATGGGATCATAGTCCCCTGGTGGTTATGTAAATCTGTGTGTCATCTGCATAATTATGGTAACATATTTTGTTGTTTTTCATAATCTGAGCCAGTGGAAGCATGTAAATGTTAAACAAAAAAGGCCCCAGAATAGAGCCGTGGGGAACTCCACATGTCGTTTTTGTCAGCTCAGATGTGTAATTACCTATTGACACAAAGTAGTGCCTGTCTTTTAAGTAGGATTCAAAATCTGAGAAATGTGAGACAGCCTCTTCAGGCTCCACAGGAGGGGAGGAGTCAGAGAGAAACTCAGCGTTAGTTGAAGTAAACCTCCTCCTGAGCAGTTAGGTTCACAGCGTAAGTTGCCGGGGTTACAGACCTAGAGTTTATCTGATCTCGCTCTCTGAAACCAAAAAGCCAGAGTTTCCCTCATCTCGGGGTCAACTTACTCAGAGTTTTCACTAAACTTGCTGTCTGAAACAGGGCCTTGAACTGCTATATCCCTGAAATGATGTGTGCAAGTGCAAACAGCTGCCGTCGACAACATTCTGATATCCGCCAGCATTCTCTTCATATAGCACTAATTTGCTGTATTTTATGTTGGTACAGTATTCAGTTGCCCATTATGTAGTCTGCACATGTCATTCCAAATGTATGGGCAGTCTAGTGACAAGAGTTTACCATTGGCGCTGTAGGCTACATCCATCTATCCATCCATCCATCTTCATCCGCTTATCCGGGGTCGGGTCGCGGGGCTGTAGGCTACATTTGTGATTAATTGTACTTTTTCATTTCACACAGGGAGTGATAGTTATATTGTGACCCTCATCAAGTTAAAAACAGACAATGACAACCTGAAAATGGCACACTGCCAAAAAAGCCTGGGAGTGAGTAATATCATTTCTATGTAATGCACAATACTGTAATCTATCATTGTTATGTTAAAATATGTTGAGATGTCTCTACATGTTGCTGTCCTATTGTTGACTGAGACATGTTTGTGGATTGTGAAGATATGATCCATAAGTGTGTATGTATTGGTGCCAACAAGTATTTCAATGTCTCCTGAAATGTGTAATTTCAATCATTTTTAATGTGCGTAGAAACCAGCTGTGGCTGTAAACTACTTGCTGACAGGAATTAGCCACTAACATCTTTTGAAACACTCAGAGAAATTATTCAGAAGATGGGCCTCAAAGACGTTGTCACCCCCACCCAAGTGGCCAAGAACTGGGACAACCTCAAAAGAAAATATAAGGTTCGGTTACTAATTAATAGGTAATTGCTCAATGATGTGGGATATTTTTCTTTACATTAATGTCTGTGAAACCCATATTTATGCCTGTTCAGTGTACTGTGGAATAAACTTTACCTTTGCTTTTGTTTCTGTAGTAGTTGAGATGCCCGCCAAAGAGGACGGGGACTGACAAGGGAGAGGCCTCAGCAGCCACATGGCCATATTTTGTTGCCATACACGAGGCCATAGGTGGGAGGCCATCCATAGAGCCTCCCACCCTTATGGAGTCAGCTGGCGTGGTTGCTGAGGCCTCTGGCGATGGCTCAGTATCTACTGAGGCTGCCTAGAGCCAGGAGATGGAGGGTGAGGAGACCACTGACTTTGGCTCGGACAGCTATATGGTGGATGCTGAGTCGTCCACCTCTGACGGTCCACCTCCACGCAAGAAGCATAAGAGCTCCTAGGTCCTCCAGTTCATGGAGAAGGAGGATGCCATAGAGGAGGAGCGCTTGGATATGTAGCACCGGGCCAATCAAGAAAATGCAAAAAGGCCTTTTTGAAGAGCTTGTTAAAAAAACTTAGTTTGTGTTTTTATTGCATTTTAGTTAAGCTCTTTATTCGTTTAAGTGCTTGACAATTTATGTTCATGCTCACCTTGTAAAAATTAAACTGCATGCAAATCAAGCATTCAGTTTTTGAAATTAAAGTACAAAACGCACATGGTTGATACTTGCGATTACAAGGACATCTTTGTTAAATAGAAGCTGTGACATGACAAGAGCAATGGCAACACTTTTGAAATGTAAATTCACAGTCACATCAGAGGTGATTATGGTCATATTGAACCTGAATATCAGCACTTTAGGATTTTTACATTTGTCAGTTGTGACCTCAAATAGTTCTGACCATAAAAGAAACTGCAGCCTGCTTACAGTAATGCAACATGACTTAATTTCAAACACTGAACACAAAACTTCTTATCACATGAGATGTTGTGATAGCCTATTTTAACATCCAGTTAAGTAATAATGATCTGTGTGTCTGTAAAAACCCTTTGAGATTGTAAATGTGAGTACAGGCACTAAATAAACTTGCTCCTGGTCAGTCTTAAGTGTGGTTCCTCTTGGCATTCCCCATGACCACTCTGTGAAAACACTGGTCAATGTAGACTTCAAGGTCCTGCAGAGCGGTGGAAATGTTGCGATTTATTAAATTAGCGGATTGTCAGAAGTCTCCTGAGGTTACACAAAAGCTTACAGTGTAATCCCATCCTCACGTGTGGTTTTAAATTTTCAAACGTTTGTGTGTAGTCAATGGTAAGTAATGGTAAGTCAATGATTCGAATGTCCAGTTAAGTGCACCCACAACTCCACAACACAGTGCAGCTGGTATTTTCTCTTCCTCAACCACACACATACACACACTACACCGCACTGACCCTCATGCTGTCGAAACATCTAATCTTCGACTGCTGAGGGTTACCACTAGAGGCCACCTGTACGGTGTGTGCTCACGGCAAAGTGTCCCACCAACCTGCCACGGGTCTTGTGCACCCACCTCCCATCCCCAGATGCCAGTGCTCGCATGTCGCGGTGGATTTTGTGACTAGGTTACCTTGTTCAGAAGGTTTGTGATTTTGACCATCGTGCAACTGTGCATTCAGAAACGCGAATTTAATCATTGCGTCGTTTTCCTCGTGGGGGTTTTGTCGCCCTACTACTGCCAAGTGTTCACACACAACGCAATGCTATGCTAATTTGTTCACAGTACAAGTACAACGACAGCTGGAATAAAGTAACAGACATGCATTTTCTGAACTCGCCTGGTAGTTTCTCTACGCTTTCTTTTCTCCAAGCAATGTCCAGTTTTGTCCAGTTTTTCTATAAATATGAAGTAGTAGTCCCACAGAGCTCTGGCTGCCCATGGACTGATTTTTTGCAACAATTTACTTCTACAATAGCCATGCATGGGTAGCACAGTATACTTAAGGCCTGGTCAGCCCACCAGTTTAAAAAACCAGGTTAAGAAAATATCCACATCAATGACATTTTTTCAACTCTGAATTAAATTATTTCTATTAATTTAGAAATGTTGTTAATTGTTTAAAATGTATGAGCTATAAACTAAAGGTTGAGAGATCTGATGTGACAACAGGTCCTTAAAGAACAGACTGCTTTGACCTCTTTAGAAGTAGTACTTGGACCACTGGGTGATTTTTACCTCATGTCTGCATGCTGCTGATTTTCCTTTGAAGTCGAATTAGTGAAGTGTCTGATTATGTCTCAATCAAACACATCCATTGTCCTGCAATCAATGCCCTGATTGCAGGAGAGAAAGAAAATGCGCTTGGTAGTTTTAATAATGGAGTACTATTCATCAGAGGACATTCAGACATGGAAGTTGGCAAACCCTGCAATCCTTCCCTCACGCTGATCACAACTTCAGCATGTTGAAATACATGGACTGTGAGTCTGACACTCAGTGGAGTTTTATTTAATAAAAATAACAATAAAAATAGAGGAAATAAACCACTTTTAAAAGGTTTCCCAGTGAACCATCTGATCCTGATCAGTGTTTGGAGTGTAACTAATTACCTTTTCAAATGAAATAATGCAATTACAATTACTGAAACTGAAATGGTTACTTTTGACATAATAGACAAACACAGCCTCCTTATGTCTAACATCAATTAATGACTTGCACCAAACAGCATTTGACTATACACAGGGATGGAAATTAACTTTTTGGCTCACCTGCCTATTGGTAGATGAAAAAAATCCACCGGCCAAGCATATTTTTTACCGGCCAAAATAATATAAGTATACATTTGTTTCAGTACTTTGAATTGAGATTTTGTTGAATAAAAATATTATCTATTCATCATACAATAATATGGAAAATCTACCTGCATTTGGCGCTTGGCGGGTGTTAATTTCAACCCGACTATAAACAATAGTCGAACGTTCACGCAATATGAGCTTGCTGTCCTGGGAATATGGATTTTCCATGCACAAAAATATTATGGTGAGTTGTAGTCTACTGTATGTGCAGGTGGGAGAACGGAGAAAGTAATTATTTGTATATGTAGTAATGAAGCCTAGCTTAACAATCAGGTAGACTGCTGCTGTCATCTGTCAATTCAGTGTAAGATTGATGCATATGGTGTTATATTTTTGTCAAATGTTAAGAGCGTGTAAGACATGCTCACAAGCACATTATGTTATTTCACACGCGCAAAAATTAATCTTCCCGCGCCCACGATACAGTACTCGTGCACAAATTCAACAACCGAGAGTTGTACAAGTTTCTGTGAGCGAGCGCCTGGTTTGTTCTCTAAGGATAACTCTGCTTGCACAGTGGAATTCTGCTCACGCGGAGTGGTGTTTAGCTTGCGCAGTGGATTTCTGCTCGCTCAGCTGATTTCTGAGCTTTCAACGTGATCACAACCAGAGCCCTTAAATAAGAGATCTCGCCACCATGCAATCACGTGCTCCATGCAGCTCTCAGTTCCCACCTATCCACACTGTCAAACACTTTGAACAAGTTCAGGTGGGACATAAACCTGCAGCGACTATATTTGCAGCAGTTTTCAGATAAATATGAAGGCATAATGTGTTTTGATTAGACTACTATCCCTTATACTTACATATGATAGCTGACCATTTCTTCTGGGGAGTCGGGAAAGCATTATCATCTGTTCGGGGTTAATTTTGGAGGGAAGAGGTGTGACATTACAACACATTAACAGCAGACTAGATTTGCGACACTTTTCGTATAATGTGCATTGATTACTAGAGTAACTGTACTTCCAGTAGTGATTTTTTTCATAGAGACAGCATTAACAAGGTTATCTTGTTAGTGAGAGTACACAGTTAGGTCCAGTTTTATCTGGAAATTGGCATGATTTCGGTTATTTGGTCCTGTGCCCCAGTAAAGAATATTAAATTTGATATTACATAACTATAACCTTTTTCTCATGGTATTTCAGTGGACTAAACGTTGTAAGATAAGTTCCTTTACACCTTAATAAAATGGTCATATTTAGTACTTTATTTACTTTGTTGCAAATTCTTTGAATTTAATGACCAAATATTACATACCAGAAGAGGGTTGGTTGTCGGTCATCACTGTTGAGATTTGTTGTAGTTTAGGTGGCAGGCTAGCCCAGTGGTTAGGGTAACCCATACGGTCTATGGGGTGACCACATACAACCACACATCCCAGAGGAGCAACAGGGAAAACCTTGACTTGTGTCTGCGGTGGTCACTTTATTAGGTACACCTATACAATGTAATGTAATAAATACACCAGCTCAGCCATGAATTCTGCTTTTATGATGCCTGTACTGTTCAGGATTTATTTACACAGACATGCATACAAGTTTTAATACATTTTAATACTTACATGTTTTATCACTGAGGTCACACTTTGTGATGTTGGTGTTGTACTGAGCAGCATTATATTTAGAGGAGTTTCTGATATTCTGGCCCTGTAATGTACATTATGTAAATAGGGAGGACAAAAAAATCCTTATATCAAACACAATGTAGTTCAGTAAAACACCCTTTAATTTTAACCTCAGTATTAAACATTTAATTAAATTTACACATGTATGCTCATATGTGTAAATTTAATTAAATAATTGCACAGCTGTTGTACTGAACTGCATTACATTGTAAAGGTGCACTCATTAAGGCCACTAAGAGCATTCAACACAGTAAGACCAGCAGCTGAAAAGATGTGTAAATGCCTCTGTAGCTCAAATTATTTGTATGTCTCATGTCACTATATTCATATTTGCATCAATGTGGAAGAAAGTTTGTCCTGGTTATTGTTGGCTGGACATGGTTTTTGCATTCCACTAACTTACTCTTATATATACAAGTTTGGCACTATGAGGCCTATAAGCAGATCTAGCTGCCAGTTTAATAGGTACACCGAGGTAAAAATAATGCGGTCCTGCAATAGTCCGACCTTCATGAAGGTTACAATATTCAGTTTTAGCTGTTCAGAGGCATCGATTAAACACGGAGAGCTGTTTTTGACAGGGACATACCTCGTTGATATTTGGATGCTTTGTGGATAACTGGCTTGCTCGCTCATTAAAGTCAGTCTCCGATGGTTTCATATGTCAGCCTCCTCAACAGAAAAACATATGAAGTTATCTGCTGCAGTTATAACGTTGCTTACTTTTTGTGCTGCTGATCTTGTCAGCCGATGCACTGTCTAACAAACAATGTGTGTAAGGTTAATGACTGAATTAACAAGCTTGCCATCAATTTCACACAGCTAACGTTACCGTTCATCGTTACGTTACTACTATGGCAGCCACTAAGTGCTGCTAACTTCCACTATAATTCTAATTCCAAAGATAAACTTTAAATGCCAACGAACCAACGTACACCTATAACTTGACATTTGAAGTAAATGTCGGAAAACTGACAGGGAGTAACGTTAACTTATGGTAACTTAACCAGTGAAGTGTTGCTCAGGTTAGCTAGCTGCACTTCCAATCTGATGAAATTAGTTAATATCTTCCGAACTAAACAAAAGTTGAACTAAAGCTGGCTACATAAAATACCACTATTGACTAAATTCACAAGAGGTCAGTGGATGCGTTAAAATGTCGGTCATTTCATCAACTTACCAGCGAGTGTAGGTTCATCGGACACAACAAAAATAAACAGGACACAGACTCATATGCAGTCTCTGGATGCAGCACTGAAACTTCTTCTTTTGTTTATTGGCGGTGGACAAAACAGTTTAATGGCGCATTACCGCCACAAACTGGACTGGAGTGTGGAACAGGCGATTAAGTGGCAAAATAAAGAAAGAAAACTGAAAAATAGTTCATCTAAATCAGTTTCTTTAAGAAACTTAATTTTATAACAATATATCTTGCCTTGCATGATATTTTCAGAACTATTCAGTCTTTGGAACTATCGGCTGCCCCGTGAACGCGTCACTTCCGCATTCCACAGTTCCGATAGAAGTCAATGGGAGTGTCGCAACTCTCTTATTTAAGGGCTCTGGTTGTGATCACGTTGAAAGTGACCAATCATAAGAGGGTCAGTGCCCTCCTTGGTTTCCGCCCCCAAATTGTCAAAAGTCCTGTAGACTCGAGCGAGAAGAAATCAGCTGAGCGAGCAGAAATCCACTGCGCTAGCTAAACACCACTCTGCGAGCAGAAGCACACTACGCGCAAGCAGAATTCCACTGTGCAAGCAGAGTTATCCTTAATGAAGTAATGAGTACTGTATCGCGCACGCGGGAAGATTAATTTTTGCGCGTGTGAAATAACATAATGTGCTCGTGAGCATGTCTTACATGCTCATAACATTTGACAAAAATATAACACCATAAAGCCAATGATATAAGAATAAAAAATCAGGAAAAAAAATATCTTTGCTGAAATCATGAAGTTATAGACTAAATAGCGGTAATCTAAAAGGGAAGGAGTGTTTCTGTCCTTGATATTCTTGACAGCCATTCATCCGAATGACTTCACACTTGGAGGATGTATTGCTGATTACACGAAAAATAGGACATCTATAGGACATATTTAGAGGAACACACTGTAGTGTACTCAAAGGGGACCCCCTGTTAACTCTTACAACTAAAACTGTTACGCTAAACTGCTGGGCCCAACTCTGTCTCCATCACTCACTACGGTACGTTCAAGAAAATTCAAGAAAGAGAAAGGAGATGGTTGTAGTCTTGTAAGTAATAATGTTTTTGCTCTTGGAATTATTTGACAAAAAACTGCTGGGATGTGTCTGCTGGCGATTGAAGAGAAAAAAACATGCTGGCTACTCCAAGGTCCTCCCAGCCTGTTCTCATGCTTTTGGCGTCACATATACACGCTTTGGAAAAGCCGTGTCTATAGTACGCAAAACAGCGATTTTGCGTGTATCGTTTACGCCCCCAGGTACGTGTGTATGAGACGCATCTCGGCAGCGTGTGTATGTGACGCCCCGCGTGACCGGATGCGTGAGCAGTGCTTCCGGTCGCTAACTAGCTACGTAGCTAGCGATGTTTTTATTTAAGGAGTTGACAGCCTCCCCCGAGGCAATTTCCCTAACCTCAACCATGACATTAGTTAGTGCCTAAACCTAAGTCAGTAAATATATGCATGTCGACCGGCTAACCCTACAGCTGTGCACATCGGCCGTGAGGTGCTAGCCGATGTGCTAGCAGGTAGGGTTAGCCTCCTTTGTGCTGCAACGCTATTGTAAATTGCTGCGTATCATATACACGCAAATTCGCCGTTTTGCGTACTATAGACACGACTTTTCCAAAGCGTGTATATGTGACACATGAGATGCGATCGGGTTGGTCCTCCATATGGTGTGCATGGCAGTGCATTATTATAAAAAAAAAATTAAAAAAACATGTAAGTACATATATTATTCATGTCTTGGAAAGACATAAGACAAGACCTTATCTGATATCTGACTACAAAACCTCAGATTACGATACCCCAATGATGTTGCTATTCTGATAGCTTTCTTGCTAGTGATGTGAAGATTTGCTTTCTGAACTCAGAAGCAGACTCAGACTAGTCGGTAGGGATACAGTATTTATTGCAATCAGGAGAGGTGGTGAGGGGAATAAAGATAACGTTACTGTGTTTGGCAAGGTAGAGGGTAGAGGGTAGAGGGCAGCGGTCGGTGTGTAATAGCAGTCAGAGCACGCTAAGGGAATGAATGGAGCAGTCGAGGCTGTCTTGGCATGGCTGGCAGAGCAGTGAGGTACCAAAGCACAAGAGAAGCAGGAGTTACAGGTGAAGCCAACACAACAACAAGGAGCATTATACAGACTGGACGTTCACTAGTTTGCCTAGAGGTACTAACACATGAATAGAGTGTGCGATCTGGCACTGAGTGGTTGAAAGACCAGGTTTGACATACTGATGGGTTGATGAGCTGATGTGAAGCAAGTGCGTCTCATTGGGAGGAAGCCAGGATCCAGGGAAGAAGAGAGACAGATCGCCACGCCCACAGCCAGGGGAGACCAAGGAAGGGAGAACATAACGGACAGCCTGAAGTCACAGACAAATTACATATACATTTTTTGTGAACTTATTTTTTGTGTACATGTGGCCATCTCTTTGACAAACTGTGGCCTGATTGTGGCAATTTAGAAAATGTAGGGGAGCAACCTTCCATTCATCATCTGTGGATCATGAATTTCTACAGCAAATTTAAAGGCCACCAGCGATTAATTTCTGGGATACCTGGTTAAAAAGCAGTGTTATCATCATTTGTCCTGAATGGGGGACTAAAGGAAAGGACAGAGGTAAAAAATGTAATGGATTATGAATAAAATGAATGACACACCAGTACTTTGGCATTGCCGCAAGCACGGCAAAAAGTCTGGGGAAATGCATGTGGCACAAACTAGGGCATGAACCCAGATTCATTAATAGGGTTGGGAATGATTATTTCTGGCCTGGATAGCATAAATGAAATTTGATTTTATTTTGTTTCTGTTTATCAGGAGGAGGTGATAAAATAATCCGGATTGTGAAAATTGCAGGATTACACAGAAAATCTTCACAATGGGAGTGATTGAGACTTTGCAAAGTGCAAAGCGCCTTTCTGTCTGGCAAGAAGTTGATGCAAGTAAAGATCATCACATCAGATATAGAAAAAAGTAATTTAGGCTTTGTGAATTTTAACAGTTATTCCCTGCTAAAAGCTGTAACAAAGGTTTCAGTAATCCTCATCCTTCATTCAACATGCAAGGCATACATGATTGAAAAGATTATGGTGAAAGTTATTTGATGAAAACGGCTGACATATGTCTGCTGGAGAATAACCACACCAAGTTTGCTGATGCGACAGCGCAGGACGTGGATGCTCTTTCTCTAAAATCCTGTATGGGACTAAACCTTGAATTATGAACAGAAATCATCTCCATTATCAGCGCTCCTTTTATCTGTCCAAACCAACAGAATCCATTCCATTTCAAGCTCATCAACTCATTTGTAAAATGTTGGAAATTCATTTCAGTCCAGTCTTGCTGACAGCGATAGAGCACATTCACTAATTATATTGTTACCATAGTGACACTGTGGCACAAAGCATTGGCGCTGCAGGTTTAATTCTGAAGAACCTTCTTTTTTTCAGTAATATCTTTTATATCTGATTTATTCACCATGTAAGTATCAGTTCTATCAGGTTCCATGCTTAAGTCTACACACTGTAAAATTACAGCAAGTGGACTCAATACATAAAACAAGTTCACACTAAGGAGGCAGACTCCATTATTATCATTTATTATTTTCCTCTTTTATTTAAATTTTGCTTACTGAGCATCATAAAGCTATTTCTGGTTCATATGTGGTTAACTTGTTTTCAGCTCTGCATTTGTAAACCTCAGCTGTGGCTATTGTGTAGTAGCTCTCAACTAATGTCTGGGCATCTGGACTCCCAAATAACACTAGGAGGCCTGATTTACCAATCATTTTACCAAAATGGCAATGTGGAAATGTGCACTGTGGATTTCATTGAGTTTGCGACCAAAGTATGCATGTAATCAAGACCCAATTTACTAAGGCAGCAGCTTATTATACAATCAGCTCCATAAGTGTAGACTGAAGCTTTGTATATATGGCTGCGGCAGGTGGCGTACAAACTAAGTATTCTGTGAATAAGCAAGAAGTGTTACCAGAAGAATGTCATTATCCAACATGGCCACATGTGCTGCCTCATAAAATTAAACAAGACTAAAACTGCAAGCAGCGTTAGACAAGCCCTCGCATGTGAAGTAGCGTTGTAGTGCTCAAGACCGGTCTTAAGACCACTTTTTGATGGTCTCGGGATTTCTCGAGATTTTATTTCATCACCAGTCAAAACCATAACTTTGAATATCAATAAATTGCATTGTCTGATTTATTTGCTTACATCCTTACATTGATTCAATGTAAAGCTTTTTGCTTCAAATGCAACCAATAACGCTTAATAAAAATGTCTTACCGTTAATGGCTGTCACCCTTTCCCTGCCCCCCTTTAAACGCACTCCAAGAAAGTGAATAGGAGAGACAGGAGAAGATGTGGTGTGTGACATGACATTAGCAGAGCTAGCAAGCTTACGTATGTATGTTTATGTTGCTTGCCAGTTATTTGCCATTTATTTTGTTAATTATGTAAATACTCCGTACTTGTATAGCGCCTTTCTAGTCTTTTCGACCACTCAAAGCGCTTTTACACTACTCCTGCATTCACACTCACATTCGCTCACTGAGCCTAAGTGCTCATTCATTCATACACTGGCGGAACAGCATGTCGCAGACTGGGGGAAATCCAGGGATTGAACCGCCGACCTTCCGATTAACAGCCTACCCGCTCTACCTCCTGAGCCTGATCTGCTAAGAGTGGTTCATCACTGATAATAACAATGACATAAAATGATAAAAAATATAGTTTACATTTTAACAATATACAGTATGTATCTAATAGAAACTAAATTCCACAGTTTTAGAACAGAGTTTTCAAAGACATGTCATCAGATCCCTACCATGAAAGACAACTAATTTGTTCCCTTCAATATTCAGCGTCTGACTCCGAAACACACTGTCACTGAACTCCCCCTGCGTCATGTCGATGTTAACCAGCAACAGTGAACACAACTGCTGTGTGCCTCTTAAATGTGTTGCTATACCAGGTTATCAGTGTGTTTATGAAAACACACACACACACTCTTGTGAGTGCCAATTCTGAAACTTCTGTCTTTGAGGCTTGTTATGGCTCCATGTCCTCTGCATGTTCTGTGTTTTCCTGAACAACCAACATGTAACCGCTGGTTAAACAGTTAATGATGAAAATACAGAAAATTATTTTTTTGTTTGATCATTTTTAGAAAACAAACTTATGATAAGCTACATGCAATGGTAGTATGTAATGACAAAGTAATGAAATAACTTGTGACTAAAAAAAAAGAAATATGAATTTAGATGAAAGACATTTATAGAACTACTGATTTAACTGCTGCTTGCTACTACAGTAACAACAACTACGATTGACATCTAACACAGGCAGCCAGGCAACAAATGAAATCAACAGTGGCTCTGATGTCTCTCAGTATGTCATGGCAGTCAGCCAGCATGAGCCTGCTGGTGCTGTAGAACTGAAAAATCAAAATACAATACATTTATAATAGACTGCACCTGTGTGTTTCCTGCTATGACAAACCAAAATGGCTGCCATGGAAGGAGTCTATTGCTGCCTTCCAATGGAAATTTCAGGCTCATGGTTATGACACGGGAAGCTGTGTTCAATATATGCTTTCTGTTGAAGATGAAAATTGTGACGACACCACTGCTAGGCAACAGCCACATGGATGCTGAAGCATATTAGCTAATATTATCATTAGTGTTGGTGTAGCAGCCACAGAGGCTAACAATTTAGCAAGTTAATTCAATTCAGTTTCAATTTTATTTATATAGCGCCAAATGACAACAACAGTTATCTCTCAGCGCTTTTCATAAAGAGCAGGTCTAGACCATACTCTGAAGTTATTTACAGAAGCCCAACAAGTAATAACGTAATGCAGGAAATACAAAGGCTTACATTTACATTTATTCATTTAGCTGACGCTTTTATCCAAAGCGACTTACAATTGCTACATATGTCAGAGGTCGCACGCCTCTGGAGCAAGTAGGGGTTAAGTGTCTTGCTCAGGGACACAGTGGGGATTGAACCCAGGTCTCTCACACCAAAGGCGGGCATCTTAACCATTGCGCCATCCCACCCCCTTAATGAAAGGTGAGTCCATTGGGAATATCAACATTTTCCTCAGACATATAAATATATGAAAAAAATATACTAAGGTACCATTCATCAAACATTTTCCTCAGACATTTCTGAAAGTGTCAGCAATCACATCTCAACAGAAAATATCCACTTTAAAGGCTGTGAATAACACAAGAAGGGGCTGTTCATCCATTACTGCTTCTTCTACAGCAACTATTCCTTCTGATATTACTATCACTGAAACTACTTCTGTTACTACTGTGAATTGTGCTCTAAGCGGCCATTGATTTAAATATTTTTTACTGCATTTTCCCATGACAACAGGATAATTATCTCAAGATCTCGAGATAACACACGTTGTTTTCCCGTGATAACAGAATCATTTTCTCCAGATCTCGAGACAACAAATGTTGTTTCCTGTGATAACGGGATCATTTTCTCATGATTTCAAGATAACAAAACAGAAGTTTAACAGTGGTTTAATGGTAATTTCACTCTGAATCTCACAGTCACTGATTAGCTCAGAGGTTTCATAATCTTGGAGTTGTGGGTTTGATCCTCATGGAAGATCAACTTTTTTCTCTTTTTTTGTCTTTTTCATAAAAAAGTTCTTATGAAGGGACTGTTACTGGACTGTGTGCTTCCCGGTGATTGATCCACATCCATCAGCCTATGGACTTTTCATTTCCCCATCGTTGCCAGGCAGAGGAAATTCCCATCCTTCTCATTCAGGGGAATCCATTTAACGTTACACATTTCCTGATGGTATTTCAGAACCTTTGAAATAGCCTTTTGGAAATGTGCGACTGGATTCCCCTTAATCTCTTCATAACACCATTGTTTTAGAGAATTTAAAAAAAAAACACTCAAAAGAAGAAAAAAGGTTGTTGAGAGTAGGAGTTGAACCTGCAGTCCTTGGGTTGTGCGCTACCAACTGAGCTAACCAGTCACACTAAACAAAAAACTGAAACCTAATCCTAATTATCCTTCTCAAGATCACAAGATAATTATCCCGTTATCACGTATTACAAAAATATTTGAATGTATGGCAAGGTCTTCCGTAGCATTGAATGTATTGGAGGACAGAATAATTTCTGTTTTGTTGCTTAATTGTTTATTAGTTATTAAAGCTTTTTAGATAAACTTCACACTCATCCTGGTATTTGATGCTTAGTTTTACATATGTGACAGTATTGCAGGAGATTCCTTGATGTCCCTAAAATTAGGTGGAAAATCAACAAATATTCATTCTCACACAGACCACCACCAGATGAAAGCACAGAGATGCTCATGTTGATGACAAACAGCCTAATTTAATAAGCACAAACTAATTAGGTGATTGTGGAAGAATGCTGATTATTTTAAAGAGGTGCTATTATGCTTTTTGGCTTTTCCCCTCTCCTTTATTGAGTTGTATACCTTTTGTGCATGTAACAGGTTTGCAAAAAGCCCAAAGTCCAGCCCAAAGGGAGTTCCCATCTCCCACAGAGAACTCTGCTCTGAACTGACTGAAAACAGCTTGTTTGTAGTTCAGCCTTTTTACTTTCACCCCTGTGACGACAAAGAGGAGCTGCAGAAAGGCTCTGACAAAAATATAGTGTTTTTTGAAAATGAAACCATGTAAACCTATTCTGGTACAACCCCTTAATAAGATTATGAACCTGATTACATCTTGTGTGTTTGTCAAATCTCTTCAGTTTTTTAGGCTAATGTGATTTAAACAAATGTGTATATATATATTGTGAAAAGCGTTTCCAGAAGAACTGTTTTATAATACAGGCCTACTGACTACTCCTGACTCATACTGTCTTTATAACGTTTCAACACATTTTAATTCATACAATTAGTATTGTCACCTGCTCAAGTTTCCTGCTGACTTTCCTGATAAAGACAGAAGCCATTCTACAGATACAGTATTTAATATAGAGGCTGGCCTTTTTTTTTTCGGGATCCCTGCGGGTCCCATGATTCCTGCAGCATGCACGCGGGACGTCAATATCAATATTTGTTGCAGGAATGGGATGGAACAGGAAAAAAAGTCACCGGGAGCAGCTGGGAGGGGAAACATAGGTCCGTTTTTATAGAAATATGCATTTTAAAATATGAATAAACACTATTTATTCATTTATAAATAATAATTGTGTTGATACAGCACCATGGACAGGTCTGTCACTGAACTAACAGTTTGTATTTTCAGACAAATGGGCTCTCGGTCCAACGGGACACTTTTCTGATTATTGGGATTTTGGAATAAGAGGCCACCAGAACAATGACAAAACAAATCGTTTTTTTTCATCGCACAAGAACTTCATCCCACCTCTCCCCGGTGCCCTGCCAGCACTTTGCTGCCTGGAAATACACTTAATATGGACACAAGCCCTTACAGCATTTTCTTGGTTGAAGTGAAACTGGATGTTCCTGGTTTTGTTTCAGAAGTTAGACCACCTCATTCAAAATCACATTAATTTGTTAACTACACTAGCATCTAAAAATCCAGCCTTGGAACAGAGCATTTGTCAACAGTATGCTGTGCTATGCTGTACACATCATTCTTCCTTTCTGAAAGATCTCACGACAAATTAGACTAAATGCGTCCTAGCTCCATATTAGCTTTTTGTTTGTGTGTGTGTGTGTGTGTGTGTGTGTGTGTGTGTGTGTGTGTGTGTGTGTGTGTGTGTGTGTGTGTGTGTGTGTCTAGTGGTTGTGGCTGCCAGTAAAACATGCTGAGGATAAAGGGGATGTAGTGGGAGTGGAAACAGAAATTGAAGTGGTGGAGTTGGGTTTTGGGACTACTGCTACTACTACTGAGGAAGACCTCCCTGGACAGCTTTTTGGGGGGTGTGGGCAGATAAACAGAGCAGCCTAGAGCATGATGGGAAAGAAAAAAGCTTTGTAATAGCAGAGCATATCCTCCTGTCCTCAAGTGCAGCTTACCATATTTGCATCTCAGCTGCATGTGCTTTGAAGATTCAAGGACTCATGTGGGACTGGACATGTATCAAGGATTTCTGTTCCTTCAGTGTAAAACAGTCTAATATGTACATGTTTACCTGCTCTGTGTATGCATGTCCTGTACTGTATGTACTGTATGTACATTCTGTGATATTTAAATAAGTGTTATGCTTTTGCATGACCATCTTTTTGGCTTTTGTTACACAAGTAGTCACACACTCTACGCTTGAGGGTAATTGGAGCGCTGCGTTTGTTTATTTGTCGTATCTATGCCGAATATAATGACAGCAGAGATTTAGCCATTGAGTAATTAGAATGATTAAGTAGTGAAAAACTCCTCTTGTGCCATTACAATGACAAATCTCTAAACTTTAGGAAAAAGCTAAATTTAAAGTACCTTCATGAATAGGGGGGGAAAAAATCAAAGCAGTAAAATGAGGAATGTTACCACCATGCAGAAAATGTGCACATTTTATGTGCGCAAGTTAATTATGCCACTTCAGAGGAGCTTGTGAAAGGATAAGGAAAGCTGCATAAATTTAGCTGTAATCCAGGCAGGCAGAACTCATTTGCAGGGATGGTCTTATCTGGGCACTGCAGCTTTCTCACAAAATTAACCTTGGATATTTGGGCCCAATTCAGCCAGCGTTTGATTCTCTCTCTCTCGCTCTCTCTCTCTCTGTCTCTCCCCCTTCACTCACTACATACAACCCATCCCCCTATACACTACACTACACCCCCCTCCCTTTCACTCTCCCTCTGTTTGTCTATCTCTCTCAGTGCATTACAATGTGTGAGTCCAGAGTTTATCATTGCAGTGTGTGATGAAATGAATACGCATGTGAAAAGTCAGATGGATATATAGACAGCTGGAAAGATAGTTAAAATAAACCTTATTTATATCATTTTGCACTTTTCCCTTTCACTTACAAAATGCAGCTAAAATGCTTTGAGAGTAGTGACTGACCGCAAAGTAAAATAAAGATCAGAAAATGTAGAGTTGAGACTTTAAAATACATGCAAAATGAGGGAGGACGTAAAAAACAAACAAAATTAGAATATGTACAATAACAATTATCAATAATAACATACATGTTACTGACATTTAAAAACTGTAGTGGACCCAGCACAGAGCCTTGCGGTGCTCAATATGTGGATAATAGACTTAAAATTTAAATAGCATCCTTCATACACAAAATGCAGCTCATTCCATTAATAGTGATGAAAATTTTTGCTAAAGTATCCTCGCATTGGCATGATATATATAGAGTATGACATTTTCAGATGTATAGTCTGACACAGTGACATAATGACATACAAATATTTTGAGCCATAAAATAATAAAATATAAACAGAGTTCACAAAATCATACTAAGTTTTATTTCTGAGGCACTTTTCCTAAACAGTGCTCTAAAATTAAAATCCAGTGGGGACTCGCTCCAGGTGGTGGTTAACGAACTCTGAGTGCTTGGTTTTGGATGGTCCATTTTTAACATGACAGCTTGCTCAGAAACTTTCTCATATTAGAGCTATACAGTACACTGAAGGGGCCAGAACTCCTGCTCTCCATAGAAAATGAACAGGATCCGTCAACTTGACATGCAATGGATCCAGTGTGTCTGCACCATTATAATTATGGTGTTGGGTACCGAAATGGTCCTGGGCCCCATTAAATGTGGTTGAAAAGATCCAGGCCAACATTTTGTCAGCCAGCTAAACTGATCCACTTAATTCTCATTCAGCTAACTTGGTTCTTCAAAGGCAGATCTGATGTGTTAACCATGGATAAAGTCTTAAATGACAGTACACTCTTAAATTGAAATAAAGGCAACATGAGTAGAGAATTCTGATGACAAATTTTTCTATTGGTGCTCGTCAGGAAAAGATTTGTGTGTATATAAAAATTGGTTTGTGAATGTTTGTGTGAACATATGTAAAAGGTGTTGCTATTAGTGTCAAACCTACAGAGAACTGGCCTCCATCTCTCCAGTTTCCCTCAGATCGACAAAATGTTTCCAATGGTGGGTAAAGTACTGAACATCTTTAACCAAGTGAAAGCACAATAACTCCCATAAACAATTTAAAGTAAAACAAAGTACTTGGTCAATAAAAATACTTACAGTACAAGTTATTTAAGTACAAGTTATTTAATATAGTTTAGTGTGTGGGGGCCAAAATACTGTTTCATCCACAATGCATCAGGTTACAAATAGCCACCGTGCATCATGGTGATTTCAAGGGAGTATTCTTTGCTTAGCATGATTATCTCTGATTTAGCTTTTTCTGTTTAATACAATTATTAATTGTCACACTTGCTTGCTGCCTAGCCTACTATTTTGCCTTTGTTATCTTGACATGGATATGTAACCAACCAAACCACCTTGGTTTTATTTGAAGGGTGCAGAATCTTGAAAATGAATCATATTTCTCCTGTGTTTAGCTTTTCTGCATTGACTCCCTGTAAAATCCAGAACAGAATTCAAAATCCTTCTGCTCACCTAAAAAGCTCTTAATGGTCAGGCACCAACTCATCTTAAAGAGCTCATAGTACCTTATTCATAGTTTTCACGTGACGTCACATTCCATGAAAAACGATCCCTTAGAGGGAAAAACAGACGTTATTTTCTGCTGCCTGCCAACCAGGAAGCAAGTGATACACTGTTACTAGTTTTTTACCTTTGCGTTGCCAAAATGCTGGATGGTAGTTGTACTTTCTGATGCACAAATCAAGGAAGAGACAAGTCTGAACTGTGTTAGGTGAGGGATTCCCTACAAGGTAAACGTAAACATTACCACAGTCGAGCGACGGCAGGGACCTGGCGCATTTGAATGATAGCAATATGGCAGAAGATGCTGTAACATGGATTGGAAGTGCCCAACACTTGCAGTTTGTATTCATATCTTTGTTTTCCTTAAGTTGAGAGGTGATCCAAATAAATGTAACTGCTTTTGCGGCATCTCTAAGGGGGAGTCGCGGCGTGAGCCGTTGTTTTGGTCTGTTGTTTTGCCCTCCAGGTACCGCGAATGTCACGTGATTGAAAACTATGAATTAATCCACTAGAACACTTTGCTCCCAGAATGCAGGGTTACTTGTGGTTCCAGTTAGGGTCCAGGGGGGTAGACACCATCTCTACATTTAAGAGTAGGCTTAACGTAGACCTATTATACTGCTTTTCCAGTCCTATGTTTTAGTTCTGTGCCCCTGCGTGGCAGCTTTGCATGATTCAAAGTTCAAAAAAATTATTTTCTGTCTTATACTGGCTCTTCATGTAGGCCTTCATTTCAGCCTCTGTCTGTCTCTTTTTGTGCTTTCTTGCACCTCTCCTCCCAAGCTGTGGGGTCTGGGTCTGTGGTAGCAGGCTTCCTGCTGCTCCCATATTCCTGCTTGACACCCGCTCCTACAATTATTATTATCATTATTTGTCCTGTGATTATTATCATTGATATTGCTATTATTCTTTTTCATTGATGTCTTTACCACTACACCTTTACTGTTGTTTTGCTTTTCTGTGTGGATAATGTATTGGGTTGCTTCTCCCACTCTCTCTCTCTCTCTCTCTCCTAGGTAAAAACTGTTGAGTAAAAGGATCAGTTTCACCGTGACATTCTATTCAATTAATTCACCATTGAGCATCCCTATAAAACAAATTTGCACAACCATTTCAAATTAGAGAAAATTAAAACTTCCATTGAAAGCCATGCCCTGCACAAGAGGTTTCTGTTAATATATCAGAATAATAATAATCTGACTTAGATGTGTAGCCTTCAATTGTTCTGCATAGACTAAATACCCTTTTAGTACAATATTAAGATTATTTCTGCCAGCCTCTTGAAAGCGGTTCCAGCATAGCCACTAGTGGCATAGTGTGCACTTAGTGAACAATGCGAACAAAAAATCTAAATGTTTGCATCTGTTCACCTCATTAATATCTAGTTCAGGCACACCTGTTGAAGCTCTCCTGTGTAACCTCATGCGCAACTTGGATGACAGCTCATTTCAGGTAATGTAGCAAAATCCAGAGTAGATCGCTGACCAGTTGTGTTGAATATATGAATGAGAAATGTAGCGATAGTAAAAGTAGGTTTATTTTACAAAAAAATATCTCAAGTAAAGAGTAAATGTACCGTTTTAAAAAGGACTGTGAAAAGTTACAGTTCCTGAATGTTTCACTCTTTCAACATGTTACTTTACTGTTTGGTTAAGTGTCAGCACTCTCATTAGCACTGTTCAAAGCTGTAGCAGGCAGTTTCTATTTTCAGTGGATAAAGCTCTGATAAACCCACTGTACCACCTGCCCAGCACCAAACACCAGACAGAGTTAGCAACTAGCTGGTGAACATAGTGAAACATTAAGCAGCTAAAGAGCCAGATATTTTTTCAGGGGTTTGTGGAGCTTAAAGGAATGTTGGACTTATATTAAAACACAAACTGGACTCCAAATGAATGCTCTTTGTCTGCTGGATGTGTAAAGAGGCAACTGTTCACTAACACATTAGCCATTATAAGGTAGTAAAATACCAATGATGTGTCTATAGCTTGTTGCGCTTCCTCCAAGTGGCCAAAAAATAAAATAATGCAGGTGACCAACACTGTTTAGCAGCTTGGTTCTCCTCAAAACTTTTTATATCTTGAAGCTGCTTTGTTTGTTAAAGTCCATCAGTATATCTACACACTGAAGCCAATTACCACTGCCTACTACTTTATTTTGTTCCTACATGTACATGTTCATACAGTTATGTCTTAAAACCTTAAATGGTAGAACTAGAAATCCTCTTTTTGTCCTTTTTTAGTGATTTACGAGTCATTACTTGTGTCCTCTCCCTGACAGAAATACTTTCCTATTGGAACATATCTGCCTTGATCTTTCAAACTGTCCTTTCATACAGTACTATGCTGTATGGTGTCACATGTATTTAGTGCCAAAGTGATAGCAATCATGAAGTATAATAGGCCATGAATAAGTCATAAGCTCCCATGATGCGATAAATCTTGTCAGTAGCAGCATCTGGGCATGTACCCAGTGAACTTATATTAGTTGCCTTTATCACTGTAATTGAGTTTTGCAAGAGAGAGACACTTCCAAGGCATTCAAAATTATTGAATTGTCATTTGTCTTGCTGCAGAAGTGTTTTTCCTCTGATGCTGACAAGGTAATCTTCCACTAGGTGCTCTGAAAGCGAGTGGAGCAGCCGCAAAAGCTTTTTTTCCAACTCTGACGTTACCCATAATCCTCGCTGCCTTCTCCTCTCACATCATTTTGGCAGTGCGTCACCTGGAGACTGATGGTCCTGACAACGTCACCTGTCCCCATCTGTAACGCTAATGTCCCTGTCAGGTGATGCCAACAGAAAACATAAATCAGCCCTTCTGCCGGGCTGCTAATGGGACAACTCCTAATGTATGTATATCCCTGCTCAGGTTCATTCTGTATGCTGGAAACATATGCTAATCACGCCTCGTGTCCGTGAGGCATGAATCTTCAAAGTCAGCCACAAATCTAAAGTTAAGATATTTTCATTTTTGTGGTTGTTTTTGCATTTTATTTTTAGAGGCTTTGGTGTACCAAAGCTGCTGCTCTCACATTCAAAATGACAGCATAAGTTTCCTGTACCTTTGGAATAAGCAGAAAAAAAGATGGAAGGGGGGCGGCTCTGTTGTTCTCAGCCAAGATAGAAACGAATCATGCATCTTACGTTTCTGTGAATGTCAATTTTAATGCTCTTTTCATCTTTTGAAAAGACACGTGTTTTAGAGATTTTACACAAAAATGTACATTTTAATGTGCTTAACATCCTGTTTCTTTCAGAAATATAAGTTATATCACCAGAAGGGAAACTCCTCTGTGACAGCATTTACTGTATTTTCACCATCATGTGAAATTTATTCCCCCCTCCAACTGAAGTATAATAATATAGTATACTAAAGCAGAAATGTCAGAATTTCCATTCTTACACGATTTCAGGAATATACTAATTTCTCAAATAAAAGCGTGTATCAAATAATGGAGTTTCACATAATTGCTGATGGCTAGCACAAACAACAAAAGGCCAGTTGCGGAGAGCTAGAACTACGTGTACTGTAGCTCACATGGTAAATTAGACACATTGACCATTGACTTGGGGAGATTAACATTTAATACTTTTTTCACTCTAAATAAATAAAGAAATAATAATTTCAATCTCATCTAACCATTTTTTAAAAACTTGATTAAATGAACATCAATGAAACTCAATACTTACTCCAAATGTTTAATATTAAAAGAGTGGTCGGAGGGCTTTTAACAGGAAGGCTTTTAATGGGAAACTGGAATTACTGAATGTGTTTTACTGACAGTAACTCAACAGCATTTTTTTTTAAAAAGTAAAAATGATAATTGCAAATAATCAGTAAATGAAAACAGTATTTCTGTTAGAGAGAAGCTCAGAGCAGCACAAGTGATAATGTAATAATTATAATTAGGGCTGGGCACGTTAACGCGTTATTATTGCATTAACGCATTAATTAATTCTCAACAATTATTATTATCGCATGTTAACACAATTTTTATTTTGAAAGTCCGTTGCTCACTGACTCTGAATACACATACAGTTGACCCATGGCTCACAGGAGGGGTGGGATGTTGATCAGCCTGCAAATCAGCCACCCAAACAAGCAGCGGAGGGAGACTTCGGCAGACTACGCTGGATGCAGCGTGCGGGAGAAGTAGATAAACAAAAGCAACACAAGCCAACAAATGCCACGGCGAAGTGGATAGCTACACACTGCATGCTGATTAGTATCGGGGAAGATGTCGGTCTTAGGAACATTCTTGGTAGTAGTCACTTGGCCCTGCGGGGTCACTCTACAGCAGGCTAAACGGCAGGTGCCCAAATCCTGTCTGTCACTCTGCAAGTCCTGACAGCAGGGCTGTATCACAATGAAATGAAAGTTTGAGCTGCATTTCTGCTACACACACACACACAGAGAGAACATACAGTATATACAAATATTTAAAATTAGAATTAAAATAACTAAATGCAGCTACTTACATATTATACAAAACGTAGTAGTAGGTAATGTGCAAAAATCAGCGTAACAGAAAGTATTGATACGACAGCAGAAACTTCCGTATCTCCTACCCGATGCCAGCAGGGTGAACAGGCTGTGGCTGGGGTGTACTGTCTTTAAGGCACCTTTTCTCACCGATCACTGATGCTCATTAGATAGGTACCAGTGATCCTCTGAGCGGTTTTAATCACCCGCTGCAGAGCCCTCTGGTCCTAGGCAGGGTGTATCCTATGCAAGTTTATGATGTTTCCAGTCAGGATGCTTTCTATTGCTCCTCTGTCAAAATAAAACCTGTCCAGCAGCCGACTGACACAGATAGAGACTAGCTGGTGAACATAGTGATGCATTTATCAGCTAAATAGTCAGAAATAGTTGGTGGAGACCAAAACAGAGCTAAAAGGAGTGTGAATTATACACTTAGCTTAATCTGACAGGCAGAAATATGGCTCCAAATCAGTGCTAATGTTGCTCCAGCATTGTCTGCTGGATGTGAACACAGGCAACTGTTTACAGGTTGAGCACAGTAATGTCAGCTGACTTGATAGTCTAACATGAGCTGCGGGCGACTGCAGGGTTGAGGTGTAAAAACCGCGCCGTCAAGTCGGACACATTCTACCTGCGTGAGCTTACTGTGAGCTGAGAGCAATGACAGATCAAGTAAAAGGCGGTTCCAACTTTGTGCAGCCGGAGAAAAGCAACTGCGGTCGCCTTATGTTAAGTCAGCGCTGCGCCGCATGAATTCAGACACACCTAATGTTGAGTTCACAGCTTATTCCGCTGCCTTCAAGTGGCCAAAAAAAATCTGTTGATGCTGCTTAAAATATTACCATCCTTATCCCCCCAATAGCTGGAATGCACTGCACAACATTCTGTTGATTAAGGCTCAATTCTGAGTCATCTGCATTATTACAAATGTCAATGTGATTCTGAATGAGGGTTTCTTACGTTTGGAACAGAACCAGAAAGCTCCAATCTCACTTCAGCTCTCTATATTGGCCCAATACATCATTCAAACCAAATTACAAATCCAAAGATGGTGTGTTTTTGCTGGTATGCTTCACACATGCCTCATATTGTTATTTAGAATTGTGCTTACAGCTCATCCATGCAGAACATTCACTGCTGTGATCTCACAGGTCACTCACTCACCCTTAAGTGCTTTGACATTTCAATTTTCTTCTTACCTCAAAAAGGGGTCTTCATCCAAATGGACTGCTTTTGATCCTCTCAGACATCTCTACAGGAAAGTGTGATTATGTGGGTATTGTGGCTCCCACACTACTGCCTCATTTATTCACAAGGGAGTTATTTGTCACCAAATGAGCTGAACTTCATTCGGTAAGACTTGGAAAATGTTGCTAACCATGCTGAGAGAATGTAAGAACTCAGAAGAAGATTGTTTAGGACATAATGTTCATATTCACAGACATTGGAACATCTTTGCTGAGCATGACTTCATGACAAAATGAAAGCTTTTCTACAGAAAGATCCACCCATTAAAGTTATTTTCTATGGAGGTACAGTACGTGCATAGCAATGAAAGGAAGAAGACAGTTCCTCGCTATTTTTTTCTCTAATTGGACTGAAATTAAGTGGAAGGAATTGCAAGACAATTAACTGTGCTTTTTTATCAGGGTTGCACAGTCTGAAGGAGGTTCAGTGGTGGCCCGCCTGCGCTGCCAGCCACAATCTTTCCCTCTGCTTTTCACAGCCTTTGTTTATCTCATTTTTCAATTAACCTCCACGATTTAACTCCCTTCATAAAGCCGGGCTCATGTTTGCTCCAAAGAACAAATAAAATGGTCTCTTTCTCTCTCCCCCTCTCTCTCACACACACCCTATCTTTTCTTTTTCTGTTTTTCCGTCTATTCCTCTGACTCCCCTCTCTCTTGGCGGCGGTGTTCTTTCAGCCCAGGATGCTGAGCTTCACAGCGCCTTGCAGGGTTTTAGCAGGCATGAGGCTGTATGTGTCAGATTAAAGAGGGGAAATCTGTGGCGTGCAGGGAGAGCTTTGTAGATATGGCAATTTGGTGATAACTTCCTCTTCTCTGCACCCTCCCTGCCGCCTACTCCTCCCCACCACCCCCCCTACCCCGTGCCTTCCATTTGGAAAAAGACCGCTGGTGGGTGGGAGGGGAGGAGGTGTGGGCTGCTGCCGCTGCTGCTGGAAAGCTTGGACAATCTTTTTCCCAAATCGGCTGCGCCCTGCCAGTTATCAGAGGGATTGGAATACATGTTTATTTTATTCTAACTGTTTCCGACTTTGCTTTCTAACTCAGCTGATCTTGTAGTTTGAATTTTAATTAACTTGCCTCAGACAATCTGTCCGCGGGAAATGATTCTGAGCTAAATTAGAAACATGTCCCGCCACACCTGAGAAAATTGTCAATGCTTTTAATCTAGCCTATTGATTTTAAACGCAGCAAAATTGTGACACCTAACCTGCGAGAGCAGAGATCACTCTGTGCTGTTTCACATTGCTCTAACACTGGTTAAAAGTAAGAGACTGAATCCCAAGACACAGGAGGCTGCTCCGTGATTAATCATTACTAATGAGGAAGGAGGCCCAGGAAATACACAGCAAATCAAAATGAATTAATTGCCTGAAGAACATAGAGCAGTAGAGTAATTGCATTACTTGTTTTCAGTGTCACAGGGGTGCCATTCCCTTTTGCAATCAAAGACCAGTTTGAAAATCAAATACAATACCATCTTGGGCCTGCACCGCTTCTGACAAGGCTGATTGAATGAATGTATTACCCAGTGCCCAAAGAAATTGTTTGCCAAAGGGCCCCCCCTCCTTTTGCCTCCACTGTAGGGGGAATGTTTATCAGTGCCGCAGTTCCATGGTTATGGATGATCCAGGCACGGTGCAGTGAAGGAGCCCGAGCGCTGCTTATTTCAGCAGAAAGCTTCAGTGGAGAGCGGGCGTTTCGCAAGCATAAGCACAGGACATGGTGGATGTGATGTCAGCATAGGACCTCTAATAGATCAATCTGACCCTCCCAGATAAATCTGGGGTTTTATGATCTTGAACAGTGCTCTGGTCCTGCTCCCCACTCAGCAAATCAGAGATTATGGAGGAAATTGGTTCAAGAATTCAATGAGAAGTGACTGGTAAACCTATGTTATGAACCATCAGTCACTCACAACATGTTCATCATCCTGCTTGTTTAAATGAATATTTTGGAAAACGTTCTCCTCAAATGTCTGTAAAATCTATCATACTGATGTATCACAGTGGTTATTCAGCCTATAGCGAGTTATAAAATCTTTCAGATATATTGGTTGTTTACTTTTTACATAATCCCAAAACAGTTCATTTCTGTCTGTCATGCGGAAAGTAAGGCAAGGAAACACAATTACCAGTAGTGGATATGAAAATGTATAGTTTTTGAAATCATAGGGACACTACCAGAAAGGTTTTGGGATTAAAAATAGAGGACTTGGCCCCTTGAGGCCATAAATGATCTCAGATAAATATTTATCTGCCTGCTGGATTATGAGATATGACATTGTAAAGTTGAGATTTTGTCCTGATGGGAACAGTAGCGGAGCACATATGGAAGGTCCAAAACAGAATAATTAATCCTTAATGTCATAGCAATCTGTCCATTAGAATATGATATATTTGTGTACAAGAGAACATTTTCACCTGATGGAGGTGCTATATGCACTCACTGGCCACTTTATAAGGTACACCTCTTCGATTTCACAATAACACAAATAGCTAAGCGACCAATCACATGGCTGCAACTCAATGGATTTAGGCATTTAGATGTCTTCATCGGCAGCTCATCAAGACAACTTGCTGAAGTTCAAACCGAGCGTCACAATCTGGAAGAAAGGGGATTTAAGTGACTTTGAACGTGGCATGGATGCTAGACTGGCTGGTCTGAATTTTTCAGAAACTGCTGACCTGCTGGGATTGTCACGCACAACCACCTCTAGGGTTTACAGAGAATGGTCGGAAAAAGAGAAAATACCCAGTGAGCAGCAGTTATGTTGATGATAATGCCTTGTAACTCAAATAACCACCCGTCACAACCAAGGTATGCAGAATACCGCCTCTGAATGCACACCACTCGATTTAAGCTGCAACGTTCAGATGGTAGGTTCATTGGTAGGTATTTAATGTAAACCAGTGTCTGGTCTGACTGGAGAATACAACATGCTTTGATGGTGGGGGAAACCAGAGCACCCAGAGGAAACCCACGCAGACACGGGTAGAACGCGCAAACTCCACACAGAAAGGCCGGGGCAACAGCGGTTTGAACCCATTACCTTGTTGCTGTGAGGCCACATTGCTATCCACTGGACCACCGTGCCGCCCAGAACCAGAACAGAAATGCTACATGTAGCATCTTCAAAGCTAAATTATTGTTAATTTGTTTTAGCCAGCAGAAAAAAAAAAACACTGACATACTATCACCTTATAATCACAACCACTGTTTGGCCAGAGCAACACTTGCATTCATTTAGAGATGTGTTTGTGTCTACCTGATGAATGTAAGTCTAGCTTTTTAGTTGCTAAATTTTCCACCTTGTTCACCAGGAAGCTGTTAACCTAGCCTGTATTTTGTTTGGTGCTGGGCCAGCAGTGTACAGCGGGCTTGTCAGAGCTTTTATTGTTGAGAACAGATCCCTGCTGTCAAGTCAGTTCACTCACAACAAGTTGGTTTTATTTACATGCCCAATACCACAAATCACAAATTTGCATCATGTTGCTTTACAATCTGTACAGCGTGACACGCTCTAGCTGTAGACCCTCGATTCAGGTAGGGACCCCCTCTGTCCAAAAAACGAAAAAGAAATGGAGGATACCTCAGGAAGAGCAACATGATGACATGATGATGAAATTATAGATATATGGGGTGGCTATGGCTCAGGAGGTAGAACAGGTTTTTGACAGATCACAGGGTTGGAGGTTTGATCCCCACCTCCTTTCCATGTGTGGAAGTGTCCTTGGGCAAGACACATACCCCCTAATTGTTCCTGACAGTTAGCTGTGCATGAATGGTTGAATGAGCAAGGAAGATCCAGATCCAAACATGGGAAAGAAAGAGAGAGAGGCTGGCACACAGCTAGGCTTGTGAGACACAAACAAACAGGGGGTTAGAGAGATTCAGAAGTTTTCAGAAAGTTAACAGTTTAAACATTTAAAGGCCAAGAGCCAGACTGTGTGTCTGACACCACAATCTTTTCCTAAACACAACCAACTAAACAAGTAAACATACATAAGATTCGGTACGTGTGTTGCTGGTACTGTCCACTGGTCACATATGTTATTGGCATCAACCTATTCTGTCATTTAGGTATGAGGACCTATTTTTTACAGGCAGTGGAACTTAAGTGACAGCTTATAATTTGGCCAAGAGGAGAAATATAGAGAAGAGCAGAGGGCCAACAGAGCCCTAAGATAATCCATAGTTACCATCAGAATTTTCATTGATCATAGATCCCTTATTAGAAGGACTGAGGTGGAATTTGAATACATATTTAGCAAAAGATCACTTACCAAGATTAACAGCTAAAAGTGGCTAAAAAACGGCTTTAATCTGAGAAGACCTGCAGAGTCAGGTCCTAATTCTCTGTATTTTTGTCAAGTCGTCTGATCAGTGTTAAATAATGCATATAAATACTGAATAGTACAAATTTTAAAGAGACAATAAAACTGAAAACCTTCACATTTTATTGAGTTGGCTTTTTGGGTGATTACGGATTACATACTGAATTATTAATAGCTAATATTACATAATCAACTTGAAGTTTCTTGAAGTTGGTTAATGTGCCTGGTTAACTGTACTAGTGACCTCAGAGTTTAAAGCCACCAGTCTTTCCACTCTGTTCAAGCAGATTCTGTTCATGCACAACCAGTGAAGGGAAAAAAAAACAGTAGCTAGAGACAAATTACAACTCAGGCATAATCCCTTTTCTCTGATTTCTCCCGATTTTGGTCAATATATATATATATATATATATATATATATATATATATATATAACTGGAAAGAATTATTCAAATGAAACTGCTCAGTGGAAGTCTGTTCAGTACCTGGGGGCATTTGCAGGGAGGCAGGGGAGGAGAGACGAGGGAGATAAATTGGAGGAAAGTATTGAAATGGCCTCCAAGGTTTCTCTCCCTGATATTTTCCTTCTCACTCTCTTCTCTTACTTTCTCTCCTGCCTTCTCTCTCTCTCAGCTTTTCTTTTTCCCATTTGTTGGTGGAAATCTTAGTTACTTTGCTTCATATCCTAGCTAAGCCTGGTAATTGACTCTGGGCTGTTTGGGTTGATCTCCCAAATCAGACACTAGAGCCGAGACCTTCAGCCTGCTGAGCCCACGCCCCGGCTTTGGAGTAATAACTGATAGGCTGCTGATAGTCGGTCAGTGCAGTTAGCATTCATTTGGAGGAGCATCCAACCAACATCAACATGGTTCAGGACTCAGGCATGTCAACAGAGATAAAGAGCTGCTGCTATACCTGCAGGTATGTGGATTATATAGGGAACCTCTTCTAGAAGGGATATGTGTTATTTTATAGTGTTAACCAGTAAGATATACACCATGTAAGAAATATGTAATCTAACTACACTGAACCAAATTATAAACGCAACACTTTTGTTTTGGCCCCCGTTCATCATGAGCTGAACTCAAAGATCTAAGACTTTCTCTCTGTACACAAAAGGCCTATTTCTCTCAAATATTGTTCACAAATCTGTGTCAGTGAGCACTTCTCCTTTGCCGAGATAATCCATCCACCTCACAGGTGTGGCGTATCAAGATGCTGATCAGAGAGCATGGGTATTGCACAGGTGTGCCGCAGGGTGGCCACAATAAAAGGTTTTGGTGATTATTTAGAGGTTTGCCTCACCGTCCACCTTTGTCTACACATGACTTCCTGTTTCACTCAGCCTTGAGGTAAGTCACTAATTCTAGCTTCAGGACCCATTACTGTACCTTACAGAGCCTGGGAGGATGCTAATCCCTTACTTTGCATAGGTTACAACACCTACATTACATTTTAGTCTATCATCTGAGGCAAATGTGTATTTTTGCAAATCAGTCCTAATCTTAGGTTGCACAAATGGCTTAATTTTGAAGCACCTCTCACCAGTACAGGCAGGTAAAACAAGCCTGTTCTATTTTGGTCCTGGAACGATCAACAAGCTCAAAATTATCTCTTTAAATTCTTTTAAACTTGGAACAATGGATGTGGCCTCTGCTAGCTGCAGTTGCTTCGGTAAACTAACAAACACATGACTAAATATTGCTGCCTTGTTAATGCGCTTCATTATGTAATGTATTTTTTCATGTTTTAATCTCAATGTGACTTCCTAGTTAAATAAAGGTTATATAATGGTTTCTCTATAAAAGCTAACTGATCATTTAAAAACTGTAGTCTGCTCATGCAGCTGTGTGTGTGTGCACCTGGTGGAATGCTGCCGCTTCTGGGTGCATGTTGATGCTGGCAGTCAGGTACAGTGATGGTACAGAGAGTCCAGCATAATCCCTCAATGTGAAAAGACCTGCCACTGGCAGCTCATTTTCTCCCTCTGAAAATCACAAACCGTTCCCCCAGAGCTGTTTACACAGGTAAAGCAATTGACCTGACCAGCATTAATGCAATCTAGCTAACAGCATGCATATGCTATGATCTTTGATTATGTTTTGATTGTGTTTATATTTAAAATATATTTTTAGGTATGGTGATTAGGCAGTGTCCACTAGCAACCATTGTTTTCTGTATCCTTAAAGGTATATTGAGGACCGTGGTGAATTATTAAAAAGAGTTTTATTCGCGATTATCACTATTTTTCATCATGGAATGAGTTGAGCATACTAAACCCTAAACTGTACCTTACATTTCAGACATTGACACCCCCAGCGGTAGAAAGAAATGCATTCTCCTTTAAACAAGGCCTCTTAGCTAAACAACAGAATAGGTTATTGCCAATGCCGGTTAGCTCGTACTTGCCAACCCTCTTGATTTTCACTGGAGACTACAGGTTTTCATTGCCCTCTTACAGTTTCCTCCTGGGGTCAAAATTCGAGGGATCCTTATATCAATGAGGTGTGACGGTGCTTTGGACCCGGTCTTAAAGGGCTGCTATAAGTTTTACAAGCCACCAGATGTCACTGTGTTTGCTGAGGAAATGTTCTTCGTTTAACATTCACAGTATTACATTACATTTACAATTATTCTTTTTAGATTACGCTTTTATCCAAAGCAACTTACAATTGCTATACATGCCAGAGGTCGCACGCCTCTGGAGCATCTAGGTCACAGTGGAGGATTCAACCTGGGCCTCTCACACCAAGGGCATGTGTCGTCTCTGATCAACTCCCCTAAAAGACCACTTTTACTTGACACTGTTTGGATCCTTGATTTGATGTTAGTGCAGCCCAGATTATAAAGGCATGGATCCAAATGTAGCAGATTTGTCAATTAAACATTCATTCTATGAACTTTACTCCAGAACAATAACAAAAATAGGTTTCAAGATTACTAATGCTGTTTACACCAAACTCCTACCCTTCCAATGTAATGTAATGAAACTTAAAAATAGCAACATCAGAAAATTTGGACTTTTTTTTTAGGTGGTAGTGAAGATAAGTCATCCTCAACATTTGTTGCGTTATAGTTTCAAAATGATGAAGACAGCTGGAGAACAATTAAATCCAAAATGTATTTTTTCCTGGGCAACTATCGTGTCTTTCACAGTTGATGTACAGATTTTTTACAGATTGATGTACAGATTTTTTGGCATTCTATTATCTCAAATGGCTGACAAAAATAGTGCACGTCACTGCCGTAAATAAGGAAAAAATGTCCTTATGTCCTCATCACTTTTACTCAGCTGTCCAAATACCACACTGTAGCAACGGTTACTATCCTGCTCTTGGACCTCAGCTCTTAAACGGTGCTACTTGCGGAGATGTTTCCTCTTCCACAACATCTCATGAACCCACATTTGGTGAGTCCGTCCTCTCTCTCTACCTGCTTCAGCCTTCAGACGGAGCAAGGTCCAGAGCAAGTAATCAACTCTGTGTTGACATTTTTACATCCAGTAAAGCTAGGTAGAACCACTTGCAACAAATGTATCATAGCAACCAAAGCAGTCGGAAAAAAACGTGCGCCTTCCTGCTGGGTGTTTTCAGAAGAGCAGTTGGCATTTTTAGTTGGAAAAAAACGCTTTGGTGGACACGGGCCCTAACACTACAGCCAGAAGCACTACTACTTTCATACACAGATTCCACAATAATCACAGAAAGAATATCCTCCAATATTGCATTTGCTCATTCATACTGAACAAAGGTTTGACATTATACCGCAAACGTATGTTTGTTTCACATATCGATCGGCTTTCCTAAAGCAGCGGCGAGTAACAAGGCCGCTACGTGTTCCACGGCATGTCGGCTGTTGATTTTCATACAGACATGTTTCCCTCCCTCGACCAACTTTCCTGGCTCAGAGGCGAGTCAAATCTGACTCCCCCTTTACTAGTAGGGTATATACAGGAATCTTGAAGTAAAATTCAATACCTTTTTAAGACCTTTTCAAGACGTTTTCAACATATTTTAAGACTGCAGCGCCACTTTGAGCTGTAACCAATTAAACCAGCCACACACCTTTAAAAGAAACATTTAAGTTTTTAAAAGGAATTTAAATCTATTTATAACATATTTATTGCCTATATGTCATCAGGTTGTAACGCCACCTCAAAATTGAGGCATTGACCAACTTTCTCAGTTGCCTATAACAGCCTGTATGAGCCAACAGTGTTCTATGTGAAGGATTGGTCAGATTTCCTGCGAAAAGCAACTGGCTTACATAAGCTATGCCGTTTATGTACGCAACATTACAGCAAATCATGTGAAACACGGTGTAATTTTGTGTTTTAGTTGGTTTAAACTAGATAATGTGAGCTTGCCTGCATATATATATATATGTCGTAAACTTTCATCGACCACCTGATCAATACAACAAAATTTAAATAGGCCATGATGGAACAAACATGAAGAGAATAAACTGAGTGATGAATAACGTAAGTAGTGTCAAGGGCATGTTTCAATACATGCTGCAACACAGAGAAAGTCACCACATTAGCAGCAGGACAAAAGAAACACTTGTGGTCGCTTTAGCGAGATGAAAGTAACACTTGTTACTTGTGGCTAAAGTAACAAGTGTTACTTTCATCCCGACAGGAACTCCTGACATATTACATTAAAAAACTCTGACAGGGCAAACTTCAGGGTGTAAAGGGTTTTAAAGCACTAAATAACCTATATATTAATCATTACTGTGACACATGAAATGAGAGACACTCGTAATTTGAAAAACAGTACCGCTTCAGAAATTTACTAGCCTTGCTCGAAAACAGTTTTCCAAAGATGGCCACTGGAAACGATGGCGAAATCACCCCTAATATGAGCCCTTAAATGGAAGGATGGGGTTGGTGAGGGGTGTCCGACTGATCTTGGAGGGCGGCCTGGGCCAAAAAAGATTTTTTTGTCCCAGTTCAGCCCTGCTAGTAACTTTTATACAGCGTAACGAGCAGGCATGTTGTTGCAATAGCCTTCTCCCCGAAAAAGTGTGAAAGTGGTGTGAAAGTGTGATAGGCTATGAATCATCTTTCCATCATTGTTTTACTACCTTGAGCTTATCCTAGTTTATTTTAATTGATGGATGACTAAAAAATATGAAGAAGAAGGCTATTACAGGCCCGAGGTCCAGCATCTGTGTGAGCTATGACGTGAAAATTGCCCAGCCCTTACTGGGCGTAAATAAGTCAGGCCCCATCGGGTACGGGCTGAATTGCAGCGCTCTTCTCTTTATACCTGCCTTCCTCCTTTGCGCTCTTCAGAATTACTAAGAGGTCGCTGCTAAACGTAAATTTGGGTTGTAATAAGCTACTTTCACAGACAACCTATACTTTTTATTCATTATGTTTCGGGACCTCTGGTGTAGTGGAGGCCTGTGTTGGCAGCAGGACATGAATGCAGCAACAAGGTTTATTTGAAATATCGTTCAGTTATCCTTTAGCAGATCTTAATATCACATTACCTTGTTCGTTCCAATAAATTTGCAGGAAATAATATATTATTATTGTATTGTATCAAATATTGCACTGAGGCACATGTTGCAGCACTTCAAATGCACTGCGTGATAATGATGTCACACCAGCCTTTCACAGATGTGTTGAAACATGGAAAACACAGCTGCAGCTCATAAAAGTAATAATGGATAGGTTTGCTTTAGGGAAGCTAATTATCGCAGGCATTTACAATAGTCAGTATTGTTTGGCAGTGCTTGTTAAACTGGCACAGCTTAATAAAATCTTTCCATTATTGATTTGATTAGCTGCAGCTTTGATCATGAACTCTGTTTTTACCCCTACACCACCATTTCAATAGCATTTCAACCATAGATAACTGTTAATTCAATGTGCTAATTACACTGGTTATTAATAACACTGTCAGACACTATCTGGAACTGTCCTGCAAGCGGCAACCATGAGAACTGCACAATGACATGAGTGTAGCACAATGTTACCCTCGCATTTCATCTCATCTGGGGGTGGATGTCATGTGACTACTGTAGTGTATGGATGGAAAAATGTAATTTACCAAAGTAATGGCTTATATCTTGTAATAAATAAAACGGTTTTAGGTACACTTCCCTGAGCACTCTACATGACACATGATTTTCTACTTTGGTTTAATATGTGTTTTTCATCAGCATTTATCATTTCAAAGTGAATCAAGAAGAAGGACGATGGCTTCCCGGGCATGCCAGTGCTGAGAAACAAGAGTATCAACTACCTTTGGAATAGCTGTCTAACAGTCAACAGATAAAGAGAGAAAATAAAGCTGAGGCTGAAACTGCTGCCAACACCCAGCTTTCCTCAACCTGCCAATTAACTGATTGTGGGCAAGTGATCAGCAGCGGCTGGCACCACAAACACTTCCACCTCTTACATGTCAGAATCTGCTCGAATCTGTTGTCCTCCCTGGAAATACATGAAAGTAGTCAAATTCAACTTCATTTTACTGTGTAATGTTTGTCCATACACTATACTGTATGGCATATCAAGTCAGGTGTATTAAGAAGGGCAAAGCTGATCTTTTTCTCCAGGAAGCAGGATGTATTCAGACATGGCCAGCCCAAGCCACTGACAAACTTGCCTCCTGGATCAGAATAAAGCTCTTAACAAGTGCAAAGTATTAATTTTATGATAATATTTTTCCTAATTTTAATTTGTATTTGATTTTATTATAGTGCATAAACAGTTGCTGCAAATCTGTGACACATTTCACACCTGACATTCATGTATTTATATTAGTGGTGGGCCGTTATCGGCGTTAACGGCTGCGTTAACGTGAGACTCTTATCGGGCGATAAAAAAAATATCGCCGTTAATCTATACTCAAAGTTGGGTTGGGAGCTGGGTCTATACTACGCAAGCTATGATGACTTTCACCTTGATATCTTAGCGCAGATGTATACCGAATCGCACTGTAGGGGGCGAGAACAAGTCTTCGAATCTGTGTGTTTGCCTAAATTACCACATCAAACGTGACGTGCTAACATGAATGCAGCTGTTGCTGCGTTCCATTTACCTCGGAGGTCGGAGCTGGGAATGACGTCACACCCGAGTTGACGGCGTTCCGGTTACAACCTCGCTCGGCCAGCTGTTTGTTTACAACTAGCCAGGTTAGTTATTGATACGCCGGCTGATTAAAAAAACACATTGTGCGGTATTTACTCACACTAACTGTAGCAACACGTCCACAGACAGCTGTTGGACAGCACTTTGTGTAGAACATTTCTGAAGCCGCCAGTGTTGTGCCGAATTCTGCCTGCCGAGAATCGCATGCACCTCGCGGGTGCTAACGGTCATCTATGCTGAGAAAAGAGGTGGATGCAAATCTCGGCAGGGAGCCTACAAAATCTGATCTGCCGAATTATGCATCCACCTCTTTAGGTCCTTCTCAGACACTTTGCTGTGCTCATTGATCAAACAGCTTTATCACCATGTATGTACTGAATGTCAAGGAATGGTCCTTCTAGCCTAATGTATTAAAATATTAAAGACTCCAAACGTTCATAAAATATATAATTCAAATCAATTTATTACCATTGATGAAGTCCACAAAGAATTTTACAACATTTAAAAGCATTATTTGGAGGTGCATGCAATTCTCGGCAGGCAGGCAAAACTCGGCACAACACCTGGTTTGCACCTTGTGCAATGCGGAATTAGTTTACTGTAGGAGTTCTTCCAGTCTCAAGTAGCCTACCACCTAAACGCAAAGCACATCACACGCTACACACAAGTACATCTTATTGAACATGATTTATTTTCATCACCAATTATCATAGTAGAACAGCTTTCTCAAGCAGTTTGTGATGCATTTTGGAAACAGGAGATGAGCCCCTGGTCTAATGCGCCACCTGGCTTGAAACCTGGCTTGAAACCCGTTCGCACACATATTTTAAATGCCTTCGGCAGAATTCAAATGAGCCATTTTAATCTAGATTAATCTAGATCAATTTCAAAATTAATCTAGATTAATCTGGATTAAAAAAATTAATCTATGCCCACCCCTAATTTATATATATATATACACTGAACAAAATTATAAACACTTTTGTTTTTCCCATTCATCATGAGCTGAACTCAAATTTCTAAGACTTTGTCTATGTACACAAAAGGCCTATTTCTCTCAAACATTGTTCACAAATCTTTTAAAAATCTATGTTAGAAAGCACTTCTCCTTTGCCGTGATAATCCATCCACCTCACAGGTGTGACATATCAAGATGCTGATCACACAGCATGGGTTGCATTGCACGTGTGCCTTAAGCTGGCCACAATAAAACCAGTCCTTTTCACCTTGTATGGTGCGCATGCGCCAACTGCGCATGCAGCCTGTTGCAGTTGCTCCTGCTCGTCGTAATATTTTCTATCTTTCTTTTTTATATCTCATGTGTGGGATTTTTGTTGTAGGTTGAGAGAGTTTCGGCCTGGTTATTAGCTGTGAATTATCTCCTTTTATTGAGTCACGGCACAGTTGCGCTTTGTTTACAACGAAGTAAATGGCGACTTACACAGTACAAGTGTAGTCAGTGTGTGTTATTTGCACGGTACAGAATATTTTAATAAAAATACCAAGTCAAAAACCCGGTCAGTAGCATCGTGTTTCTGCTTTGCTTGACTTGTAAGACCTCCCACATTATGAAGACCCTGGAGATACTGGCTCTGGACTAGCTGTGGCCCATGGTCAGACCTCTTCTGGCCCTCCTCCAGTTCGTCTACCAGTGCCAACTGGGAGTTGAGGACGCCATCATCTTCCTGCTCAGCCACATCTATGCCCACCTGGACAAGCCGGCAAGCACTATGAGGGTCATGGTTTTGACTTCTCCAGTGCTTTCAACATCATCCAGTTGGTCCTGCTGGGTGAGAAGCTGACAGCGATGCAGGTGGTGGTCGTGTCCTGGATTGATGACTACCTGACTGGCAGACCACAGTATGTGCGCCTTCAACACTGTGTGTCAGACAGCGTGGTAAGCAACACTGGGGCCCCACAGGGGACAGTCTTCTCTCTCTTCTACACCACGGACTTCAACTACCACACAGAGTCCTGCCATCTTCAGAAGCTTTCTGATGACTCTGCTGCAAGGGTGTTGATACTGAGTACAAAGCTGTGGTGGGTGAACAGAACCATCTACAGCTCAAGGTGACAAAGACTATGGAGCAAGTGATGGATCTAAGGAGAGCCAGCGTGGACATTGTGGAGAATTACAAATACCTGGGAGTGGACATTGACAATAAAGGAAGTTATTCCTGCCTGTGGCCATCAAACTCTATAACTCCTCCCTCTAAGAGGCTGACACACAGGCTCTTAGTTAGTTATTAAACTGGACCATATTACCTGTTTTGTGCAGTATTATCTGTTCAATAATTAATGTGCAATATTCTCTACTTCTATTCTGCTGCTACTTATTTTTCTATTCCTGATGCCTTGCTAAGTGTGCAACTGTGACAAAAGTATTTCAATAAAATATTTCTGATTCTGATATGCTTACTTTAGGCAATAGAATTAGGAAATATTCCCTAAACTTTAATTGTTATGCAGATGATACTCAATTGTATCTATCAAACAAGTATGATAAAACCAATCAGTTAGCTAAACTTCAAGCATGCATTTAAAAACCTGGATGACCTGCAATATCTAAAGATATAGTTACTCAATTCTCAGGCTACTTGAATGAGTCACTTAAGACTCTTCAGCTGATCTGGAAAGAGGTGTTTTCCTTTATTAGCGTCTCTGCATTGGTTCCCTATAAAATCCAGAATAGAATTTAAAAACCTTTTGTTTACCTACAAAGCCCTTAATTGTCAGGCACCATCTAAAGAGCTCATAGTACGTGATTACGATAGCACCTGGTTACTTATGGTTCCTAGAGTAGAATGGGAGCCAGAGCCTTCAGCTGTACAGCTCTCACCATCTCTACATTTAAGAGTAGGCTTAAGACTTTCCTTTTTGATAAAGCTTATAGTTAGGGCTGGCTCAGGTGAGTCCTGAACCATCCCTTAGTTATGCGGCTATAGACATAGACTGTAGGGGACTTCCCATGATGCACTGAGCTGCTCTCTCCTCCTCTCTCTTTCCTTCTGTATGCAACCTTATCCCAATAAAGCATGTTACTAACTCAACTTCTTCCTCCTCTTCTTTCTCTCATCCCCAACTGCTCGAGGCAGATGGCCATCAACCCTGAGTCATGGTTCTGCAAGAGGTTTCTGTCTCTTAAAAGGGAGTTTTTCCTTGTCTCTGTCGCCAGATGCTTACTCATAGTGGGAATTTTTGGGTCTCTGCAAAATATATTAAAGAGAGTACGGTCTAGACCTGTACTATATAAAAATGAAATGACTTTTTTTATGAATTGGCGAATGAATTGGTGCTGTATAATTAAAAGTAATTGTCGGCGTCCCAACTCCCGAAGTATCTCAACAGTCTTGCATACATACTTTACAGCTGACAGGGACTTTTGCTTTTGGACATTGAATCTCACGACTTTGACAACTTTATCTGTAATTTTCGGCTCATTCCAGCATATTCCAGAGATTACCAAGACCTTGGAGGGTACCAACCCGACTTCACTGTCCAGAAGTGCTGGTGTTAAGATTGTAAACAAAGAAGTTTGTTGTTTATTTGCTCTGGCTTACATCAGCCTCTCTGTTTGCTGTTAGTTTTACTGCCTTCTGCAGGACATCTGTACTGGGCACCGAACACACACACACACGCACACATCACACAACAAACAAATCTGCCCTTTTACCCTTTTGTCAGTGGTAGAGTAGATGCACATTCTCTGCAGGGTATTTGCAGTTGGATGACAGATAAAATACATTAAATCACCTACATCAACATTTGAACACACACTACTGATCTTCTTACTGGCCTAGATTAATAAACCTATCAACACAAGAAGAGCTCACATACTCAGTTAACTTCAGAGACACACATACACACTAACACACACACACTTAAACACTCAATACACTTGTCCCTATCTTAGTTAGTCTCATTCAAAGTTCTGCACAGAGCCATGACAATTAATCACACAATGCAACATAACACACCCTGCATGGTGTGCCTCTAAATGGGGTAAATAACCCCAGCACTCACCATACAGGGAGACGTTTCGTCAAACAAATATGATCAAAACAAAACTAATGACGTGTAAATTGTTTATGATGTATTCTGAAATGAGCGGGCCCAGCGCGCTGTCTGGGAGTAATAACAGACACGAGAAAGACATAATCAGGAGGAAATGAATATGAACATAGCTGGAGCGCTCTTTGACACTGTGCACTGTGTTAGAGTGGTCTGAGGGTGTGCGATACAAATGTGTCGCGTCTGGCAGCAGGAAAACATGTGGTCTCTGCCATTTGTGTTCAGTGAGAAAAATGCAGTTTGAAGAGTGAATGACTGACACGGATATGAAGAGTGTTCCTCCGTTTCATAAAAGAGCAATCACAATACTGAATGTAGTGTTATTTGTAAGAGAGGGAAGCTCTATTGAATTTCCTGAACTGCAGCTATTGAACAGTGATTCAATAACTGAACTGCAGAGGCATCATTATGTTACATTTCAATTAGCCAACACACACTGGTTATCAACAAAGGTTATTATAATGTACAAATGTGTAAATTATAGTTAAATGCATGTGTGACCAGAAACAACTACTGTATAGTAAATGTAGAGCAATGTCTTTATTAAACAATATACAATCCTCTAAGTATAACAGTATAGTTAAAATATTTATTAATATTATTGTTGTTGTTTGTACCGTGTATATTTTCTGTGTTTTCTCCACAGCTCTGGAGTCAGCAGCACAAAACGTTCTGGCAAACTTACTGTACCTGCCCAGCAAACAGACAGCAGGTGAACATATTGGAACATTTATTTGCAGGTTGCACTTTCCATAATCTATACTACATAATATATATGTGTATATATATATGTGTGTGTGTGTATGTATAAATAATAAAGGGCTATTTTGTGTAATAACTATGCACTACTGTTTTGTTGTTATTTTTTACTTCTAAAAAGAGGTGGTATTATGCTTTTTGCCTTTCCCCTCTCCTTCATTGAGTTAAATATCTTTTTTATGCATGTAACAGATTTGCAAAGTGAAAAAGCCCAAAGTCCAGCCCAAAGGGAGTTCCCATCTCCCACAGAAAACTGTGCTCAGAACCGCTTGAAAACAGCTAGCTTGTAGTCCAGCCGTTTCACTTCCTTCTCTGTGACGTCACAATGAAAACGTGTCATAAAGCTCGCCAAGTGGCCAGCAGGGTCAGGCACGCCCTCAAACCAAGCTAGTCTGAGCGGAGGCCCTTTGGCTCGACTCGCCTTTGTTTGGGTTTCCGTTGTAGAAAAGTTGGACCTGTACCTGCTTCCAGGTACTTTTTTTCATTTCACCTCGCCTCCGAGGTTCCAAGCGAGCTGAGGGATACTAAAATGTAACATGAAAACACGACAGACTGCTGATTAGTCAGAGAATTTTCACTATTCACTGCATCATCGTTGCACCAGACAGAGGCCAGCAACAGGAAGTTTTATATTTCACAGTTTTCGTATGGATTTTCATCACCAAATTCACTTCTGAGAAGTTTTGAGGTGAGAAATCAGCGGTGTAGATTTCCAATATTGACAGTTTTACGAGAAGTGATTGTGATTGTGCTTGAATGTTTTCAGAGTTGAGGAGCTCCGCAAGTGGCGGTGGGGAAAGCCTGCAGCAAGGCCGGCGAGGCCGGCCAGCTGCCCGCTCACAGAGCCCTCTGCTCCCCCCGTCACACAGACCGCTGCAGCAGGAAAACACAGCTGGAAGGTTTTCATACTGCTTATCTGTCTTTACATTCTGAGGAATGTTGAAACGTTTTAACTTAAAAAAGAGGAAGCTGTGTGAATCGCTGGTGTGTGCGTGTCTCACTTGTTGTGTTGTGTAAGACTCAATAGACATAACAGCACTGAACATTACGTTGCGGCAGTTGTGTGTGGCGTCGCTATGACAACAAGCTACATACTATCTCTGAGTACTATCTGCAATGCAAAATGGAGCAGGGCCAAACCGAGTCGAGTCAAGGTGAGTTGAGCTGGTACTGGTAATGGAAAATCGGCTTTAGTGGAATCGTCATGTCGAGTAGACACTGTATTCTTAGTTGTGTGGGGCAAGCATCTATCCCCTTCCAAAGGATGACTCTGTGAAGAATCAGTGGTTAAAATTCATTTTTAACACAACTCCTCAGAAAGATAGCCCCCACCTGTTATTGTGCTCTAACCATTTCACCGAGGACTGCTTCCTGAACTGACAACAGTTCAATGTTTAGTCCTAAAAAACTCTGACTGTGTTTGGGCCCGCCTGGAAATTCACAATCACAACCTGTAAGTTTGCTTTATTGGTTGTGAATTATATTTAAAATAGACACGTCAATGACATTTCACAGACTGTTCAAGTGCAGAGTTGTTGTAAACGTTGGCTAACACAGCTAAAGTTATAACTGTAATGCTAACGTTACACCCGATGTGAAAGCTACTGAGCAAACGTTCAAATTGTTTGGCCAATTTTTATGTAAAATTGAGTTGAAATATGGTGATTGTTGTAGTGGTTTTATGTAAGATGTGGAACAATGATGTTGTGGACTGGTAATAATTTATACTATCTGCTAGGTTACGGTCGCAGTCTGAAGCGGCTTTGATGTGGATCGCACTACCTTTTCTGCTTCTGATTGGCTAGTAGTCCTTACCTGCGCATGTGCAACTCCCAACAAAGAATTTGTACAAGTAAGATGCATCACTCTGTAGCTCAAGAGCGGAGCGTACGACACACAGGGTGAAAAGAGGAGCTGCATCAATGTGCAGTATGAGGAAAATATGGTGTTTTTTCAAAATTAAATCATTTTTTTATTTTGAACCTGAAAATGAGCAAAATACCACCTCTTTTAAGACACACAATGATACATCCCGCCCTGGTTAAGTTTTTGTGGTTCAGTAATTTTTTCTTCGTCCTGGTTTTATTTTGTCACTCATCTCTCTTCTTGTTTCAGATCGCCTCACTTCCTGCCTCTGTCTGTTTCTGACCTCGTCTTAGCCTACTGCCTGCCAGATCTGATTGATCTTGCCGCTTTGTTAACTGTCCTATGTACTGCCTGTTTGAGTCATGCTTTTGGGTCCTCTGCCAGTGCTTTCTCCTCTCGTTACACACAATTTCCCTGAAAACTGCGTATTAAAAACAAATGTACTGGCCCACTAAAGTATTATCCACTACTACATTACATTTTAAAACCCTTATAACTAAATTAATATACATAATTGAGTGTTTCTTAATTCAGGCAGAGCATCTACGTCAGGGAGTACCGCACACTGGCCTCACTGCTTTGTGTTGCTGCAACTACTAATAACCATTTTGCTCTACATAATATTGTAGTTACAAAATTATTAATTCCTAACGGTGATGGTTACAGATATTGTCTGTCCTTTGTTCAGCAGATGTCTGTGCAGTTAAACAAGATTTTAATTCAGTTGTTAATAGCTTGCTTATTTTACGTCATACAAAAATAAGAGCTGAATTGAACATCAAGATTGAGCAGGAATTTTGAAAAGCTGATTATAATTAATTCAGACCTGCCTCAAAAGAATTGTTAGTTCCTTTAAGGATGTGCCTTCATCTTTTATCATGGGCATCTGGCAACCATATCTAAGACCACATGTCGAGTGAGAAGAAAGTGATTTGTGTGTGTGTCTGTGTGTGTGTGTGTTCAGTCTTTGCTTTAACAATCAAGTGAAGGTATATGATTTTCACACCTTGTTGTGACTTTATCTCGATGAGATGTATCGTCTCAGAGGTGAGAAGCTCTTGTCTTTTCTGACAACTCTCTAAACTGAAACCTTTACTAGCAGAGAAAGGAGACGTCTGCAGATCTGAAGAGTCTCAGGCCCCATCTACACTACTCCGTTTCATACGATCTCCATCCACACCAGTGTTTCAGCTCCGTATCAGAGTTGATCTCCGTCTATATTAAAACAAGTGAAAACACCCATCGAGTGGCCGTTCATGGACAGTGGGCATGCGTGTGGCGGTGTAAGTAAACATGAAGCAGATGGTCTATTTCATAGTAGAAGATTTGATGAAAGAATAAAGAAATAAAGAAGAAGAACCACATCAGATTTTATTTTGCATGGACCAATAATGAGCTGGGAATGTTACTGAACACGGGCTGTGGAAAAGTGAAGGCCTCCAGCGCCAGCCAACATCTCCATGCACAGCATACCCTCCGGCCGCCATGCAATGCCAGCCGAACTAGCAACGAGGCAAAATCAACTAGCTCAGCTGCATGACACCACCAATCCACCCGCCAATCATGATCTGAGAACACCAGGCACAAGCCCAGAACAAACTGGAGCACAGCTCCACCCTGCACCCCCACCGCACATCCAACAACTAACTTTATACTTTAGCCTCCAGAGGAGTCCGACAACTGGCTAACAGAAACAGTGGAGTACGAATCTGAGCGAACGAAAACGAAGCAAACCAGGGACGCAAACTAGTCCCACTAAGCGAACCAGGAAATCCCTACCCCAGACTCCAACGCACAAACCCCCACCTGTGTATTTAAGTGGTTGTCTGTCTTTGAGTGGTTGTCAGTTCTGTGTTTGAATGTCAGCGTGTTTTGACAAGAGTCTCTGTGTGTTTCTAGTTTAGTCTCTAGTTAGTCTCCTGTTTAGTTTCATGTCGCCCTGTTTCTTGTGGATTACTTTCTCGTTTGAATTTTTGGACTTTGTTTTCACCTGCTCTGTAAGTTTCATAGTTTTTGTGCAATAAATCACAGTAATCATCAGTAAAATCTCGTGTGTCTGCATTTGGGTCCACAAACTCTGTCCCCTGTGTTCAGCCCTGCTGACTGAACATAACAGTTTTTTTCCCAAACCTTTCCCACAGTGCCGGGAATATAATTCTGTTTTTTTTCCCCCTATACTATTGAATTTAATAATCTTGGTCAAAAATTCTGATTCATGGAGAAAGAAAGTCACCATAGATCTCTAAAACCTCCAAAGTCCCTGGAACACTACTGATGACATGTCCACTGTACCCTCACTTGTAGCCCAGTTCCTGGTTGTAGTAGAACCAGCTTTAGTGTTATTTTCCAGGAACCAGCCAGCCTATACCTCCACTGTGGGCCCCCTCCTACAACAAAAGCAGTGTGGCATTGCAGCTGCCGTATGACATGTGCAAGCCAAAGCCAGGCCCTGCCAAGGCAGTGAATTACCAGTGCTAATCCCCACCGGCTGAAGCTGTGGATCTTAAGTCGGAGAACAAAAGCTCTATTTCCACAGTCTGACATAGAGAGAGGCGTAGACAGAGCAGAAATTTAGCGGGGTCCTCAGGGTGCTGCCCAGGAAGGTTTAGGACTGGATAAAGGTACAGCCACACAGAGGTGATAAGAAAACACTGCAGACGAAGAAAGGAAAACAGAAAGGTGGGAAAGCATCAAGTCAGGTTTATTTATTATAGCCCCTTCAAGGAGCCACATGATGAAGCAATAAATAACAAGCCTCCCCACATCAGAGTTGGGCAAGTTACTCAGAAATTGTAATATATTGCTAGTTACTTATTACTCCCCAAAAAAATAATATTGATGTGTGGGAAACAGCTGCTTTCACTCCCACCCCCTTCACCCCAAAACAAAGCAGTCTCTCCCAACTTTTTAACTAACAGCATATTCATAACAGCAGCAAACAGATAATGTTTCTTTATGCCACCAGCTGAAATATAAAAATAAAGCAAGTAAATCCCGACTTATGAACTACTGTTTTTCTGCACATAGCCTATTTATAAGAGCAGTATTCAGTGTTTTTACAAAACTTTACGTTAACGCCACTATCTCCCGACAAGTCCAAGCATCTCTGGCAGTAGCTGCCAGAGTCAGAGTTTCTTTCTGTAAGTTTTACGTTAATAATAATAATAAATAGCATAATATAAAATATGTGAACAATAGATAAAAACATGTGGTGCATTATTTGAGGTTACTTGAACAGAGGTAATGGGAGGGATTGTGGTGGTGGAGCAGGTCTGTGAGGTAGGAAGGGGCCTTGTTATGGAAGGCTATATGTGTGAGGATGAGGATTTTGTACTGAATGCGTTGTGGAACAGGAAGCCAGTGAAGATTCTGGAGGGCAGGGGTGATGTGGTTACGGGCGCGTGTGTGGGTGAGGAGGCGGGCAGTACAGTTTTGTATATATTGAATTTTATGCAGGGCTTTGGCAGGTGAACCATAGAGGATGCTATTGCAGTAGTCACTTCCGGATGTAATGAGGGTGTGGATCAGGGTTTCAGCAGCAGAGAAGGTGAATGATGGGCGGAGACGGGCAATGTTTTTGAGGTGAAAGAAGGAAGTCCTGGTGACATGATTGATGTGGTTAAATTGAGGTTGCTTTCAAAAATGACTCCAAGGTTGGGGATGTGTGCGGATGGAGACAAGGTGGAGTTGCTGATGGAAAGGCTCAAGTTGTTGGTGTGTTTTTTGTGAGGGATTTAGGGCCAATGATGATCATATCAGATTTATTGTCATTGAGTTGTAAGTTGGTTTGCATCCAGGTTTGTATGTCGGCGAGGAAGTTGGTCAGAGTTGCAGAGGTAACTGTGGTGATGGATTTGGTGGAGATGTAGATCTGGATTTCATCAGCGAAATAGTGGAATTGGAGACCTACGTATGATATTACGTAGATATGGCAGGATGTAAACGATGAACAGGAAAGGACCAAGCACCTAACCTTGGGGGACGCCTGGTGACAAAGGAGCAGTGGAGGAGGTGCAGTTATTGATGTTGATGAACTGTTGTCTGTTGTTGAGGTAAGAGCGGAGCCAGGAGAGTGCAGTGCCAGTAATATTGGAGTAACTTTCCAGTCGGGAGAGAAGAATGGAGTGGTTGATGGTGTTGAAGGCTGCAGTGAGGTCATGCATCATTAGGATGGTGAGGTGACTGAAGTTGTCAGAGAGGAGGAGGAGGTCACTGGTTATTTTTTATTTTTTGATAGGAAGGGGAGATTGTACATGATGTCGGGGTTGAGACCAGGTTTCTTGAGGATGGGGGTGACAGCTGCAACTTTGAGTATTGTGGGGACTGATTCCACATGTGAGGGAGGAATTAATGATTTTGATGATGAGTGGGGTGATGGATGGAAGGCAGGTCTTGATTAGGGATGCTGGGATGGGGTCTAAGCTGCAGGTGGAGTTATTCATTTTTTGTGGTGAATTGTAACAGTTCTAAAGGGTACAGAGAAACAAGACAGCGACTGAGAGTGTGGAGGGTGGGTGCGGGCGGGGTGGTTGAGAGGACAAGGGAAGTAGTGAAGTTGCTGTAGATAGTTTCAATTTTAGAATGAAAGAAAGACTGGAAGGAGTTGCATTTTTCCACTGCAAAGGTTGTAGAGATGTTGTCGGGGGGTTGAGGAGATTATTTATTGTAGAGAAGAAAAACTTGGAGTTGTTGGAGCTGGAATGTATGAGATGTGAGGAAAGGTGGACCGAGCGTTGCTATGCTGCTTTAGCAGAAGCTTCAATAAATTAAATGAAGAATTGTTCCTGTTGAAAGCTTTTTCTCGGTCGCACAAAGATCACAATAGACAACAATGTTCGTTAATATCTGTTCAATATGCATCTAAATCTACTTCTTTTTTCAAAACTGTAGGTGAATGAATTGTAGATGAATTGAAGTGTCGGGAATATCCAGCCACTGGAATAATCTCACTCTTGGAAACTCTGTGTATGAAAAACGAACATTTAAATAATCAGGTTAAATCATTTAAAATAACAACAGAGGAGAAAAAGTTCCCCAGACAAACAACGGGGATTGGTGATTGGTCATTAGGTACGCACCTTCACAGCTCATTCACGTTTCTGTCCGCTAATGATTTGTCGGCTGAACGGGCCACTGCTCTCCCCTGCTCAGTGACACAGTCACAGCCACATGAAAGAACATGAGAAAATACTTGACCCTCATCAAGAGAGAGGCGTTCTGGACTGCTGAAAAAAGTTGCTTGGGGCTTTTTTAGAAGAAGGGGGAAAAAACAACATGTAGTAAGAAAGTTTCTAAGTTGGCAATACTGGACTGTGTGCAGCTTCATGAACATTTATTCACAGTTATGTTGCCAGGTTTGCTACTGTGGTACCTGTATCTAAGTTAGGCTAACCCTGTCGTGACTCCAGTTCTGTGCATACAGACATGAGACAATTTATCTGCTCACCTCGCTCTTTGAAAAAAACAAATGAGCATATTTTTTAAACATTCAATAATTCCTTTAAAAATGGCTAATGGAGTAAAAGTGCCTCAGTTTCCCTCAATTTTTAGTCCATTTTTTCATTGATACTGTGTTTACCTGGTTGTCCTTTCACTGAAAAATGCAATGCCCCAAAATTGAGCTCATGCTATGCTTTTATTCTCCTCTTCTGCTTATTTCTAGCCTACCTACACAAAGGTCTGAGGACCCCATAATAGAATAACGCTGTGTTGCTAGGCAGTTCTCTGAAAAGATTTCTGTAACCCAACACATCTTTCTATTAAATCTTATTTGTGGAAGTACTCAGTGTTTCCTTTTCCAGCACTGTATAACAGAACAGCCTCCTTATTTAATAGGAAATGTATCATGTGCAGCATTGCCAGAAGTTAATTTACCATGGCGCAGATATCCCACATTGCTCTACCTGTTTTGATGTCACCATAAATGGTTATGTTTGAGGGCTTGAGGAAACATGATTTCTCCATACAATCTCTGGGCGCAACAGATGGATTTTCCCCTCCAGGAGCTGCATGAAGAAAAAGAATATTCAATATGTAATTACCTCCCATAGACATCATCACAGTGTTGTCAGGAATTCAATATGCACCCATGACACAGGCGGTGTAATGCGAAGGAAATAAATGTTGTGTTTGGCTTTGTGGAGGAGGGCGAGAACAACCTCAGCTGTTCATCATGAGAAGCAGGTTGAACCCCTGTCTGATACTGGGAGATGTCTTACCATGCCAACAAGTTCCTGTCAAAGTATACACACACACACACACACACACACATACACACACTCTCCCCCCACCAGCTACATCTCTATTTGTAATGGTTGTGTGAGACTCCTTCGCAATATATTTTTTATTCTTATTAACTGCATGGGTGCAATTTATTTTCCTCTCAGGCGATGGAGGTGGTTGGGAGTGAGGGCAACTCTGGTCAGACCTGATAAGCTGCTGCTCGCACACAGGCCTGCTGGAGGGACCAGATTTACCAGGAAGACAATGTCCACGAGTTCAGACGCTCACATGCAGAAAACACACGCACATACACACTCATGTATTTACTCTTCTTGTGAGGACAACAGTTACATTTCAACCACGACCTCTAACCTTTCCGTTAAATCAGATAATCCAGTGTTTTTCAAACTGGGTCTTAGATTAAAAGCAAACATGTAACTCAGCATCTGCAGTACAGAGATTTAGTGGATGTTTAAGATTAAAAGAACAGTTCCTGGTTCATACCAACCCTATCTCCAGACAAGGATTTTGTTCAGTGACATTTTTTGTGATTATTGCCAATGTTTATGTGTCTACATTGTACTCTCAAGATGACCGACAGTCTCAGTGGCCTTAATGTGCAAAGGAGGCAGTCAGGTGACACTGAAGAGTGACATACTCTATGTAGGGAGGAGGAACAAAAACATTAGACTTTAACAGGGACTTGTTTTAAGCATGACCATGATCATTCCTTGAACAACCAAGTGTTTATTATTTTATGATGTTTGATGAAATAGTTCTAACCTTGACTAAGTACTTATTTTAAGTCAAACCATCACCTAAACCTGTCCAAGTCTTTACCATAGTGGTGTCACATAAGCAAACATTTATTTTTCAACAGCAATTTGTAACTCTTTGGGAGGGCACAGGAAGATGAATTCCTTCTCATAGGGGTATCACATCAGGAAACGCTGCAATGTGTCGTTCTAGCTAGCAATGCTAGTTAGTTCTAGCATGGACAAACAATCATTTTTGTGGTACTTACCCGTAGTGAGTGTATTACCTGCAGTGGATGGCGGTCGGTGAGAGTTGAACTGGCACTGAAGCTAAGCAATGTGCTGCTGGGGTCAGCAGCAAAACATTTTTTAGCCACCTAAAAGAAGGCCCACGGAAAGTAATCTATTTCAGCTCAAGTGTACTACGCTTTGTGTTTAATACTTTTCAGCTCCTAACCTTCACCGTCACGCAGACATTTCCTTTGGAACTTTCTCAACTGTAGAACTTAAGTATTCCTACGCACAGGTGCAACTTTGTAGCGCACTGTATCACCACCTATTAACCACATAGAGTGCACCTGAAGTGATTTTTTTTTTCTTTTAGGTGACTAAAATATGTTTTGCTGCTGACCCTGTCCACAGCACTACATTGCATTGCTTCAGCGCTGGTTCAACTCTCTGCTTTTCCAAAATACGAAACACACTGACTGCTATCTACTTCAGGTAATACACTGACTGTGGACAAGTACCTCATAGAGAAAGCATCGTGACTGGAAACATCACTAACTGGCATCGGGTGTGCATGGCCTAGGACCGGAGGGCTCTGCAGCGAGTGATTAAAACTGCTCAGAAGATGATTGGTACCCATCTGCAGAGCATCAGTGACATCGGTGAGATGCCTACAGAGCCCAAAGGATACTGAAGGACAGTATCCACCCAGCCACATCCTGTTCACCCTGCTGCCTTCTGGGAAGAGATATAGAAGTTTCTGCAGCCACACCACCATAATGCAGAGCAGCCCTCCCCCAAGCTATCAGACTTATAAACTCTCTGCTCTGCACCATTGATTATAGATTATTTGTTTTTACCATTTTTATAAATGATTCTGTATTAATGTATAAGGGGGTTACAAAACTCCATTTCACTCTATAACTTGTTATTACTTACTTGTTTATTGTGACAATAAATCTACCTACCTATAGCCACACAATCCCTCTTATGGGTGGACTTATTGGTGTTTTGTGTCTGTTGCCAATATTTTTCGTTCATTCTACAATAACAGCCCATGGCAACTACAATTAAGGTTACTGTAGGAAAAGATCAAAGTAACAATAAAGTAGAATGAGCACATTGAATGCAAGTCTGTGACGGGATATGAACTGTGGTTGGACGAGCACAATCTCCACCGCCATCCTGCAAAGCAAAGTCCACCTGTTTCCTACATTAGCACTGAGTGGTGATACTGGATTTAAACAGTGAGGTGAGGAATTCAAAATGTAAGTAATTTCCCATGGATATTGGGATGTTGATAAAGGAAGTAGTAAAATGGTGGTTTGTGTTTGTTATAGTCATCTTTGTTCTGACATGACCAACTCCTAAAAGTACCTGGAACTTTGTAGTAGTAGTTTCGGGTTATCGGGGCTCACACTGGGGTAATGGACTCACGGGGCATGACTAAAGGTGGTTCACGAAAGGCAGTTTATTGAACAAGGTTAAAAAAACTTGCAGGCAGAGGTACAAAATCACAGGGCAGAAATCGTAGTTAAAAACTGATGTTGAGGTCAACACACACTAATTCATACACAAGGAGATTGCTGGAACGCTGACACGGGGGATTAAAACGAACTGGCACAAGCACAAAGGTTTATATACACTGAGGCAGGGGAGACAACGAGACACGGGTGGAGCACATTAGGGCGGGGACTGGTAATCACACAGGAGGGAAGGCAGACGAAGATCTGAAATGAGACACAAGGGCTGCAGTCGAAAAGTCTTTTTTGCTTAGGAAGGTTCCTAACTGAGTGAAGTGAACCGGAAGTATTTCAGTGGCAGCCATGATAAGAGCTGTTCGAATTCTCTAAAAGCAAAGGAAAGGAGCCTCAATGCTTCCTTTCACATCTCCTTTAGCATAGGGTACATCCTTTACGAAAGAAAAGGAGAGAATGCCGTCCCACAATTCCTTCTCTATCTCAAACGATAAAATCCATTGACCACATCTAGCAAAATCCTTCCAATTCAGACGCACATTATGATAAAATAAGACTTAAGACTCACAATTACCTTCTTTCTTTTGGTTTGTTTTCTTTTGGCTTTTTTGTAATCTAATAGGTTTCAACACCGTTTTATGTTTCAGGTTGTTGAAATAAGCCATTAGCCTAAGTGTTTCCTACAAAAATAAATAAATAAACCAACCGTGACGGATAAAATCACCATGTAATTTACCATTGGCTATTAAGCCTTTTCTCACTTATGCCATAAGTTGCTATATGCATATCCTAAACTGTCAACAATAACTGAGACCCATGTGAGATGTCTTGTAACTTGATCAAAGTGAGGATAATACTGCAGCGTGTAGCCTCACGTTATGTAGCCTACTGCAGCCTTCAGCAAATTAATTTTACTTCAGTCACAGATGCTGACACTCTCGCCTTAATAAAGGCAAAGATCAAGCTGGATAACCTCTACAGTAGGCGTTTCCTACACTCATTTATTTGTGGCGGCCTGCCACATTATCAACGCTGATTTTCAATTGATTTTGTTACTATTTTAAACAACATGGGGCGCAGTGGCAAAGATGTGCTTTTTGTAGTCCATCTTCAGGACATTGTAGTTTCATCTCGGCAGGTCACGTCAGTAAAATCCGCCGTCGCATAATTACGTCGCTTAGAAAAGAGCAGTCGGATTCTCTTAGACCCGCTGTCCTCTTTTCCTAAGTCCTTACAGATTCTTCTTCACATCTTTCCTTGACCTCACGACGTTTTCCATTGAGGTCAAGGAAAGGTGGTCAGGAAAGGAGATTTTTTTGACTTTTCGGATGCAGCCAAGATGAGTCACAGAAGTACAGGAAATGGTAGCAGACAAAACTCAACACATAACCTAACTGCAGGAGCTAGGCATGACACAGGTTCTAAGTGAACAGTGGAGGCAAAACCTTTGATAATAGCTACAGTATATATTTTGTTTTTAAGTTACTGCAGTGTACGTTATAGGTTGGTGGAGCCCGGTTTGCATGGTCAGGACACTAATGAGGGTATCATTGAAAAATACCTCCTGATAGGACAGTCAAAGCTGATGAGATCCAAGGTGCTGTATTTGTTTTTTGCTGTCAAGATGGAAGCACATCATTTTCCCACTGTCCCTAATTCAATACTAAATGTGATACTAAGCTTAACCCTAAACCTAGATCCTGTTCCGAAACTAACCCTTTAAAGACCTTACACCCATGCTTGCACGCTGACATATAACACATGCATTCATCTCACTTACGTGACATCATTCTCATGGAAATCATTTACATTTCTGATGAGGTGGTCAGTGATGATGATGATGACTTTACGGTGCATATGAACTCCACCACCTGAGCTGAACTGTCCCAAAGTCATGATTATTCAGTTGAGCAAATTGTTTGTATACATGAGGAGGCCGGAAACAGCAATAAACTGATAAGGGAGAAAAACTACAGCGTGCAGTGCACAGTCAGGAGCACAGAGACGTCTATAAAGTGAAAGAAGCACTGCACTGTTGGAATATGACAGCCAATCCATCAGAGAAATGGAGGCTGTGTCTAGAGCGCCAAGGAGAGCGTGCCTGGAAGTTTTACAAATAGTGTGCCTTTTAAAGGAAATTGGAAGTTGTCAGACACATGCCATCTACATTTTATGAGAAAACCTCCAATAGAGGCACTCTTTGAACATGACTGAAACATCATAACATAGAAAGTGGCAGAGCTGAAAGCCTATCTGGAAACCATTGGATCTCATGCTGCACTGAGAGGAGTCTATTCACAGCCAAGTAACACAGTAGTGTCAAGGTGCCAGGGCTAATGCGTTGAGTTTCCATGACATCTATTAACCTTGCTTATACTTGTGCTGTGTATGTGTTTGTGTGTGTGTGTGTGTGTGTGTGTGTGTATTACTGTGTTTTGTGAACTTCTATCTTTATAAGGACAGCTGACCAAAATCCTCTGAAGGAACTGATTCTTGTTCTGCACTCGGGGGCAGTTAAAGACTGGGACCTTTGAGTTTAGGGTCAAAAAATTGCAAGCTTTCAGTAAATTGGCTAGTTGGTAAATTAACTGTGATCCTAGAATCACTCAGAAGTTATGGCAACATAAACTCTCAACAAAATGAGAGCAGGTTACTCCCACAGCTGGGGAGATAAGGCATTTTTTGTTAATCTTGTATGTTGTGTAAACTGCAACCTATACTCACCTGGACTGACTTTAGTATGTAGTCAAGCTTTATATATTATGCATTTATATATTATGCAAAAATTCATTTATATATTATGCAAAAATTCATTTATATATTATGCAAAAATGTCCGTTGTAAGAGCCCTAATTGTGTCAATATGTTCTACAGATGCCATATACTGTAGAACCTGGAAGACCAAGACTCATCCTTTATCAAACGTTTATTAATCTTGAATGTTGCTATGGTGACGGCGGTGCATGCAGATGCGGCAGCAAGCTCTTTTGAACTCAGCTGAATTTTGTTATTTATTACGGACCTTACCTATGACAGCTGTCCACACTGCTGCAGCCTAGCAAACAACACCTCATCCTCTGCACTCCACCATAAATAAATGGCATGAAACTTTCTGTTATCCTGGTTTTGTAAGAGTATAAAAGGAGCCATATATAGTGTTTTTATTTTAGATGGATGGATGGATGGATGGATGGATGGATGGATGGATGGATGGATGGATAGATAGATAGATAGATAGATAGATAGATAGATAGATAGATAGATAGATAGATAGATAGATAGATAGATAGATAGATAGAATTGAACCTTCAATATTGAATTTTTATCGTGAAGAGCAATAAAAATGTTGATCACAAAAAATGTAAAAAAGAAACAACTTGTGAATACAGAGCACATAATGAAGTCCTCTCCCTGCTTCATCGCTACATCAATCTCAGATATTAATCACAATCACTGTGAAATTAAAGAGGTGTCATTAAGGATTCCACCGCACTCACAGTCTTTTCATCTTGATGTGACACTAGTGTGTGTGTGTTTATGTGAAACACTTAGGTAACGTATAAGGCTCTTGCCTTTACAAATAAAAAGGTGAACCCATAAGCAACATAACATACTTTTACCTAATTCAGTACACTCAGTGCTTTGCTGCCACAGCCTTACTGTAGCCTCTGCTTGCTAATGCTCAAAATATCTACCTAAACGTTGCTGATGTTATTTTTACACTACATTATCACATTAACCATTATTCCGTAACTGCCACTTGTAGCTACAGTAGCCGCTGGTGAGCAAATAGGCTCCCTTTAATGTCTTTTTTATATTTGCAACAGAAGCCTAATGTCTGTTTAGGCTGTTGCTGTCAGATTTAGATTTATTTTTAAAGTATTTATTGGTCTGTTTCAGTTGCTGTGGCCATACAGTTTATTTTACAGGGACAATGGACTTTGTTCAATGGAAAACAGGAACTGTAAATGAGGCAGAATTAGCTAGGAAAGTTAATTTTCATCTGTTGTCTCTTGCCAGATGTTAAAAATAAAAATATGAAAGAAATTAGAGAACTGTCAATACTAATTAATCATGAATCCTAAATTATACTTGGAAGTTGTTGGGAGGCTATTAGTTCCTACCTACTTCTAGTCTGTGAATCGAAACTTGGTAACTTTTGGCCACTTGGGGCCAGAGTGGCCACTACAGGCGGCCACTTCGGGGCACATCAGTGTTGGGCAAATTACTCAGAAATTGGTAATTAGTTACCTTTTATTTATTACTCCTTTAAAAAGTAGTAATATTACTTCACTTATCACTGGGTGTTAAAAGTAACTAGTTAGCCTACGTTACTCGTTATGTTACTATTAGGCCTACTTTCCACCCCATCCTAAAAAGTGACGGAAAACCTGTTCAGGAGGTCATTTTAGAAATAAATCTACTTTACTGGAACAATAATAAATGAGAGAATGCTGTGCAATTTGGATTACTATTAAAAATAAAAGAGAAAGCAAGTCTCTCTCGAATTTTTAACTATTCATAACAGCAGCAAGGAATATGATTCTTACAATACATAACTTCTCTTAACGCCACTGGCTGAAATAAAAACAAACAAACATAAAATGTTCCTTAAAGCCGCTCTCTCCTGCCAAGTGGATGCTTCACTGGCAGTAGCGGCTGGAGTTTATAGGCTAAGATTTACGTTGTCGTGCTGCTTTAGCAGATGCTTCAATACATTAGATGCTGAATTGTTGCTGTTGTTGTAAACTTTTTGCTGTTTGCACAAACTTTAGAACGGACGACAATGTTCTTTTTACGTCTGAGTGTGACACAGGGGGAGTAGGGGTGGAGAAGGTCCAGTAAGTACTGGGGGGCAGTGACAAGGAGAGATTTGTAGGTGAGGAGTAGGATTTTGTAGGTGATGCGGAATTTGACCGGGAGCCAGTGAAGCTGAGTGAGGATTGGGGTGATGTGCTGCCTTGTGTGGCCTAGTGTGAGTGAGAACTCTGGCAGCTGAGTTCTGGACACATTGTAGCCTGTCCAGGACCTTGCTGAGTACCCCATACAGGACACCGTTACAGTAGTCCAGGCGGGAGGTGATGAAAGCATGGATGAGAGACTCTGCCACAGAGTCTGAGAGTGATGGGTGAAGCCTGGAGATGTTTTTGAGGTGGTTGAAAGCAGATTTGGTAATAAGTTTGACAATGTGACTGGAAGGAAAGGGGCGGAGTCCAAGATGACTCCAAGGTTGCGGACTTCTTGACATGGAGAGATGGAGCAACCCTCCACTTTGAGGAGCAGATCACATACCCTCAGGAGCAGCGGCTTGGGAGCCACTACCATTAGCTCTGTTTAGCTGCTGTTCAGCTTGAGTAGTTTGGATGACATCCAGGTTTTTACTTCAGTCAGACAGTTAACAAGTGACAGAGGGGGAAGCTGACCCGCAGCGCTGTCGCGCATGTTATATTAATATGCAAATGAAACACAAACAAATAGATCCATCTCTGAAAAGGCAGTTTATTACTAATTTACAAACAATGTGAAATCTACGTTATTGCATTATTACATTATTTGACGACAGTTTTCTGACCGGCTACCAAAGCGGTTTTGCCCCCTGAATGCTCGATCATCCTGGTGTTTGCATAAAAGAAACCCATCTATTCGGTAAAAGTTACATGGTCTCGTTTGAAGCTTGGCTAAACACAACCTATACGTCTCTCTGCACTCAACACACAGAGACAAAAGTTACCAGTCCAAAGTTCATTTTAGATTCAATGAAATTACAGTTATTTAAAATAATGTTATTTGGTCCATCCATTGGTAACTTTACCTCAAGGGCTCCTTGAACATCTGACGGACCCATGGGAGTCCCTGAGCCACTGTTTGACAACTGCTGTATTAAATAGGAAGACATTTTGTTCAGTGTTCATCAAATTGATTTACCAGATTTATTTTAGTGAGAGTCAAAAATGACACTTTAAATATAATTTGTTCTGCATGCCTCAGAAGTAATTGGTTACCAGTGAACATTTTATTGCAAGGCATCATCGGGCACTGCCAGTGGGGTAGTAATACAATTCACTTTCTCCAGATAGAAAGAAACGTAAAGGCGGTCCCACCAAAGATAAATGCAGAACACGGTGTCATATGATTTACGCCATATGAATGAACAAATATTCCAATTTAAATGCAAAATCTTGAAGTGGAGCGAGGCTGTAGATCAGCACAGACATTTTGGTACATTTTACCTCAGGAAATTATAAATAACATCCAATGCAATTACTCCTCTTCAAATGAGGTTTTAAACCTTACTTGTCATGGTGCGTCCTTATAGTAATGTTTTTATTTCCTAAACCTTGTGTTATTCTTGCACTCGGTGTAATTGCTTCTGTCCTCTGGCTCATCAAGCTGACTGATTCCTGTGGTAGGACACTTTCTCAAGATCTCAGCTCTCTGCACTGAGCCTGCTCAGCCTTTCCTACTGCTCCTCTTAAATCAAACTTCACTAAAGTCGTCACTATCTAGTTTTATCATCTGCCGCATTTCATTGTACACTGGAGAAATAGTTTGAGGGTCATTTTCAATGTACGCAGCGTTTTTGGGCACCTCATTTGTCCCTTTTAAATGACTCAAGCCTTTTCTGTGCTTTTGAATAAAAAATATATATACTAAACAAACAGTTGAATCCGTGTGTGATCATTCAGGATATGATTTTTAAATTGAAGATATTAGTAATTTATACTCCTGAATACCTGATTACAGCATTATCACCTGTCTGCACAGGAACACAAGTCTGCTATTTCTAAACCAGTGTATAGCTTCATAGACACGTTTGTAATCTTTGATATGTTATTGCTACTAATGAAAAATAAGATGCTCTAATAATCCTCCAGTTGACATTATGTTCACTGGCAAAAAGTCCAGTTAAAGTGAATGCTTATGTTGTACTGGCTAAAGTCAGGAAAAGATGTAGGTTTATTGTGAAGCACTGTAATGTCCAGTTATCAAAATCATGATGTGGGCTTATGTTGTTGTAGTTGCATCATGCACATTCAAGTACCCAGCCTATATGGACTACACAGGCTGTGTAGTGAAACACTGACGTGGCAGCAGCAGCTTCAGCCCTCTGTCAGTGTCTACACAGATGCATTCAGGCGCAGTACTTTGAGTGCTACTGCTAGTTTGTGGTCTCATACAACCTTATGAGGTTTTTCTTAAACGTTTGTTTGTTTAAATTTCCACTACCTGCATTATTCCCCTCTGCATCACCCAAAGCATGCGCATAAAGCCTGCCATCCCTACACACAGAGCATTCTCAGTCCCAGCTGTTCTCATCTGTGACACCACGAGGGTGGAACGAGCTACCACACGCCATCAGGGCAGGGAGTCCCTCTCTGACTTCTAGAAGCACCTGAAAACTCATCTCTTCCAAGAACATTTCCTCTTATAACACCCCTAACATGCACTTCCTGTGCTTCCTTCTTCTATCTCCTTAAAATTCTCTTGTGTTCATTGCACTATTTCGTTAACTCTCACTTCTTCCCCAAAAGTCCAAAAGTGAATGTTTCAAATATATTTTAGCTTATTATATATAGAGTTAAATATTCTTTATTCTAATAACTCAAGATATGGATTTTTAATTTCCATGAGCTGTAATCATCAAGATTAAAACAAAACCCCCCGAAATATTTCACTTTGTGTAATGAATCTAGAATATGTGAAAATTTACCTTTTTTTAATTAAAATATGGAAAAAACTTACTTTTTCACCATATTCCCATTGATGCCGTACATGCTAATAGCTTTTACTTGTATTTGTACAAGAAAGTACATTGGAAGATGAAGACAAGACTTAAAGAGCAGAAAACAACCGAACCAGGTGCCGTGCCAGGGGCGGTGATCGCTTAGAGGAGAGGAAAGAGAGCCAGTAAAGGGGCCATGCTTGGACTTAATCTTGCTCCTAAACTGGTCTGGACAAAATGGGACTCATGTTGACCAAGCAACAGAAACCAGAGACTGTTGTGCCCACATCGTTACAGAGACTTGCCCCATCAACATCCCGGGTCAAGCACTCGGCAGGTGGTCCATGTTCTGAACTGTCAGCAAGATGAGAGGAAGTGGACTCTGTGTTTTACATCAATGATGTTTGGTGCTCAAATGCAGTCAAGGTGGACTCTGTTTCCTAAATGTCAGACTGTCTATTGTGAAGATGGAACTTTCATATTATCATCTTGTTGCTGCTGTCACCCCAAATACAAATTCAAAAAATGTACTGTGGAATGTTCTGTAAATAACTGTATATATTTTATTTTATTTTATTTTACTTTTATTATTACTGTATTTTGTACATATGTTGTGTGTGTAGCATGAAGGAACTACAGATTTCCTTTATGCAGCCTTGTGCTGAATAATATCTAATAAACAACCTTGCACCTCATACTGGACTTACTAGTTTCTATTGTCACTTGATCTCTTACTTTATTAATGCTTGTATGTTGTTCCTCATACATGTCGCTTTGGATAAAAGCCAAATGTGTAAATGTAAATATACAGTACTGTATATGTACAGTACTTCCACTGATGTTTTGTACCAAAAGGATACAAAAGAAGAACAGACCAAAACTGTAATGTTGGGAAGTTCTCAGGATTCTTTCTGTTGTTAATGAGCCTGCTTCATTCTTTTGTTAAGCCTCATTCATTTCTTTGGGAGGGAAAAATGAAAACACGGCAGGCCTTTTTCTTTTCTTTGTTTGAGCTGTAATTCTGTGACACTGGGCCTAATAAAATGGTTTAGATTAAAAAAAAAAAAATAGAACAGAAAAGAAGAAAAACTCAGCTCAGCATGAAGCATGTTCACAAACTGTTTCCTCAGAAGGTCCAGTGAAGGTCAAAATCACGTTGTGTGCAATTAAATGTCTCATCTCACCTGAGTCTAGACTTTACTTTACCGCTCTGTGTCCATTTGTACTGCTCAGGAGTTGTTTAACTGGAATCTGCGTGGAAAAAATTTAATTCTGTTAAATCTACACTCGGCCTCACTAACATTAACATATTGACCAGTGCGATTTCAGACCCACAACTTGTCATATTCCCTCAAACACCATCTGGCTGCATCACAGGCTCTATGTTGATCAAAGGAGAGCAGGAGAGAAAACGATGAAAATGCTGATAGTGATGATGACAATGATGGCTGCTGTGATATCCCCAAAGTGTTTTGATACAAGCAGATAAAAAACTACCTCTTTCCAGCACAATACAGGGCAATTTGTCATCATGCAAGGACAGTTGTAATCATCCCTTTCGCATGCCTGCCCCATCAGTCTTCCCCTTACCATGTATCAGGATCAATCTAGGCTCATTTATTTTAATCGTCTCTTATTTGCTAAACTGGCAAAGTCAAAGGAGGACAACAGAAACAAAGCTTGTTTTGAAAATCAGCCAAAGTACGTTTTCATGCAGCTGCACCCTTTTAAAAGAACTTTCCCGTTTCTTCATAAATCCAAAAGAAGGTCTGAACACAGTAATTGCATCACTTCTCTAAAGAGAGAGATTTTTTTAGAGAAATAAAAACAAAACGATTCAAAGGGGGGAATAATTAGGGTCATTTCCAGCCCGAACCAATTTGGCCAATTTTGGTAACAAGTTTTTCCACTTTAACGTTTGTCTCTCTGCTGTTTGTAGCGCTTTTGGTCTTTGCTGTTTTCCTTCATTTCTGTTGTTGTATAGAGCAATTTTGTGCTAAAGGAATAGTTCAAGAAACTAGCCTGGCTCTGTCTGAACAAGGAGGGTCCCAAAAGTCTGTATATGTCCTGTATTACATATCAGGGTAGGGGATGTACTGAGAGCAAATACTGAGTGTTAAAATTTCATATCTGTAGTTGTAAGAATATCATGCCCTTCTACTTACACAATCACTGAGTATGGTCACATGTGCCATAGTATGCTCGCTATGGTTGTTTTTTTTAGAGAATAGTTTTCATATCCTTCTCGGCAATTTTGGGAGATTTTTGGAGCAACATGGTAAGACAGCACCAAAACACCAAATAAGGAAATATCTATTGTGAGAATGCTGGTCATCGCTCCAGTAGAGTTTTACACACTTGGGGGATCTACAACAGGGAGTGTGAAGCTTTTCTGGAAGCTCAAGCTGAAGCAACACCTTGAGACACCTAACATTCCTGTAATTGGTCAACGACATTTTCCTATCCAGAATGGCCTACTGACAACAAACTGCAGTACAACAAGTTCTAATTAATTTATAAGCTATTAAGAGTTTTTCTTTTTAACTGTTTGTAATAGGTCTCTTTGCAATGATTAATAATCTGCTTAGAAAGCAAAAATTATATGAGGTAATGGGTCTCATCAGCAGCTGGCAACATTGTTCTGGGTTCGGCTTTCAGTGTTAAGGCCTGTGCAGACTACACCACTTTCACCGCCGACCGACGGCCATGCTGTTCACACTACACAACCTGCGGTCGTGTGACGGGAATCTTTTAGTCATTGTGGCGTTCACACTACGTGACCGATCAGGGACAGGGGGTCACACACTACACCAGCTGACAAGGACTCTGTCACCCGACGCTGGTCTTCAAACCACGTTGGTCAAAAAAACACACGTGAAATGTAAAACGGGAAATGATGCCAACCTACAGAAAAAAAAAATTGCGTGTGCTAATCCATTCAAATAAAGAATGGATTAACACACGCAGGTAGCAGGGATTGTCTGAGCTACAGAGAGCTGGAGGTGAGTAAAAAGTGTTTTGCCGTGTAAAGTAGCCGCCTGCTCTGCCAGCAGCCTGTTCTCATTGGCTGGATGTGGATGTCCAGTCGGCCGACTTCTCCAGATATTTGGCATGCTAGATATCTGGCTGAAGTCGATGTGTCAGAACCGCCGATCGACCGCTGATTTACTTCCGATCACAGCCTGACGGTCGCTGAGCTCGCCGAGCGGCAAATCGGGCTGAATATCATGTAGTGTGAACTAGGCTTTATAGTGGCCCAGTGAGGGCTGTCTTTCTAAATGCTACATATAGGTCTATGTGCTACCAAAAATAGAAAGCAACATAAATTTATACAATGCAGTGTTTCATTTATTAGTCCGTAAACTCAATTATTTGATAAAACATACAATTTTGTGAAGGAAATTCTTGTGAACTCAGCTGGTCATCTCTTATTTAATGAAGAAGATTAAATAAAGTAAATGGTAAAAACAGAAGGCTACAGAGTGAAAATCAAAGTGCAGTGTCTGAATCTGAAGGATAGGCTACTTCCTGGCGGGAATGTTTTCGCCTCCTAGACCTACTGAGATTCACTATTTGTCCAAATAATGTTTTTCTTCACCTATCTATAGGTAGGCAACATGTGTACAGACTGTTGGATTTTGGTTCCAAAAAAGACACATGCTTAGGCCCACGTAATTAGCAGATCACATTTAATGTTTTCTAAAGTGGTGTCACTCTGTCACACAGGCAGAGCACCCATCTCTGGTCCTTTGATGTGTGGGCTCCGGCTTCTTCCTGTCATGACAGCTGGGTATTCTGTTCCGGACCGAAGCGTGGCATGTTTGAACTGTCCCTTACAACCATCTACCCGACTTACAACCTCTTAGAAAACTTCCGTCAAAATGTATTAATCATCTTTACTTGTTTACCCCTCTGTCGTTGTATTCGTTTCTCTCAAATGTAACCATCCGCTGTCTGTAAGCTTAACTGTCCCCATGGCAACAACATCCAGTCTGCACGTCACCGCTGTGTTTCATTGTCCACAGAACATGCTGCTACAGGGACACCGGCCTTGTTGCTTGTAGTAAACACGAACTACAGAGTGAGTGCTGCTTTCCACGTTGTCATTTTACTCTAAGACTTAGCAAGATTTTGTTAAATTGGATTTGCACCGATTTAACAGCATAGTTTGCTGGCTCTAACGGCCAATTAGCAGTTAGCCGGCTAAACTAGCGCAGTTTTGCTTTGTGACTAGCACCTGGTGTTGCTAATATAATGCTAATGCTAGTTTGTTTTAAGTGCAGTTGGACACTTTCTTTTGTCTGTTATACTTACGTCTGTGTGAAAAGGACTTAAGGATGTGCACAACACTAAGTTAACTTAACGTTACCGTCTTTGGACGTAACGTTAAATGAATACAGCTAGTTAATGCTAGCCACAATTAGCTACCTTGCTTGCAGACAAGGATGTGAGGTGGTGACACAACTGCAGTAACTTAAATGTGAGGTGGTTTTGACGAAATTAGTGTGTACCTAAAAAACTGTTGGGTTAAAGAGAGTCTGGGTGGTTAACTATTGCCGAACGAGCAAGACATTGCTACGGCATTGCGCAGCCTTTTGCTAACATTAGCTGCAGAGGCGCAGCGGTGCTCTTTGTTTGCTAACAGTTAGCTATTACCAAACACACCGTGCACGCGAGGAGCGTTCATGATTCTCATTTGTCCCAGTTTCAGCATCCGAAAAAATGTCTTCTCGCTTTCAGTTACACACAAATTGCTAAGACAAAATACTGCAAACCACATGTTCACCACGATCACTGTTTTCCATAACGTTAGTGAATGAAGAAATGTAAACACAACGATTGCATGGCAGCAGTCCCCACTCAGTCCTGAGACACGGCAATACATAACTCCAGGTTCATGCCCACCCTACAGTCGCTCCGTTTCACAAAGTGAAGTGAGACGTTGACTGTGGAGAATGTAATTAAAGCACGATGCAGCATGGTCACGTACTGTACATCTTGCTAGTGCTGCAAAAACATGGAAACTGAGTTCAGCTACATTATACTAGCTACCATGTCAGTTAAGAGAGAACAAATCCTGTCAGACACTAGTGTTAAGTTTACTTCCCCGGGCGCTGCACAGTGGCTGCCCACTGCTCCCTTGAGGGATGGGTTAAATGCCGAGAATGAATTTCACAACATGTATGTGTATGTGACAATAAAGCCATCTTCTCCTTCTAATATAATAAATCCATATCCTGTCTCACAAAGGCATCAAAAATCATGATCCTGAAAAGTTGACTCTTAGATTTGAAATGTTTTACATCTAAAGGAACCATCACTAAACATGATGGCCACCCTAATGTAACACTTAAAGTATTAACATAAGCTTAGTGTTTGATAAGGAACTTTGTCCATGTATTCTTAGAGGATGTGTTCTTTATTGTATTATATCATCAATCCAATGTGTTGAGGCCAGATCTCCTTATAACGTCAGTGAGTGGGTCTAATCATCTTTAGACAACACTTCAATTACAGGTTTTTCATGGTACAGAGTAAGAACATTTGTCTAATTACTGTCTTTGTACAGGTAGTTATTTATAGTTGTATGCTGCTTGTCACTGCACTCTAAATCCAAATGTGTTATTCTGCTGCATGGACATCACAGCTTACTTACTATACTTAATTTTGTTCCCTGCAACTCTTTTTTTTTCTTTCTTTTTTTAGTGGACCGCAATTTGAAGCGCCGGCAGGTGAAGCCACTTGCTGCCTCTCTCTTAGATGCCTTGGATTATGACAGCTCAGATGACAGTGACTTTGAAGTGGGAGATGCCTCAGGTAAGCACCGTCTTTATAAGTCTAGCGGCCTTCAACCTATATCATTTTCCATCCTAATTAAACAATAAAAGAAAACATTTACAATAGTAGGATATGTTGCAGGCCTACTGAAGCGCCAGAGAATGTGTACAACCCCCCGTTTTGTGTAACATTTTGTGTATGTTTTTAAAAAAAATACTTTTAATTATCTTTACCACATCACGTTTACCATGACATCAACATTTCTTTGAAAACAATGGAGATTTGTTTAGCTAAAATTTGCAGTAGACTAGTTTGGCTAACCTCACTAAGTCTACACTTCCTGACAACTGCTACACTTCCAAAAGTCTCCGCTAAAACTCTAGATTCCTTCTCTGCGTCAACGAGCATTAGACGTATATAGACTATTTTGACAGTACATGTTTGGGTGAGGGGCCGTACGGACCACCCCAACAGCAGTGAAATGTTTAATCTCTAGCTAGTTGCATTGTGCAAGTTTCAGGAGTTGCATTCTCCTATTTTAACTTTCCTTAATATCATACTAACAGGCTCAGTTTTATGGAGGACCAGCTCTATCATATTTAAAAAATAAATACAGAAATAAATAAATGCTCAATAAATAAATAAGCATACAATTAATTGCCCCCAAAAATACAATTAACAAATAAATGTAGGTAGAAATTAAATTATACAGTGAGACATAAATGTATATATCTCTTTTAATTAGCTTTTTTATTTAGTCACCTTTGTGATAATTACCTTATTTATTTATTGTCCGTTATAATCTTTAACTTTATTTATTAATTACTTATTTTTTTAAAGTATTTATTTATGTGCATGTTATAATATTTTTGTCTGTTTTATTCTTCCTTTGTATTTTTTTACCCTATTTATTTCTTCAATGCTATTTATTTCTGCCTGTCGTTTTTACATTTCTGTATGCATTTGTGCCTCATTATGCAAATGAGGAGGGGCTGTGTCTTAAGGGGTCAACTTCTGCCCATTGGTTGGTTAGCATTTTACTGCATGGTCGAATCTACATGGATTTTCCCCACCATAAAGCATTGTAAGGTCAAACTCAGCAGGCAGACGTTCATTGTCCGACCTCTTAAGGGAAGCTGCTAATTTACTGGAAGAACTTTAAATACACTTCTGAGAAGTTTTTTGGCGAGAAATCAACTGTGTAGATTTTGATATCTGCAGTTTTACGAAAATTGGTGGCGAATCCAAAATGTGTTCAACGGTTTTCGGAGTTGTGAAACTCCGCAAGTGCCGACCGTAGTGCCGACGGGTGTTACACAGCTGCAGTAATATTACCGGAGGAGGCACAGCAACACAGCGGCGCAACATCGGCCTTCGGCCGGCGATGCTAGCAGATGGGTTAACCGGTCGACATGCATATAATCAGTAGCTTTAGGCACACAGCCTGTGATGGTCAGGGTAAGAGGAATATACATCGAGGGGCTGTCAGCAATAGTTAGCTAGCTAGCTCCGGTTAGCTCCCCCAGGACCGGTCACACAGACCACTGCAGCCGACACAGCAGACGTGTCCAGCACTGTAAATAAAAAGGTCCAGCAACAGCTGAACGGTGCTGTTAATGTTCGTACCGCTGTTCTATTCTATCAATAAATTCTCAGTAAAGTTTTAACCTAAACGAGATCCATCTGGCTCCTGATGTAACTTTACAGAATATTCTTGTAAATCTCACGGTCTGCAGGCTGCAGCTGGATATACTTGGAAAAAATGTTCAAAGGACCAGAGAAAAACGTTTCAGATCTCAAACTAACAGTGTTCTAATTCTTCCAATCTATTAGCAGCTTCCCTTAAGAGGTCGGACACTGAACGTCTGCCTGGTTGACCTTACCAAACAATGCTTTATGGCGGGGAAAATCCATGTAGATTCGACCATGCAGTAAAATGCTAACCAACCAATGGGCAGAAGTTGACCCCTTAAGACACAGCCCCTCCTCATTTGCATAATGAGGCACAAATGCATACAGAAATGTAAAAACGACAGGCAGAAATAAATAGCATTGAAGAAATAAATAGGGTAAAAAAATACAAAGGAAGAATAAAACAGACAAAAATATTATAACATGCACATAAATAAATACTTTAAAAAAATAAGTAATTAATAAATAAAGTTAAAGATTATAACGGACAATAAATAAATAAGGTAATTATTACAAAGGTGAATAAATAAAAAAGCTAATTAAAAGAGATATATACATTTATGTCTCACTGTATAATTTAATTTCTACCTACATTTATTTGTTAATTGTATTTTTGGGGGCAATTAATTGTATGCTTATTTATTTATTGAGCATTTATTTATTTCTGTATTTATTTTTAAATATGATAGAGCTGGTCCTCCATACAGTTAAGTTTATAAACATAATAATTTTTAACCAGGACCTCTAGTAATTGGATTAAGTAGCTTGTGAAAAATGAGGTGCGTCAAATTATATAGGCTACACCTGTGAGATTCATATTTATTAAACATATAATTTCTATATTTACATTAAGGATCAGACCCTCTATTGGCAGCCAGGGGAGTTTGTTGGAAATTAAATGGAGAACAAACTATTTGAGCAAAACTTGTATAATTGAGTAAAATATTATAATCTAAACTTATACTTATTATTTTTAGTCCATACAGATATTGCACCAAGCAAATTACAGTCATCACATCAGTTTTTTCCCCAAACATTCACAGCCATTGGGGAGCAACTAATAAGCAAATAAGTACACAAGTCAGAACAATCACAATTTCTTTGTAAAAGTTATTTTAATTTCCGTTTGACTTTAATTACACCTGCCTAAACAAAGTCCCTACAGATGCTGGAACAGCAGCTGGGCCTTTGAGAGTGACCTCCGTGTTCACTCTTCTGATTCTCCTCTCATTGTTCTGTGTTCTGATAGGATCAGACGGCACAGGCAACGGCAGTGATGAGGAAGGGTCTAAAGCGAGCGCTGCAGGCTCAGAAAGTGACTCGAACAACGCTGGGTCTGCAGACGATGGTATTGATGAAGAGGAGGCGAAAGATCTGGCTGCTGAGGACAACTTAACGGAAGATGAAGAGAAGATCAAACAGCAGCCCTCCTCAGACAGCTCCAGCAAAGACACGTCCGCTGTCACACCACCCAAAAGCCGCCGCAGGAGCAAGAAGACTTCAGAGCCTGAGCCTGATCCTGCTTTAGCTGCCGGCACTGAATCTACCTCAACATCAGGGTCTGGCAGCGTGAACGCAGAAGAGTCTCAGGCCGAGCCCAAGAAATGGAATTTCCGCAGGAACCGCCCCCTGCTGGACTTCACCACTATGGAGGAGCTGAACGAGATGGACGACTACGACAGCGAGGATGATAACGATTGGAGACCCACAGCAGGGAAGAAGAAAGGCAAAGCAGCTGCTCAAAAAGGAGGGACCGAGGAAGAGGATGGGGGCAGTGCTAGCGACGATGACGACGATAACGATGATGATGATGACGACGATGACGACGAGGACGATGACGAGGATGATGAAAAGGAAGATGGTGATGACAACATCAACAACAACAACAGTAGCAGTGATAGTGACAAAGAGATGAAGAAGCCCAAGAAGAAGGCTAAGAGCACAAATACTTTTGATGAAGAGCTGACTAATGACAGCATGTCCCAGGGAAAGGGGAACGAGGTGAGTGCAGCTTCAGTCTCACAGGGCCTGACTTCAAGTCTCAGACTTCAGGCTCAGCTGAAATGATGTTGCATGTTTTTTTTCTTACAACAAACAGATCTGCTGGGCTCTCTTTTAAGAATCACGTACGGGTACCCAAAAGAAAGAAATTTGCATTCTAAATATTTTGGGTCCCATCTGTGGCTTAACCAGTCAGAGTACCTTCGGCGTCTGCATAAACAAATTTGTTGCATCATTTTATTTGAAACTTATTTGCATGAAGCATGAAGTCTTTCATTGGCTGCTTTATCATGATATCAACCTGAAACGTGACAGTTTTTTGAAACTGCAGCTACAGTTGGGTACCAGACTCAGTACTTTTAAGGGTATCCACCAAATCTGTAATTAATCTGTGCCAAATTTTGGTACCTGAAAGTGCATCATGATGAGAGAGTAGAAAGAGAGAGACTAAAGCCACTTTCATACTGAGATATCCACCAATATGCCGCATTTGCTCAATCATACTGGACAAACATTTCTGGGATAACCTAGCGACCATGTGCACTTTTCATAGACAGTATATATGAAATGGACGTAGTCATGGTGACGTCACTCGTTGGTTTGTTGACTGCCGCTTTGAAGCCTTGAGTTTGGCCGATAAGGAGCCACCATGTTGAGTTTTTGCAACCAGAAGGTGCCTGGAAGTAACTACATGGCGGAGCTAACGGCCGTGTGCGGAGCTAGCTAGCTTGCTTAGCTAGGTGTAACTGTAACTCACGTTAACTGTCATTTTAACAGGCTGATAAGTTTGTCTAGAGAACAACAGTCTGAAAACTAAATGTTCTCACCAGAGAAAGTGAACAGCCGACTCATAATAAGCTTTTTCAACGGCCCTAGTTAAATTTACACAGCGCCGAGGGTACGAGTCGGCTCTAGCCTGACAGGTCACCATGGTAACGACTTGTCAATAATAGATATTCCTGCCCTGAAACATTCTCTGCTTTATGGTCTATTTCAAAATAAATGGGACCATAATTTACTAAATAAACATCATTTTGTGTTGAAGAAGACTTGAAACTAGCGACTGAGACCATAAACTCATCAGGAAAGTGTTTACTGGGGTAATTATTCAGCTGAGAAGTAGAAACATTTTCCTATTGTTTCTAATGGAGCTGGACTTGTTTTTGCAACCAGAAGAGTCGCCCCCTTCTGGATTTTCAATAGAATGCAGGTTTCAGGGACTTCCACATCGGCTTCATATTGTAGACCGGAAGCTTCCCACTTGGTGCTTTCACATAGCAATCCAGCTTTCTGGAACCTTCTGGCTCTATTAATTCCAACGTTCCCGTCCCGGCGGATCAAAACATGGTCCCCCCTTTCCGGCTCCGTGCCTTTTATAAAGCGCAGCGAGCCGCCATACTGGCGTAGTAATCCCTGGAAAATAAGGCAGTATGAAAGCACCTTATGAGAGTGAGATTACCTGACCCAGCAGCCTCTAGCAGACTGACCACCGGTGGCCTGAGGGTCATTTTGGCTTAAGAATATTTTTTTTAAGAATATAGCAAGCAGGAGACGCATCAGGTACGTCTCTGTCTGCAGTGTCCCCGCACCAAATATGATATCCAGACTGTAGACTGTCAGCCCCCCACCTGCTTTTAACCTGTATTGTCTCTGTCTGTCATGCACATACACAACACTAGTTTTATTCTAAATTGTAAAATACAATATATTTATTTATTTTAAAGTTTTTGCCATTGTTTATTTGTTTTTAAAATGTTCTAGATATATAACAATATTGAAACTGATAAGTCAGAACTTTTTACAAAAGTACAGAAAAAAAGGTAGCGTTGGCAGGGTTCCCACGTGTCCTGGAAAACCTGGGACGCTGTTGAACAATTTTCCAGTCATGGAAAACACCAGCAACATTAGAGAAAAAGTTAAATTTCTTGGAAAAACTTGTGTTGTCCTGGAAAATTATTTTAACATTATGTTGTGGCAGTGTTGTGAACACACCTCCAAGTCACGTGACACATAGCACAGATAACATTAATTCAAGTGACCAAAAGTCTGAATAATATCAGTTGGATCATCCTCCAAAGGTAATATCAGTCGCTGCCAACTGTGTTAGTCTATAATGTTTTCTTCTCAACTAGTTTTAAACAGTTGAATATTGTTAAATTGGTTAATATGTTTGGTTCAGATGCTGAGGTTGACGTGCTTTTGCTAGCTTGATTTGCCTGTTTGTGTTTTTCTCTGGCTCGCAGCAATGGTTTCCGGTGTGTTAGGTATCGTTCAGAAAGTTGGATAAGAATGAAGAGGAAGTGTGAAACGATGAGTGGGAGCCCCCAGCTGTATGTGCAGCAAACGCCTGCTAAATACACAATGCTACGTTACAATTAAATGGACCGTAACATGACATGAAACCTTTTAGCCGTAGCTTGTGATTAGCTTTGTTAGTAAAGGGACAAATAGGGTGTGATAAACTGATTTGTACAACCGCTTGGTTTCATTTTCTGTTGTGACTTCAGAACATCAGTTAACGTTTGATATGTGCACACCATTGAAGCAGTCCCACTTTTTTGAAAGTATTACACTTAGTATGGCGTGGACCTACAAAGCTAAGGTTCAACAGAAAACTGGCATTTGTTAGTAGTGGTGGTGGTAATTTATAAGAAAAACCCTTGCCAAGCATAGAGCACAACAGGCTTCCCAAAAGAAACAAAAAAAATACAATGGCAATAAAAAATATCATTTTGGATTCAACACTAAAGATTTGTTCACTGACATTGTAAAATGCAGCTGCCTCACAGTGATGTTAGCTTGTGAGCCACTGTGGATGAATAGAACTTTTATTCCACAGTGTAGGATTAGACTACATGGACTGTGTTCAAATTCAGTAGAAGAAATTGATATTTCACATGTGCTAAATGGTGTAACCCTTATACACCACTGCTAATACAGCATCCTCTGTCCCTGTTTGCAAGCTACAGTTACCAGGCTTTTGTCTCAGCTGTCAATAAAACATGTACACAGGCAAGCCCACTCAGAGGTTTGAAGGCTAAATGAGAATTTCAGATGTAGCTCCAAAGGAAGAACGATTGTCTTCTTCCTTTCAATAATTAAAAAAACATTAACAGATGTAGTGTATTAAAAAAACTACACGGGACATGAGATACTCTGCTAAAGTACCACTCACCGCTGGTCTGCTACTGCAACCTGGTATCATGCCAAAGCGTATAGTACACACAGTGTCACGCATTCAGCATGTTCTCATTCATTGGTCAGTGTTCAACAACAATAAATATGCAACGTCCCGTTGGACTTTCAAAATAAAACTTACAAACATTTCAGGTGACGCTCACAACTTGGTTGTTTTAGGAGAAGATCAGGGCTGAAATAAGTACTTAAAAAAATCATCGCTGACTAGTGGTTTCACATGGGAAATGAACCCCTGTGTCCTGTGTCCTGGGTTTGACCCTTTACTTTTACTTTTGATCCTTAAGTACATTTGATACCAAATACTTGAGTAGAATTTTGAGATGTCCTTTTCAGTAGTTGTTACATGCTTGAATTGATGAAGTGTTGATTAACTTTGCTTCACATTTTATTCTGGCCTCTGCTTTTGTTTGTCTTCAACGCAGTACCTCATTATCTCAATCAAAGCTACTAAAACAAATGTGACATGGTTATGAATATACTTGGCTGGTGAGTCCAAAAGAACACTGCTGTTGATCTACTGAGCATAGAAGCAAATTCAGTTTTCCGCCTTGTACTACTTATGTAAACCACTGCAGCTGAATTAGGTATTTGGCCTGCACATTGCCTACTTTTTGTAGCACTCCATAATACCAAACAACAATATGAGTCACAAAGTCACCATATAATCCAATGAGAGGTTTAGATGGTATCAGAGTGATTCCAGGAGAATTTCTGCCTTTGTTATAATCGACTTAGCACAACGTCCACCAGCATTGTATAGAGGATTTACTAACTGCCAGTTACTGGATCTGTGGTCAGATCAGGAGGGTGGGGGGGCATTGGATAAGTGGCTTTACTGTGGCTCTGTTTCCTGATTCCCCAGGATGCCTTGCTGGACCGTTCCCAGACCTGGAGCACTCAGCACATCCTCATCTGCTGCGTCTGTTTGGGAGACAACAGCGAGGATGCAGATGAGATCATCCAGTGTGACAACTGTGGGGTGACCGTGCACGAAGGTAAGCTTCAGAGTTAATCCAGTATAGCGTGTTGATACTGTATGTGCATATCAGGTAGCAGTCCAGGTATTTGTCATGTCTACTTCATCAAAGTACACTCCTCAGAACAACTGTTAGAGTCTAAAGAGTGAACTTTGACCTAAAAAAAACCCAACTTCTCTTTGACTACATGCTGTAGGGACTGTATCGGACTATCGCTGCCAACAAATTCTACCAAATTATGCTCAATTGCAACAATAAGAGAAAGAGAACAACTAGTCAATGTTGAGCTTATTGCACCATTGCGGAGCCGGGGCAGCAAACAGTGGTGATTTTGCTGAGCGGTAGCTGGACCCTTTCGTAGTGAGGGAGTATCAAGCTGGATCCAAGCAGCCACTGGCAGCCAGTGTAGGGTGGGAGAACGTCTGCTGCTGCATTCTGTATGAGCCGCAGAGGTCAGATGGTAATGATGGCTGTATTCTACTTAGAGAAGGTCCTGGGATTGTTGGTTTGCTGGCTCACTATAATAGCTTACTGGGACACTTATTGGAACTGAGACTCCGCCTCCTCTCATCCTGCTGGAGTCTTGCACTGGCAGCTTGGAACATGGTCCTCCCTCCGAGTGCATGGTCCAGAATGATGGAGCAGGTCTCTGTAAAGATGTGGTCCTTCATTGCTTGGCAGCCTGTGTCCCATTTCGTCCAGACTGGACCTTTGGAAGCAGACTAATGTCCGAGCTGGGCCTGTATAGCTAGTATCCCAGCTGTCTTTCCTCTCTGAGCGATCACAGCAGAGGTTAACACCTGTTTCAGCAATAAAGCCGGAAAAATCAGATGAAAAACATAAATGTAGTGAAGTTTGAAGGAGCTACCGGCCTCAGTTCCTACACACGTCAGTACAGTGTTGTCAGGTAACATATAAAGGAAAATGAATTTCCTTCTCAGGCTTATCCTGTGGATAACTGTGGTTAACATAGGTTGAGGAGGGAATACATTTCCTGTTTCAGCGTTATCAGCTGAGTGAGTCTGGCTGCTTGGAAACAGGATCAATGACTTTGTGAGTCATCTCTTTTGGGTTGGAGCTCTCCCAGACATCCATAGTAGGTTGACCATGCGAGGTGGGTCAATCAATTTTCAATCATTTCATTTATTAATGTATTTCCCCTTGTACTGATTTAAAAACACCAGGCAAAGCAAGACAGACTGAAAAGAGATTCTGCTTTAAATATAAACAGAAAATGTGAGTGCAGCTTGTTCCACTCAATAACAAGTTTGTTGTTTTTAAAATTTGACCAGAATAGTGATTAGTACTGAAGTGCATTGTTGATTATTCACTCGACAAAATTATTTGATTAAGTTTGATATTGAATTGTCAGTTATCAAGCAAAAAGTCCAGCCTTCCACTGACTCGAGCTGCTTTTCCAATTTTTTTAAATTTAAGACTTGCAATATGGGTCACAGCAAGTCAGTAATGGGAAGACTTCATCCTCTGGTCTGAGAGCCGGCGATCATCATTTTTCATTGTTTCAAAAATAAAACAAACACCATTCGCATTACGTCATTTGAAGCGTGCAACACACGCTGTTATACATTTGATATATACGAGTCACGTGGGGAGAGGTAAAACTGCTGGAACTTTTGTGGAACCAGGGTAATTCACAGTTTTCACATGTCGTCACACTCCAAGGAAAGTGAGCCCTCCAAGTGCTCACTTGGAGGACGTTATTTTCCGCTGCCTTCCAACCAGGAAGCAAATGGTACACTGTGACTTTGAGTCTGTTACTTTCGTGTTGCCAAAATGGTGGATAGTCGAGGAGGAGACAAGCCTGGGCTGTGTTAGGTGAGGGATTCCCCACAAGGTTAACGCAATCATTACCACAGTGGAGCGGCGGCAGGGACCTGGTGGTTTTTAACGGTACAAATGTGGCAGCGGATGCTCTAACGTTATGTGGAGCGGATATGCCCACCACTTGCACTTGCAGGTCTGATGTTTTGCCCTCCAGGTCACTGCACATGTCATGTGACTGAAAACTATGAATAGGACTGTGAATCATTTGTTGTGTAGGAATACGGAAATTCTACAGTTGAGAGAAAATGTAGTTCCAAGGTAAATGGCTGCCTGACGGCTTTGTGTGTGTGTTGCTCTTTTAACGGCACATTGTATCACAACGACCCATATGATCCAAGGCAAGCTGTTCTACTTGTATTGAGTCACCAGTAATTGTTATTTCCCCTAACAAAGCTGAAATATATAGCACATGTCAATACACAGCGGTAGTTGAAACTGCTTTATTATGTAATCATAAAATGCAGAAACACTGTAATATTGAGCACTGAAAAAAGATTGACCGTCATTAACAGACATTCATTGAGTTACATAATCTACAGCTACCATGTTCAGCTGTGATCAGAGATAACACACAAATCATCGTCCACTGTGATTGGCTGAACTGTATAAAGGTTTAGCCTTGAAGCAGCAAACACCTTTGAGGTGCAAGCAGGACTTGTTAGATTATCTCAATATTGCTCTTATGACGCGCGCACACACACACACACACACACACACACACACACACACACACACACACACACACACACACACACACACACACACACACACACACACTCTGTACTGAACAGTGGAAACCGTCCTAATCACCAATTCTCCATAGGCAGACACAAGATATTAGGAGCAGGTCATACATTTATCTTGTTCGTTTGGTTGGTTGATATTTTCTTCCTCTGAGACATGTTTAATCTCCCTCAAAAGACACAGAAGGAAGACTAAGTGGTTTGCAGTGGAGGTTTTAGAGAGAGGAGGCAGTGGCAGCACTTGCGGCCAGTTCCTATCTTTGTCTCCAAGGACATGAATGGTGTTTCTTTTTTCTGGGGCAGTAAAATATGCTACTTAATTGTAGCTATAAGTTTTGAGTTCCTGTGTACTTGTGGTCAAAATGGATAGATCTATTGTGCTATTGGAGGTTTTATTCAATAGGTCAGCTATTTTTTTTTTGTCATGATATATGATCTTATCCTTGAGATGTACAGCACAGCACTTCATCTACCTGGATTTCTGTTCACATTACATAGTTGACTTGTCTGACGGTTAATGGTTTGATTTAAAAAAAAAAATCATGTATTCCATTTTCAGTAGTGCTGCAAATTTATTGAAATGCCACCACTCATGTCAGCATGTAGGAATAGGTCCAGTTATCGCCATCAGGATGATTTCTTATCATCGAGGGTTAAATTGGGCTGGAGCCATCACATCCAGGGCTGCTGCCTTTCACACCTTTGGCATTAGGCCCCCTCTTTCAGGCTCTGTTTCATGCTCTTACAGGACCCAAACAACAGTCATGTCGAATCAGATTAGGTCCACCTTAAGCAGTCTAAATTTTAATTTAAGATAAATCATACAAATGGGGATAACAGTGCACACAGCTGTGTAACTGAGCAGTTAACTTTGACATCTCACCTTGAAATACACTATGGATGTGGTCCATAATGTTTACATATTATTTTAACTTGCTACTACAGAATAAATTTCCTCTTATGTACTCTCTGCTAGTTTCAAAAAGTGTGTTAGCAAACTGAATGAGGAGCTGTATTCCTTCCTGTTCCTGAACTCTGTATTCTAATCCAGTCATTTTTTAAGTACTGCAGTGTGATCTATGGTGTTGCTGGCATTAATGAGTTCAGGCCTTTCCATGCATTTATTTGGTGGAGACCTGAGCTGGAATCTTGCTACCTTGGGATCTCACTATTTGATTACGAAGAACTGTTATGCTGAGGCAGGCTAGTTTGACCTGGCACTGAAAGTATGTCCTTTCCTGCCGTAAGCACAAATGTTGATAAGGCCATGTTTTATCAGAAATTAATTTTATTTTATACATTTTGGAGCATACATCCTAGAATGATAGGAAAATGCTTGTGTAGATAGTGCTTCTCCAATAAAAGCAAATTCTTTGTATAAAGTACGTTAGCTGCGGCTTCTGAAATTTGTGGATTTGCTTGCTTTTCTCTGCTTCATATCACTGTAAAGTAAACATTGCGTTGGACTGATACTGTCCGTGCTCAGCAGCCTCCATGTGGCTGGTCAGACTCATTCATATATCCATCCTGTGCTGGTCATATTTAACTGCATGCTTTGCAGCACGTTTGTTCTTCCATGCCACAGCTACACAGACTGCATCCGGCTATTGTCACAGCCATATACACACCCTAAACCATGTCTGTGTGGAAGTTCTTGACAAGTCAAGTCAAGTCAGATTTTATTTAAAGTGCAAAATCACCAACAGGAGTTGTGGTTTTTGGCCAACTTTATTAAAGAAGGCCTATTATACTGCTTTTACAGTCCTATATTGTAGTTCTGTATGGCAGCTTTGCATGATTCAAAGTTCAAAAAAATTATTTTCTGTTACTGGCTCTTATATATGCCTTCATTTCCGCCTCTGTCTGAAACAAGCAGTAGATGCTCCTGTCTCTTTAAGCCCCCCTCTCTCTCGAAGCCCAACGCCTTCTGATTGGCCAAGACTTGAAGCATGTTACCAGACTGAGTGTTGCTGTGTGGAGCAAATGACCATCAGTGCTCGGGAGTGCGTGCATTTTGCTCACATTTAGGGGAATAAGGTTAGCGCAGAGCCCTGACCATATATGGAAGACCAGCTCTGTATGTCATAGAACAGAGCTGTTGGTAGAAAAAGCAGTTTAAAGCATTCTGAACAGGAGGAAATCGGAGGTTTTGGCTCACAGGAATTTCTTTTAAATGCATTTACCTTATTATTTGAAGCAATGGCCATGTTTAACATGAACATCTAACATTGTAGATAAGTCATAAAATATGGAAAACCATATTAGGTCTACTTTAAATATACTGCTGACCAAGAAATTCAACAGACCAGACACACACAGGGAGAGAGAGACAGATGGAGAGTCATGGCCACCCCTTTGTCTGCCACATTCTCATGTATTCTCATGTTTATTTGTTTTGTTCGCATTGGAAAAAAGCCAAATCTGAGACAATCCACACAGAACTATAAAAATGGGCTAGAACAAATGATTGCGATTACGATTTTATTTTTATTTTTATTTTTTAAAGTTTAGCTCTATTTTTGACAAAAGCTGCATCAAGCAGCACAGAGCAGATGAACCGGGCAGGAAGTCAGACACATGATTCATTGGGTTGTCCTGTTTTTCAGAAAACAAAATGAAGCCTTCAAAGAAAAGAAAACAGTCCCTACAGTCAAACGTGGTGGAGATTGACTCATGGTTTGCTTTGCTGCTTCAGGCACTGGATGTCTTGACTGTGTGCATGGCATTATGAAATCTGAAGAATACCTAGGTAGTGGAGTGTAGGTGTGTGTCTGAATTTAAGTAGTTTTGTGAGTGAACACTTAGGGCACCTAAAGAAAGGCTTCCTGAATCGAACCAATGTGAGGATGTACCTTGTTTCAGACTAACAGCTGGTCTAGTTTGCGTTCACAAAGGCAAATCTCAGGCGGTCCAGAAATTGTAAACAAAAGCCATGTGATGCAAATGTCTTTAGATTAGTGGTCTTACAGTCGGCGAGTAAAAAAAACAACACACTCCTCCAAATTTCTACCTGCATAGCGTATCATGGAGCACAGTCAGGTACATGTTGGTTTAGTTCTGGAGTGCATGTCAGCAGATTTTAGTGGGCCGCGCATATGAATGTGTCATAAGACAAGCGGGTATTAAATCATATATAATAATGCAGGCATTTTGAGGAAGACACTTATTATCCAAAAATTCAAAAAATTGGCTACTGCAAATAGGCTAAAAAGAATAAAAGCAGGCTATTTTTACATATTTGAGGGTCTAGCTAATAGAGAGGAAAAGGCGGTGTCCATCTGTAAGCAAGCAGGGAGGTTAGATCATCTGGAACTGACAATATACCAAAAATAGCAGTTGTAGGAGAAGGCATAGTACTACAGACAAAAGTCTCGGTGTGAAAAAAGGGGCACATTTTGGGCAAGATCACAGCACATGGTAGATGGTCGCTGGGGGTTGTTTGCATCTATCACATATAGGGCTTAGGTTTGGAAATATTCTCACACATTTAGCTTTAGAGTAGTGTAGCCGATATAGCACTTTTAACTGTATTAAGGCATGTCTTCAGCATGTAGAAGAGGAATGAGCCTTAGAAAGAGCCGTGTCCCGTTCCTCATCTGAGAGCGGGACTCCTAGATCTTCTTCCCATTGTTCTTTTAATATTAAATGTAGAGGGATTATATCTATCTGAGCATAAAGTCGCTGATTTGTAAATAATGGAATGCATGAATAGTAGTCAGGCTGAATATTCTGAGTAAGTGTTTAAAGCTGGCAAAAATATTATCAATATATAGGTCCCCGGTGCTATGTAAACCCTTGTCATACTAGATTTGGAAGCCTTTTTCTAATAAAGATGGTTGAAAAAAGTGATTGTTTACTATAGGTGAGTAACTTGAAATGTTTTGAATACTCAGGCATTCTTTGAGCTGTTTCCCAGTCCTTAGTTATTGGGTTACATACAATTATATTTTATTTTATATTTATGACTTCCTTCCCTTGTCATCTTGCCGCTTGAAGCGGCTTCTGTCAAAAATAGATTTGCTGCTTATTCTCCGTGGAACACAGTGGAGAAGCTGCTTACGCTTCTGAAATAAACTGCAGCACATCTGGTGGAGCTATTGTCTAGAATGGCTGTGATGAGATCTGGCAGCATGCAAGTTGAATCCATTCTGTAAAAACACCAATTAAAACACCTAATAGCCTCTTCACCTTTGTGTGTGCGTTTGTGTTTGTGTGAGCCAAAATGATTGAGGTCATGTCCATATATTGTACAGTAAGTCAATAATGTAATAATCTTGACAGGCCTGTGTGTGTGTGTAAACTATCACAGTATATTATGTGCATACCTATGTAACTCTGTTGCTACCTCTACCTGCCTGTAACTGGTTCTCGCTAAGCACACAAATTTATTACAAAACAACTTCATCTTATTTTTAAGATAATATTACTATAATACTGTATTCACTGCAAATACTTTTTTTAATTTTTTTTGCTGATGACACACAGCTATACCTCCTAACTAAGCCCGTTGTCTTAAATATGCAGTGCTCCCTATAGGACGGTCTGGCTGATTTTAAAAATATATTTGGATTTTGGGCTATATGTTGGACAAAACAAGATATTTGGAAACATCACTTTGGGGTCTGAGGAATTGTAAAACAATCCTGTCCTACATTAAAGAATCAGTATGTTGACAGCTTTTGTTTGCTTATATGAGTACTTGCGATCTGGATAAGTCTTAGCCCTGATGCTGGAGATGATATAATGCATCTCTGGTGAAAAGGTATACTCACACAACATGTTAGCTTATTTAATCACAAAGTGATATGTAAATGTAAATGTAATGTAAATGCTCCGTACTTGTATAGCGCCTTTCTAGTCTTTTCGACTACTCAAAGCGCTTTTACACACTACATCTGCATTCACCATTCACACACACATTCACTCATTGAGCCTAAGCGCTCGAACAGAACTAACATTCACACACATTCATACACTGGCGGAACAGCCGCCAGGGGAAATATGGGGTTCAGTGTCTTGCCCAAGGACACTTCGACACGCAGCCTGGGGGAGCCGGGGATTGAACCGCCGACCTACCGATTAACGGCCAACCCGCTCTACCTCCTGAGCCACAGCTTTGTGTGATCACAAAGTACCTTGTTCAATGTTAAGATAAGGTCAAACAAGGAAGGACTTTGAGGCAGAGATGAGAGATGAGCTGTCAGTATCTGGAGCTTATACCAGTCAGTCTTGCGGCTCGACTTCACTGCTTCTCTTTGTTGTTGCGTTTGCACCGCTGTCCGGACACCATCACTCCCCCTCAGACGAAAACAGAGGCTGACATAAAAGGTAGGGACACAAGACCTGAGTGAGAGATCAAAAGCTGCAATGGGCAGAAGTCCACAAAGCCTGCATCTACACAGAGCACAAAGAGAAGTCCTGTTCTTACCAGTTTGCCTTTTGATTATCAGACTCTTGCCGGTCATACACGCAGACATCATTACCATACCACATGCTCTCCCTGTGCTTTTATTTGCTTTTGACTGTAAATGCTAAAGAAGGCCCTGTTTGGAACATATTCATGAGTCAAGCTCTGCTGATTTTTTTTTTTTTTATTTAGTATGCACAGGCCCCTTATTTTGACATTACAGGTCGCCAGTTTTCTCTTAGGAGAATGATAGGTTATTGTAGAAAAGTTATGCATCACCATTGTGCTGTCATCCCTTTCTGATCCATTGATGTGAAAGTGATCAAATAATCTTCACTCAGATGTAAACTGTAAACATAATTATTTCCCCAAATGTGCTAACTATCGCGTTATTTGTTCAGTTAAATACTAAGAAAGGTCTTTAATCTGTCTGACACTAATTTCTAACTTCTTTGTGGAGCTCAGTCTAGAGCCCTAAACATATTTGAACCCCCTCATAAATAAATGACTGCATTTTTTTAAAGGCTCAGTAATTTCCTAAGGCCCCATCCACACTACTCCGTTGTAGTTTACAAACGGAGAATTAAAACTCTCGTTTAACACTAGCATCTTAGCTGCGTTTTGGAGTTGATCTCCATCTACATTAAAATGACTGAAAAACACACATCTATTGGCCGTTCAGGTACACTGCCTATGCCATTGCAAACATGAAGCAGATTGTCTCTTCCTAGTTACAGAAAGTTTGGCAAAAGAATGAATAATTACAGACGAAGAATTTAAAAAAATTTTTTTTGCATGCATCAATAACAAGCTGGGACTCTTACTGAATGTAAAGTGGGAGTGTGGTGGCAGAAAACAGACTGGGAGTCATTGCAAAGTAAACGACATGCACAGTAAGTGTAGGCAGATAAGTGTTATTTGCACGGTGCACAATATTATAAAAAAAAAAAACATGTCAGAAACCCTGTCAGTAGCATTGTGTTTCTGCTTTGCATGACCAATCAGAGAGCCGAGCGTAAGCGGCTCTGTTAACTAAGTTTAGAGACACAAAACGGGGTCGACTTCTCCGTTTTAGGTCTTCGTTTTCGCCATTGTAGTCTGGACAGGAAGTGCAAACATAACAAAAGGTCTCTGTTTTAATTAGAAAACGCAGTAGTGTGGACGGGGCCTAAAACAGCTTGCCACTGTAGTTTTTAACAAACATCACTCAAACATGAGGAAGTGGTGCATTTATTAGGGACTATTTTCACCAGTGGATTAATCCAGATTTGGTGGTTTATGAGTATTTCTAGATGGCAGCCGGATGACATATGTGAGATTGCCCCAGTCAAAATAAACTACAGTGTGAAATGAAAATAAGCAATCCAGCGGACTCTTTCTTGGCTCAGATTCTGACGATGGCCAGAGTACTACACTGGTGGTACGGTCACAGCACAGTGGAATCTCTGCAGCAATGGGGAAAAACAACAGCAAGCTGACGTTAGTGGATCAAGAGGTTGGGGCTTCAGCGGTTATCGTCTTCTTCGTAAGAAGCAGCATCTTCGTCTGCAGGTATGAGACCGCTGTGCATAACGGTCTCCTTCCGCATCTGTACTAAGAAGGAATAAAAAAAACAAACATGTTGAACTTTATAAAGTTTTAAAATAAAGTATAACATTGTAAGACACCTCATGTTGCGGCTTTCACCAGTAATGGAAAAGGCAGGGGGTGAGCGCTTTTGTGAGGACTTAGTCAATAGAAAGTCACACTTAGGCGTGAATTAACGGACAGAGAGATTTTGGCCCTGTTTACTTTGTTACAGGCAATATGTGTTACATGCAGGCTGTTTTATTAAAGGTTCCATAGTTATGCTCTTTTTCAGGTTCATACTTTTAGTTTGGGTTTGTACTAGAAAATGTTTACATGCTTTAATGTTCAAAAAACACTTTTTCTAACTTTTTCTGTCCGTTGCTTCAGTACCTCTGTTCAACCTCTGTCTGAACACTCTATTTTAGTGCCTGTCTCTTTAAGGCTCCCCTCGTGGCCCGCGTCCTCACTCTCTTGCAGGTGTGCTGGGGCACAGGATTTGATGAATTCGTCTGTCAAACCACACATGAGACAATAATTAGATCAAAATTAAAAAACTCTTAGACGCTACTGAAGTGTAGTGTTTCTGGCAGCTAGGTGTCACTGATTACAGCACAAAACACACCATTACCTGTGTTCACTGGTTTTGGTGAAACTTGATCACATTTTATGGAGAAAATATTTTCTAATGGACAGATAGCTTTACTTGTCATCAGCAATTACTTTAGATACTAACTACTGCTAACTGTAGCTGCCGCTTGCATGTTAGCTCAGTTAGTCACGCAGCTAGCCTTTCTGCCCGGACTGTTTATACGTTAAAAAGCCTGAACAGGAAAAAAAATGGAGCATGTTTTTTTTGTCTCTCATCGTTTGGGGGTCTTTAGACACACTGGGGACACATTTATGTTGAAAAGACATGAAAAAGTGCCTTTAAGGCTTCTGGCCTACATGATTCTGATTCATGAACTGAGCCCCCAACAACAGCTATAGATAGAATTTTAGTTGGAGAGTGTTACCAAGTGGAAAATGTGAGCCATCAGTATGCTGTCAGAATAACAGGCTTGTTCATTTATGTGAGGTGCTCATCACTTTTCTTTTCATTCCATGGGAATCCCCTTCCTTTACCTTTATTCTGCAGTCTTTGTACACATACATGATTTCATATTCTCACTGCTGGATGCATCCACACAAGTTGGTTAGCCTTTTGTTAAATCTCAATACAGGTAAAAGTACTTCTCCTGGTTCAGTCGACTCTACCTTGCCCCTTCTTTTTTCATGCCAAGCTTCTGACTAGGATACTCTTTCCTTCAGGGATTATGAAGTTGTCCTGTAGTCATCATTTTTGTCAGCTTAGCTCATATTACCCAGCATCCCGTGGCTTAATGGTCTGAGCTTTGTATCTCAGTTCAAAAGGAACACCGAAGATTTGTGCCATGGTTCAGCCATAAGTCGCTTAAACCAGAATGGTGGTCGTTCACAGCCCCCAGTTTCACGGTTCAAAGCCCAATCAGTGAAGATGAAGCGGCCGCTGTTGACAGAGGTATCCCAGTTATACCTTTCTGTAAGAAAATAAACGTTGAGTGGAGCTATATTGGAGCGAGCGGGACTTAGCCTCTTGCCCTTGCCACATGCTGTGGAGTAAAATGGACGTAGAAATAAGCAGGATTTCTGTTCATCTTGTGTAGTGAAATTCTGAGGAGTTCTTCCGTTTCTGAAGGTCAGGACGGAGTCCAGCTGTTGCTTAATTGCCCCGGTGGAATAATCAGCAGCTTGATTGGTGTATCCTGCCTGCGAGTTGATCTCAAGAAGAAACCAGTGGCCTTTAAAAACTGAAAATAAATCCCACAAGCCTCGGAAGATCAGAGTTCAAAATAAGTGATTCACCATGACACACAGCAAATGGTCTCTCAATCAGAAAAGGACATGCACCCACCAAACAAAGTGTATAGCTGAATAAACAACTCCGTCTGCCCCGCTGTTTGCTTTTGATGGGCTGCTTGACTCCCCAGTCTGGCACACAGTGACGGGCATGCAGAACATTGAGCTTTTGATTTGTGAGTCTTTCCCATTGCTCAAAAAGCCCAAAGGCTGGTTGACTGAATTAAGAGTTAGTGTGTTATCTCCCCAGCGGAGGCAGAGTACTGATTGCTGCCCTCATTGGTAGTGAAGAGCACGTCTGTCTGGTGTAATAGCTGCCATAGAAACCACATCAGCCAAGTAATTGTTTAGGCAACCTCAGAAAATGAAGAGGACAACATTAAAATTCTTTTGCTTGGCTTCTTCTTGCTTTAGTTTGTGGTGCTGCAGTGTTACAGTAAAGTGACAGCTTTGGACCAGAGCAGACCAGGTAATTTTTAGATTTTTTTAACTTTTGTCTTCCCTGAGTGTTAAAATAGCAAACCACATGGTTAAAAATTACAATAGATTACTATACAGTACAATTTTATAGTAGTATAGTAAAATCATTCCTTTTACTATTGGATTTAAACGCAAAGGCAGAAGTCAAACCACAAATCAGGGATTGTTCAACGGAGACAGTTTTTACCTTCCCATTTTGTGTCTTCTGTTGGCAGTGATTGGCAAAACAGACCTATGGCAGAGCAAGGCATGTAGTTCCCTTCAGATTTGATTGGTTATGTCATCCAGTTGAAGAATCATCACTCAAGACAACAGACTGTTTACTGAATGTTTGACTTCCAGAAAGATAAAAAACCTGCAGTGAATAGTTCTTGTTTCTGACTGTGGCAAATATTTAAGACTGGCCCGAATGCTATTTTTTGAGCTTTGACGATTTGATAGTAATTAAGAGCGAATAATCGAAGCTTCGCCCCACACACCCCCGTGTCGGCGCTCAGCTGTCCCGTTACGGTGATTGTTTAAACGTGTTTTTTCACGTGCAACAGCTATGTATTTAATGGACAGAAGCAGAACAGCAGAAGAAGGATAAATGCCCACTAAGTTCTGCTGAGTGAAGGAGGATAGGATGGGGCAGTGATAGCTTCCCTTTGATGTGAACTGGAGTGTTACGTTCACTGCTGTCAGCAGAGGTCAGGCGTGGGAAAAAACCTTAATAATTGAATCTCATAATTGAAAATCGAATGTGTACCCAATGGTCGAATATTCGGGTCCAGCCCTACGAATATTGTGCTTGCACCATGAAAGGTGATAAAAAAATTGTAATTACATTTTATTAGGACCTATTCTTTTTTTTTTTTTGTTGATTTGGCCATCAGTTAATTTGCTGAGAGCTTAGATATGGAATTTGGCAACATAGCTACACAGAGCACATAGCTAAGAAGTTTTTTTTTTACGGGAGTCTTGGGCGGATTAGCTGTCACCTCACGCGCAGACAGGAGAACGGTATTTTTTTAATTTAGAAAGTATAAACTTGTCCGGTGTTGTCTAATCTTGTACATTTGTCAGCAACACGTTCTCTGTCGCCATGAGAAATGCATCATTTATGATAGTAAAGTTAGAGCACATCTGGAATATGAGCATGATTCACGTTGTGAATCATCATTATTTGCTACTCTCAACGCCAATAAGAATCAATTCATTGACCAAGGGAAACTGTATGGAAAACGTTACAGCTCATAATGTGAAGCTACATGGCTGTGCATGACGACTTTGGAGGTGATTGGGATCTTCAAGAGCTTATTAATATGTATGTTAATTTCAACCGGATTATGCAAACTAAGAAAATTCTGTTTCCTCACTTGGAGTAAAAAGTGGGTGCAGACTTGCGATTCACCCTGCATTATGGAACGCTTTACCTTCCACTGTGGCTGGTACGTTGAGCAAATACATCCGCCACTGCACACAATCACCTCCGTTTGGAGGTTGGCGTTTGCTAATGTCCAACCTTACAGAATGAAAAGGATGAACAGTAAATAATAAGTCATTTTTTGCGGTTCCAGGATGTTACGGTGTGGACGGCGAGAGTGACTCGATCATGAGCTCTGCCTCAGAGAATTCGACAGAGCCTTGGTTCTGTGACGCCTGTAAGAACGGAGTGACTCCCAGCTGCGAGCTGTGCCCCAACCAGGATGGCATCTTCAAAGAGACAGACGCCGGGAGGTGGGATACAGCAGCACATTGGCCCGGTGGTCAGCTGACATTTATGACTGATGACCTTAGCTGGATGAAATGCTGAAGGCAATATATAAAACTGTATCTAAATCGTACATATATTCAGAAGAGGAGAGAAGGGGCCGTTGGATTAAGGAGCAGAGAGAGAGAGAGCTGGCAGAGGAGTGTGAGAAGGGAATGGAGAGAAGAGAAGAGATAGAGGAAGAAAGGAGTGAGAGAAAAGAGTGCGTTATGTGAAGCGTGGAGACTTCAGCCACGTTATCGCTGATAGTGCTCCTCAGCCAGGCTGCAGCCGAATTTACTACTTCACTAGAGCATGAAAAACACAGCAAATTAAACTGTGAAGCTGTTGCTTGCTAGAGATGGATATCTTTATATTGGACTTCGGATTCTCTTCCCTAAAGTCCGCATTTGAAATTGTGTCACACCAAACTGTAGCTAGAGTCTGGGGCTACATAAATCTATGAATCCATTTCTTTTTGAAGTGTCTGAGCAACTCACTGCAGCCAATTTCATGATATTAAGTTTCTTCTTGTCTGCAGTAATTCACTACACTAAATGCAAAAGTAACCACAGCCATAGATTTTAATCATTTTGATGGCGTTCCTTGAAATCAGAGACCAGAAATCAATCAATTTTAAATGTCACCTTTTTAAAAGTACTTTTCCTCTTGAAACATTTTTGGGTCATGATTTGTGTACTGATGTGGTGTTGTTTCTCTTCAACAAACCAGTTTATTGCCATTAGATTAGATTTTCTTCCTCTTTGTTTTCAGATGGGTGCATGTGGTTTGTGCACTTTACGTTCCTGGAGTAGCATTTGGAGACATCGATAAACTACGACCAGTGACCCTCACAGAGATGAATTATTCAAAATACGGGGCCAAGGCAAGTACTCTTTTGGACTGTTTGTTCATGTTGATTTAGGTTTTACTGACGTGATTAACATCCTGCATGAGACACTTTTAGATTTTATTTTTTAATAGTGTATGCTGAATGTATATTCAAAATGGCTGTGTTTATCATTTCTGGTAAAGTTATTGTCTAGAACTAGAGAATGGTAAAACATTTTCTGAAGGAAAGGACGGTCACTTCCACGCTGGAAACATTTTAAACTTTTCAAATAATGTTTAAAAATTCTAATTCTTGCTTGCAAGGTATCAGAGTTGGAGTTGAAACCGAAGCACTTAAGGAGTTAAAGCAGTGAAAGGGTTTGAAGTGTCCGTTGAAGTGTAAGGATTAAAAGGAGTTGAAGTGCTATCACTGAACAGTTGAACTCTCGTTTGAAGAATGAAATGAAGTCGAACTGTCAGGTGTAGAGTAACAGATGAAAGCAGTTGAACTGTCAGTTCAGGTGCAAGCGGTGAAACAGTTGAAACTGTCATTTTCAGAAATGATCAAAGCCCTCGAAATGTCAGTTTAAGTGCAAGCGCTGGAGATAGCTGTTGATGGTACTTCAAGTGTCATAAACAGTCGAAATGTCAGTTTAAGTGCAAGAATTGACAGCAATAGATTCTGTGTCAGTGGAATTCTAATAGAATGTTTTACGTCTTAACTGTGAGTTAAACCCACACTGTTGAAATGTCCATTGAAGTGGAAACATTGACAGCAGTTAAAAGAAGTGACTGAAATCCTGCCTGAGCTTTGTCTTACATTAGTGTTGTAGTCAAGACTGGTCAAACCGAGACCAAGCCAACACCAAGACCAGAGTTTAATGAGACCGAGAAAGACCAAGACTTTTAGGGACTGAGACCAAGTCGAGACCGAGACCAAGACCAAGGAAGGGCCAGACCAAGTCGAGGCCGAGACCAAGACCAAGGAAGGGCCAGACCAAGTCAAGACCATGATCAGTTCCCACATTACATGACACACAATAAAATGTGGATCATGGGTACTTCTTAAAGTGATCTGAAAGATCCACATTCCCATTAAAACAGCTACATACAAACACTAAGAGCAGAAATCAGCGTTAGCATCTTTATTCAAACACTTCTTTTCCATGCTGACTATCATGGGGAGGGGTGACAGTCGTTAACGGTATGAACACATTTTTATTAAGGGTTATTCGTTTCATTTGATGCAATACATTTTACATCCAATCAAAGTTAGGATGTTAACAAATAAATCAGACAATGAAATGTATTGATATTCCCAAAGTTATGGTCTTGACTGGTCTCTAAATAAAATCCAGATTCCTTAATGTCCGAGACATGAGCGAGTACAAATGTGGTCGAGTCTGAGATGAGACCGAGACCATCAAAAGGTGGTCTTAAGATCGGTCTCGAGTACTACGACACTATCTTACATATTTATTGATAAGTGTATCAAACAACAAAAAGATCTTCTTGAAAGTCGCGGGGGTTGGCTGCTAGAGCTAGAGGGCTTTTATTCTGAAATGGATCCAGGAGGTGTCTGTTACATATTCTACAAACACAGACATTGAAACTGTAGTGAAAAGTGTAATTTTGCGGGTCTGATGTCCACGTGACCATCATCAGTCTCACTGAAAGGCTGTAACCTGTTCACATTGACGCCAAAATGAAAGGTTCTGCGAGGCACACGTGTTGCTCAGGCTGGCTGTGTGTCCCGTGTGTGAACATTAAGTCAGTAAAAAGACCTTTTACTTGTTGTCTCAGGGAGAACAAAGCACACATTTTGTCCATCGACTTGGAGAGAAAATGCATTGTTTTGAAGTAGATACATCCATACGTCTTCTTCAGCCAGCTCATTGGAAAAACTTAATGGCACCTGAGTGTAGCCACCTATGTGTTGATGTGCTAAACCAGTGTTCACGTTCTGTACGGTGCAGCTACAACTTCAACTCTCTCGGTTGTGTTCTGTTGCATTTAGGAGTGCAGTTTTTGTGAGGACGCCCGCTTTGCCAGGACTGGCGTCTGCATCAGTTGTGATGCAGGAATGTGTCGCTCCTATTTCCATGTCACCTGTGCACAGAGGGAGGGACTTCTGTCTGAGGCTGCAGCAGAGGAGGTGAGATAAAACCCACAATGGCTCATAATTACTTAATTACTTCACTTTTCTAAGGGGTAAAAACAATCCCAATATCAGGTACCATGCTGCATGACAGACCGAAGTGAAGCTGTATTCAAAGAGCTGATGTGTTGTGACATAGACACAAAACACTAAACACAAAGAAAGACCAACCTTTTGAGCTTTATCCAACAACTTCTGCTCACATAGGATGTTCAAGGTGAAGTTCTTTAAGAACCATTCACACTTGCAAGTTGGGCGGTACGAAATGATGATATCTATCGTTTGACGATAGAAATCGTCTATTGTTTACAATTTTGCTATATCGTTTATGTTGTTGTTGCAACACTTTACTATTTTCGTAAAGGGACGGCACTTTACACCGTTTGCACCCCGTTTAAGTTAGTTTTACATTTTATTTTTTCAGACGTCTGCTGAATATCCAACGTAAAACTAAAATCTGTTGAGGCACACAACACTATTCCAGCAGTTCCAGATAGGGCTGCAACTAATGATTGTTTTCGTAGTCAACTAATCTGTTAATTACTTATTTGATTAGTCGACTAGTCTTTTTGTATTAACCCAACCCTAACCTTTTAACTACTTAAAAATCTTTCAAGTGACTTACTGATGCAGTGTCATTCAGTTGACCCTGTGCTAAGCCCCGCTGCCCTTAGTTACTTTTGAAGGTCCAACAAACTGTCGGCGCTGCCACTGTCTGTTACTGCAGTCCCTGGAGAAATATTGCCAAATTTGTTTGAAAAAGTGATCTCAGTAAGAAGCAGACAGTTTTGCAGTTGCATTATACATTTAAAGGTTGTATTCAGGCTGTCAAACTGACTCAAACAGACGTGAAAAAAATGAAAGATAGAAGCTAATAGCTGATAGAAGCTCTGTTCATTATTACAACCATTAAAATCAGAACAGTAGGTTTATTATGTTAGATTCAGTAGGAAGTTAGCTAACTAACATTACATTAGGAACAATTCACAGTATTTGGCTGTTCACTTCTTCTGGTGAGTACATTTAGTTTTAAGCCTGTTGTTTGCTGGATAAAATTATCAGCCCTGTTAAAATGACAGTTAATGTGAGCAACAGATGCACCTAGCTAAGCAAGCTAGCTAGCGCCGCACACCGCCGCATCGTCACCTTCGGGCACTTCCTGGTTGCAAAAACTCTACACGAGCCCTATCGGCCAAACTCGAGGCTTCAAAACGGCGGTCCACAAACCAATGGGTGACGTCACCATGACTACGTCCATTTCTTATATACAGTCTATGGTGGTAAGTAAGCCACAGTTTGCTGCTAACCCGCAGCCTAGCTAACGTGCTGTATGCTGTTGAATTTCTCCAGAAGTGCATTTACCCACCTTTTTGATGCAGAGAAATATCATGAGTTACAGTTCGAAATTCCAACATGATATTTAATTGAATTTACAAACAATGTTCTGTATTGGGATATCTAAAGTTATTGGCATATGAAATTACCTATATCGGGATATGAATTTTTAGTCATGGAGCACAGCCCTACTTGTAAGGCTTAGTTCTCACAAGCTAACCCGCTGGGAACATGCTATTACGAGACACAATTGCTCACCACTATCGGTCAGCTCCAAAATGTTGCTGTTTTATATGTTGGTGTGACCTAATCATTAGATGGATTAAACTAGTTTATATGTTGTGCTTCATATTTAGCTTCACAGGCAACAAATAGCAGCAAAAAGCCTGGCTGGTTATTTGACATGCTGGATATCATTCATTATTCATCATTATCATTCATTAACACCACACAAAGATTTAGTTTATGACAATCCCTCTATCTGCGAGTAATACATACCAATTTATAAAATCCAAACTAATCCTCAAAAACGGAAATGTGTTCCCCTTTAATATGTCAAGGACCAGCCACATAATCCAAAGTGCAGAAATTGTAATTGTATGATATGAATCAGTCATGAATATTAACCAGTACAATTAATACATACAACTATATACAAAAGTTCTCCTTCAGCTCCATTATTTCACAAAATGACTTTTGATAAGGTTTTTTAATAGGGCATTTTAACAAGAACCGGTGTATTAATAATCACTCTCCATTCTCCTGGGCAGTTTGTGTACATGTCTACATCCCCTACTCCTGCACAGTGTAAGCATCCAGAAAAGTGCCTGCCCCCTGCAAACCACTTAATCCAGTCAATTGCACAAAAGGGCTTCTATCAACTAGTCAAAATGCTACTGGCGTCCACTGCAACAGGTTAGGCTTAAAGGTTCAGTGTATTTTTAGAAGGATCTATTGACAGTATAATATACATAAGTTTTAAGTGGTGTATAAAAACCTTACATAATGAACTGTTATGTTGTTATTGTCTTGGAATGAGCCGTTATTATCTACATACACCACGGGTCGCCCTTACATTGACGTCGCCATGTTGCTCGGCCATGTTTCTGTTGCCCGAAAGGACAAACTGTTCTACAGAGCACATTTAGTCACTACGTAGAATACATATGAAGAAGAAGAACAAGACCAAGTAACGTTAGCAGTAGTAGTAGTCGACTGATTTTTTAGAATTAAGAAAATAAGAGAAATATAGCACAAGAACCGATAGAGCGTGTCGGCCACCGTAGCTTCTCCTGCACGCTCTGAAAGCTTGCTGTCCATGTAGTGAACTAGATGTCTCCGTGTTGTTTACATGCTCTGATAATCCAACAAATATTAAAGCAGCGTCCATGTTGAGTCCACATGTTGAGTCCGACTTAAGAGCACATGAACACACTGAAGTCAGAAGAACGACTTCACAACTCGGGCAATGGGACCATTCGAGGAGCACGTGAAATAGGGTTCGGCGACGTCTACAAAATTTCCATCGGACGGTGTCTACATTGAAACATTGGGATGGACGATGGAATCGGGGGAAAAAGAAAGGGGGTAGAGAGCGGCAGGGAAAGCTGGTGTGTTTACCTGGGGTGTAGGCCTCTTGTGTGTCTGAGTGTGGGAATGTGCGAAGCATATTTAAAAATTATAATTTAAAATCATGATGCTTGCTCTATCTGTCAGCCATCGCCAATGATGGACGATGGCATCATCTATCGGCCCAACCCTAATTTGAACGCACTAGTTGCAATTCGCAATCCTCACCACTAGATGCCACTAAAACCTACACTGTTTCTTAAGTGATTCCAAAAGGCCAGCAGCTAGAAAAACTGCTTTTGTATTTTTCTCCCTGTGACAGAGTGAGGAATGGATGGCACTGGGCTGTAAAATGTCAAGGTGGTAAAAAGCAGTAATACACCTTTTAATACATGCTTGTGTTTTTGATCCCTCAGGATATCGCTGATCCATTTTTTGCGTACTGCAAACAGCATGCTGACCGCTTTGACAGGAAGTGGAAAAGGAAGAATTATCTGGCCCTACAGTCTTACTGTAAAGTCTCTCTACAGGAGAGAGAGAAACAGCTCACTCCTGAAGCTCAGGTAAGGATTCATTCACATCAGCTGCAACAACCAAACGTCAGAAAAACTGTTAAACGAAGAAGCAGAAGGGTCCTTCTGCTTCTTCAGTGGAATGCTGAAGATTAGGTGGGGTTACAGATAGGCTTAGGACCTGAATGACGTTAACGTGAGTTTAAAATCCATTTATATGAAGTCATATTTTCACGATATTAATTATTATTATTTATTATTTAGTTGTCGTACAGTTTTATGTTGTTAGAAGTTAATTCTAGACGTATAAATTACATGAATACATCAATAAGAAATAGAATAAACAAATAGAACAAATAGAATCAGTCAGGTTTATTTATTAGCCATGTTATGTTTATATGAAACAGCAGGAAGCTTCCATAATGTTAGTTGCAGTAGCTAATTAAGAAACAGATGGGCTCATTGTGTGGGATGAAACTGAACTTAAATTAATTCCGGCAAAAGGTTGGAAATGTGGACCAAAAAAATTGATACAGCAATATATCTTTATATATTTTTCCATGACGCTGTATCGATATTCAAGCCCACCATATCGATACATACAATTTAAAAAAATAGCACTTTGATGGTTGGCTCAACGCTAACATATAATAGGAATCTCCATTCATGTGCTAACAAATGTTAGCATCGCAATAATATAATCTTAACATACACTACACACTTTGCTTCAAAAGCTTCACATCCTGAGTGACATATTGAGCAAAGTACATATGTTTCCTGAGCTCTGTGTGAAATATAGAAGAGCTGCTAACTTCACTGGCTTGATCTGCTATTCTGCTGCTTCAGCACTCCGCACAGACTAGCTACAGCAAACCCAAAGGGTCAATACTCAAACTCAAAATTCCCAATAGCCTAAAAATTCAGCTCTCACAAGGTGGCGAGAGGACAGCATAGTGCTCTGTCACTAAACGGTTACCAATATAATGTGATGTACACATTAGACCTAGGTGATACACAGCAATTTGTACTTTCAGTAAAAAACCTGCCACTTGGCTAGCCCATAGACTGCAGGGCTACACACACATACACGCTACACCTACACATGTGCACCAACCCCCCTTCTTTAAGGGTAATTTTGGATTTATTCACACACTTAAAAAAAAAATTATGTTGAAATTTATATTGTAATAGACTGTATATTAACTTGTTGGGAGAAAACTTGTAGTTCTATGTAAAATCAGACGTTGAGCACCCCCATATCACCAAAAGGGCGTGATCCTTTGACTGTGAGATTGTTTTGTGATATTATCGTTATTGTGAGGAACCCTGCGATTCCCACACCTAGTGTAAAATATATGATTTATTTTTTATTTAGTTTAATAATTAATATATTTTTTCCCATTACCAGGTTAGTTACAGTGTACTGTAGGGGAGTCATTCACCAGGTCTTGAGTTTATTCTTTATATCCACTTATATAAAGTTGAGCAGAGCTTGTATGAAAGTACGTGTAACACATTTTTGGCATGTTAAACACCTGAGGGTGGAAACCAGCACCATTTAACAACTGATTACAACCAATTCTAATCAACATGGCGCTGGGTGTTGGATTGCAACATCACTTCAGGACAGCAGTACAGTACACAAGCAAATTCACAAAGCAAGGCCTTGCCCTCCATCATCAGTGTTGGACCTCACTGATGCCCTTGTGACTGAATGGGAGCAAATCCCTGCTGCCAGGTTCCAGCATCTGGCGGAAAGCCTTAAAACAGGAGAGTGGAGGCTGTTATAGCAGCACACTATTGCCCATGGTTTTGGAGTCACATGGGGGTAAGGGGTTCAGGTGCCCATACAGTGCATCAGTCTGATGTTAGAACTCACTGATGGTTTACTAACAGTAAAATGGGCGTGTCCCACCTGCAGGCCCGAATCACTACCCGTCTGCAGCAGTACAGAGCAAAAGCAGAGCTGTCCAGGAACACGCGGCCTCAGGCGTGGGTGCCCCGGGAGAAGCTGCCGCGACCTCTGACCTCTAGTGCCTCAGCCATTAGGAAGCTGATGAGGAAGGCGGAGCTGATGGGAATCAGCACGGACATTTTCCCTGTGGACACGTCTGACGCCAACGCCAGCATGGACGGACGCAGGAAACACAAGCAGCCTGCTCTCACTGCGGACTTTGTCAACTACTACCTGGGTGAGGAAACTTGTTACAGCGTGACAGTAAAGAACTTTCAGCCCACGTCTTTTCAGATACTATTGATCAGATCTAAGTTTTGGGGTGCACCGAAATGAAAATTCTAGGCCGAAACCGAATATAATGAAAAAAATAGCCGAATACGGATCAAGTAGAGACAGTGGTGGGTGGGTCTGAGGCCCAAGAGGGTCCTGTAAAGTAAATTACATGCGTCCATTTACTTTTAATGTGCACAGTGTTTCCTCTAGGATTTTTTTCAGCAGCGGGGGCAAGACAGCAAATTTTATGTTTTCCAATGAAAAATAGGTAATTTCACATCATTTTGGGCCATTATTTTCACCATATCTCTGAACAAATAGTTGGAAAAGCTAGAGGAGATAATAAATAAACAACAGCCAAAGATCAGCCTACTGGAGGAACTCCAACCTTTAGATCTGGAGAAAGTCATTTGGTTGGTTCTGTTGCTCCACAGTGATTTTACACTGATGGCACAGCATGTTTTGGGCATCACCCCTAAGCCTTAACGGCAGGAAAACCCTGTTAATGTGACCTCAGAATCATTCTAGATACGACTGTTCATGTTTGCCTTTTGTGTCTTCATTTTACAGCTTCTGACATTTATCTGTAGACATTAATATAAAAAATAGGCAGCATGAGAAACCTCCTCCCCTCTGAGGTGCATTTTATTTGCACATTAAAATCCAAAAAGAAACGTCTCCTCATCAGCTTAAATGGACTGGTTTGCATCTTTACTAAGCTCAGCTCCTCCAGTCACCTCCGTCCTTTCTTTTCCAAAACCACTTTTTCAGACTGAAAACTGAAAAATAATTGAATCAGTCTGTACAGGACAGAGCTGCAGGCTACGTCAGTTTAGTCTAAGTTTGTACCTGATGTTCTCAACATTGGACAAGTAGGCAGTAATAAAATACAGCTTCCAGTTACTTTCTATAAATTGAGCTAATGTTCGGTTCCATAGCAGCTCTGTAGCTGCTGTAAAAGCTTTCCTGCTCAGCTGCAGTCTGAAGGGGAGATGTTAGCTAACTTGGCGCTAACCGGCTTCACTTTTCCAGCAGGTGGGAAACAACAGACTTTTCTTGGTGTTGAGAAGCTGACACACTGTAACAGACACTGTACATTTACTGCCAGAATATCTTCCTCCGCTCGCGTTCACCGTCACTTTCTGCCGCTCAGACAATCAAACACTCGCTACGCTCCTCCTGATTCAGTGTTACACTGCTCTTATAACACCGTCTGTCACGTATGTTCTGCATAGAACAAGGAGAGGAAGCGAGCCGAGCACTGAGTGCTGCCGTGCTTGCACAGTGTGCGAGTGAAAACATTTGTAGCGCATAGTTTAATGATCGTGGGAAATTTTAGTAGCGGCAGTTGTGTTTGCTGAATGCATATAGGGGAAAATCTGACACATGTAATATGTTTTATACTTTCTGTGAATAATATCCAATTAATCTTATTTCCATACTGTATAGACACCTTATTTAAAGCTGGATGTTGTCACGTTTGTCGTGTCTCCCTGTGCTAAATGAATCAAATAATCTAGTAGTCATCTAATATGAGAAATTTTGTATGTGGTTCTTGTATGGCATAACGTAAAGACTTCACAGCTTCTCTTCAGGTAGGACTCTCATACTGCAACGCTTGTCTTTGCAAAGAGAGAAACTGACAGGATAAAGTCTCTCTGGTCCGTTTCAGTTACCATAAAGGCTTGAATATGTGTGCATTCCAAGTTTAGGTGTGGCTAGCTTAATCACCTTTTCACAAACAAGTGACAGAAACACTCAAAGCATTTTCTAGGAAGTCAGCCACAGATGGAGTGGATGTGCTAGGAGACAATTCAGCAGAACAGAGAATGCAAACAACGATTTCTGCGTCTTTCTTGGACAGTTTAAAATGCTTCCACACTGCCGACATGGCAACGTAATTGTTGTGTTTTGCTATTTTCGGCCGATTGATTTCAGTGGCTGAACATTCGGTGCATCCCTAGTAAGTTTTAGAATCAGCTGAGAACCTTAAACCATTGTCCTGCCATTCTTCCATTAGCAGTTCTTCTTTTGCAACATTGGGTTGACACACGATGGAGAAAAGCTTTTCTAGATTAGTGCAGCGTATAACAAAATAACACTTTGGAAGCTCCTTGCTTGCAGTGAATGAAATTGATGCATGTCCATAAATAAACAAGAATCAAGCGGGAAGCTTCCAGTCAAGAATCTGATGCGAACATAGAAGTCCCTTAAACCTGCATTCTATTGAACGCCCAGCAGGGGGCGACTCTTCTGGTTGCAAAAAGAAGTGTGGCTCCGTTACAAATAATGGCAAAAATGACCCTACTTCTCACCTGAATAATTACCTCAGTAAACACTTTCCTGACGAGTTTATGGTCTCAATCACTAGTTTCAAGTCGTCTTCAATACAAAATAATTCTCATTTAGTAAATAATGTTCCCATCTTGATTTTTTGCATAGCCTAATCCAAGTGTTACTGCAGCTGCAGGCTCTCCGCAGCGCCACAAAACTTTCAAAAGTGTAACACTTTAAGCTCCACAAACTGGACACATTAAATATCAAAATCAGTTTTTGTCTGTTTTGAAACAAAATAATAAAATAAACCAACCGTACACGGATTGTTCTGCTGCATAAATTTCTATTTTTAACTGTCCATTGTGGGTGTGACAGTGTTATATAAGTCCAATGCTAAATAAGTGGAGTACTTTTTAACAGACTAAGTCACAGCATGTTAGCCAGTAAAGCCTGCATTACCGTAACATCATCTTTCAACACGAGAGTTAAGCAAATGCAGACTTTCAAATGCTCTTCTCGTGCAGTTTTAGCATACAATTCACATGAAATATTTCTTTCATGTACTCAGCCTGTATGCAGAAAGCAGCAGTGACACAAGCAGCCCTGGTTTCCCTTTCCATTCTCCTTGAGAGCCGCCTGACGAAGAGCACTGAGCTTAAAATGTGATGCTTATCTGTGCGTTTGCAAATGGCTGCCCTTATGGTTGTCTTCTGCTCCATGCACATATATTTATAGATACGCAATTAATGCGTCAGTGACATTTTATAGAAAGAAGCTTCTAGTCTCTTAGATCCAAATTTCAGGAATGCAGTTTGGTGTTATGATTGTAACTTAACTAACCCGAAAGGGTTTTAGCATTTATCTCCATTCTGCATATCTTTGACTGTTGTGCACGGTGGTTAAGATTTTGTATGAAGGCCATGTAAAGGCATTCTCTCCCCAAATAGTGCATGCTAAATAAATGATTGTGATGCCATGCCAGTAACCTTGAGTGCACACTCCATTAGCCTTCAGTAGAGGGCCTATCTGCCATCAGCACACTTTCATATGCTTTTTCCTGGATATAGATTGTGATTGTGCTATTGATTGTTGTCCCATTGATATTCAGAGCGGAACATGCGAATGATCCAGATCCAGGACAACATCTCTGAACAGAAGAACTTAAAAGACAAGCTAGAGAGCGAGCAAGAAAAGCTGCACGTGGAGTACAACAAGGTGAGCAGCAAAATCCAAAGTTACAGGAAAATGTTTGATGTCTGGGGACGGGGCTGGTTCATGAAAGGTACGAGTGGAGTGGTACAACACATTTTCTGCTACCATTATAATATTACATTCTGTTAAGTATGATTATTATGCAGTAATTCAAGCACATATAATTAGACCAACAGCCGAGGAAAACACATGGTGTAGCTGTGCCATTTGGGATTTTCAGGCTACAGCCGCCAGTGTCATTCAGTAATCAGGCTAAATGTCTCTTTTATTGTTGGTAGGTTATGTTTCAGGCTTATTATTATTATTATTTTTTTTTGTCATTTATCAAATAATATATTTTTTAAATAGAGTACCCAGACTAAGAGTCTACTGCCATGCTGGCTCTGTGAGCCTGTATTTAGGCACAGAGGGGCTCTAAATGCTAACATCAGCATGCTAACATGCATGCTGATATTTAGCAGGTGTAATATTTACCATGTTCACCAACTTAGTTTAGCATAGAAAATTCAGGGGATCACCAAAGTTATTACAGTTCATGTGGAGGGCAACAGGAGCGTCTGAACCAAATTTCCCCGCAGTCCATGCAGTACTTCTTGAGACAGTTCAGTCTGGATCAAAGTGTTGGACCAGATGACCTAACAACGTCTATCCCTAGAGCCACGTTTGCTAGCATAGCTAAAAATACTATTTTTGGAGCACCATAGTTCCACCATGTGTTGCTTTTTAATGATTTTGTGTGCCTCTAGAGTTTTCTCTCCATTTATATTTTCTCTTTTAATTATTAACTTATTTAATAGCGTATACACAGCTGTCCTGCCCCTCAGAGGATCCTGCTGACACCCAGCTGTGCTGAAAAGTATCATCTCACAGGCAGGAAACACATTGTTGATGTATTAGAAAACTTCTGTTAGAAAAGCTGAATACTTTTTGCCAACCAGCTTTGTGGCTCTAGGGATGGCAGAGTGGGTCAGATGGACCACCACTGTGGTCCCGACTGAAATATCTCAATAGATTAGATGGATTGCCACAAAGCTTTGTACAGACACTCAAGGTCCCCAGAGGATCAATCCTTCTGACTTTAGTGACTCGTTTACTTTTCCTCTGGTGCCACCATGACGTTAACATTTTTGGTTCAGTGTGAGCTGTCCTGATGGATTGACATTAAATTACAGACATTAATGGTCATCATCAGGGTCAACATTGACTTTCTGTAGTACTTTGGTTTATGACCTGCAAAACTAATGACTCGTTTCCAACAGCCTGAACTTTGTGTTTAGTGCTAATCGGATTGGACTAAACTAAAGGTGGGTGATCATTACCTGGTAAACATCAGTGAGCATGTTAGCTTGTATTAGCCTTTAGCTCGAAGCACCCTTGTGTCTGACAAAGCTACTAGCATGATTGAAGACTCTTAGTCTTCTTTGTTTGAAAATCACTCAAACTGAAACACGGTGAGCTTTAATGCTAAATTAAGATTCATATCTTTGTGTTGCAGCTGGCCTGTGGGGACAGAGGCAGCAAAAAGCTCTTAATGTATCGGAGTCTCTTGTTGTAGTAAATGTAAATGCTCTGTATTTGTATAGCGCCTGTCTAGTCTTTTCGACCACTCACAGTGCTTTTACACTACATGTGCATTCACCATTCACTCACTGAGCCTAAGTGCTCAAACAGAAACTAACATTCATTCATACACTGGTGGTACAGGACAGTATCTTGCCCAAGGACACTTCAACATGCAGCCTGGAGGAGGCGGGGATTGAACCGCCGACCGATATCCAGGCAACCTTCTCTACCTCCTGAGCCACAGTCGCCCCCTAGTGATCCTGCATTAGGTTCTGTTGGTTTTTGCTCTAGCTAGCAAAGCTACCAGACTGCAGTGTAACAGTGTACACCAGAGGTCACTAATAGGCGGACCGCCGACCAACAGCCAATTTGTTACTGAGACTTACTACCACGTGACGGAGCGTTTCTATTTTAACCCGTGCAGTTTTTCTTGCATTTACTGCCACAGAATTTACAGATTCGTTTCTCGCTGAACTAGAGAAAGTAGGAAAGTGGTAGCTCTGTAAGAGAGAATGAAAGAAGAGGAGGCATTACAGCTGTTCATTTGTCAAGATGTGTTGATTGTTTATTATAAAATTGGTTAAGACTGCACTTCATCACTTAAAGCTATACTTGTTATTCATTTGTTTCTAAAAATGAGGCACTTTATTTTAGTTTACATAATGAAATTTGCAAATTATTATTAGTTATTTATTATCCCTAGTTTGATGTGAAAAATGACAGTAAATATTCTTGAAATATTATTTGATTTGACGGTCCGTTGTGGACTAAAAACATACGTTGATACAACTTTACGTTATGGTACTGAATGATAACGCAGGGTGGTCGTTTTGATGTTCCGGACCTTTGCTTTGGGAAGTTTTCTCTAACTGGACCTCTTTGAATTCTAATTGAATATCACTGGTGTACACTATAACAGTCAGCATCAGCAGTGGTGATATACTGCATGTGTTCAGTTTAAAGTGCAAGATTAAGGCAAAGAATTTAGAGAAATATTTTTCATAAAACAAATGAGTTCATGAATTTTAGTGGTATTTTTAAATTTTGTGTTTTTTTCCCCCACATATGTGGCCATCCTACTTCACTTGTTTCCTTTGTTTTTATGGACAGTGTTCAGCTTAGCATGTACACCTCTGTCAGCACATTACATATGGCCTTTCTCTGCTACATAATAAAAACAGGAGTCGCGTGCGTGCCTCTCTCTCGTCTCTCCTCAAACATGTGACCTCTACAAAGAGGCTGCTGCTCCATCTGTCAACATGAGAGAGGGAATACAACGGCAGAGTAAATGTCACAAGAGTTAATGTTGCGTTTAGTCTTCTGCCGTGCGTGTTAAGCGTTATTAATGGAGTGTGTGTTGCTAATTGCACTGCTTGAGTTGCTCTTACATGGCTTTGGCCTTGGAGAAAATGCCAGTGGACAAATGTCATTACAAGTCTGGTTTTGACTGATAGATGTAGTAGTAGAGCCGAGTCAAGGTGTACTCCACCTCTCCACATCATGTGAAGTGTTAACATTAAACAGGTACACTGGCTGCAAATTGGTTCAAAGGTTAACCTGCAACATTAGTTGTGCAACTGTGCATATTATAACATTATAATATTTATAAGGCTGGATTGTAGTCAGTCATGTTTTTTTGAGCTGTTGATCACGTAGGCCTGTGATTGGCTGTGATTGGCTGTGATTGGCTGTGATTGGCTGTTTGTTGGATTGCATTACACAAAGCCAGTGTTGTGTTTCTCCAGTGCCTGGATGGAAGTCTAGTAAACGTGTATGAGCTTTGGAGAGCCACAGTGACGCTAGATTTTTTCTAGATGTAAGAAAACCTTTAATCACACTGACATTTGTAATGATGATAATATAATATCAATATTTATTTATCAATATTTTTGCTGTTAGAGGCCTTTAACAAACAAAAGTTCACCATTTCCTACAAACCTTTAAACATTTTGGACAATTGTTAATTTGCTTTCTATCAGAGTAAAATGTAGAATATTGATGCCAGAGGTCTGTGAGGTCTGGCATAGACCAGTAGTCAGGATGTGGTTAGCTTAGCTGACTTAGCATAAAGACAGGGAGCTCTAGCCTTCTGGAAGCTTCACACAAGCACTGCACCAGACAGGACAAGAAGCAGTTCCAGTTTTTCCCTAAAACCACAAATTGTTGTGTTTTGTTTTTTTTTCAAACAAAACACAACAATTTGTGATTGTGTACTTTTGTGTACTTTTGAACTTTAAGTCTTTATGCTAAGCTAGGTTAGCCACATCCTGACTCCAGTTATAATTAACACACAGACATGAGATCGATAGCAGTCTTTTTATTTCTTAAAACCAATAAATAAGCTTTGAAATTCAACATTTCATTTGTCATTGAGGTACGATGATTCATAATTACTGGAAATTTCTCCAAATGAATCAGTGTCTTTACATAAGACAACTTCTGCACACAGTGAAATAGTTGGACTTAATAATAGACTTGACTTTTTGCAGTGCAAATGAGTTTGAGGAGGCTGAACGGGGGTCAGAACAGGGTCAGAAGCTGTGGTGTCCTTCCCTCATGTTGTCTCCTCTCCCCTCCCACAGCTCTGTGAGTCTCTGGAGGAGCTTCTGAATGTGAATGGAGAGCTACGAAGTGAAGGCCAGGCCATGTGGACTCTGCTGGGGGGCATCCTAGGCCAGGTACCACCACCACTACTGCCTCTACACACACCAGCTCCCCCTTCTCCTGTCACCCTGCTCTCCACACCCAGATCAGTTGTTGAGAAAGTTTGCAGAACACTCCTGTTCAGAGATTTCTTTTTATAGCAGTGATTTGTGATGGAGAGTTATCCAGATTGTGAGTAGCAACCCACATGGCCACCAGTGGGATGATATTGCAGGCTGTAATAACCCCGCTGTTTATAAAAACCTTTCATTTTGCACTGATTGACCTGTCGTTTGCCATGAAGTCAGACCTGACTGAGGGGAAGTAAAAACTGTCTCCCACTTCCCGTTCCTATGGCAACCTATTGCCAAGATGTACCACTGTGGCTGATGGGTTATTTAATGAATGTGAACTGCAATCTACAGAAATAGACTGAAATCTTCAGGGTTTTTTTGTTAGGAAACACTAAAGCTTGGATTTACACACATAATCATTTACATAGAATGTAAAGCAGCACCAGTGCAGGACTTCTTTCTTACAACTAAATGTTTTTAATTCAGCTTTTGACATACACTCATCCCCAAAGTGTTGAGTGTAAAATGAATAAAGTTGACATAATGGAATAAATAATCATATGGATAAATAGAATAGAATATATAATACTTATTAAAGAATATTTATTACATTATTAAAATCAATACATTCCTAAAAATCAAATCTATAAACAGGAGTTGTTCTACATGTATGTAAGTACCAGCTCATTCCACAAAAAGCCTTATTAAAAGTATGAGCCGTGAAGATAGACGGTCAAATGATGTTAATGCGTTGGCTTGGCAGCAGAATGGACACGAACTCGAAGGAGACTGGCAGTGAATCTGCAATGACCGCCATAAATCACCTAATTATGAACATGCACGGTTTAAGTAGCAACATCAGTCACAGCACCGCGTGCTTTTGTGTCATCTATCTGCCACATTTTCATCTCCTATTTGTCATCCTGCCTGTGCATTTGCAGAAATTATTGATGTCCCCAACTGGGACCGTCATCCTTCTTCCAGTACATGGTCAGTGCTTTTGTTCCTGATGCTTCTGGAAGTTTAGCACTCCTGGCAACTTCACAAGAAAACACTCAGAAGACATTTTCCACTAGCCTCTGTAAAATGTCATCAGGCTCAAACAGCTACAAAGCAGCAGATATTATGACCGGGATAAGTGTCCAGTTTCACACTGATCAACAACAAAAAATAACTAACTAGACCTGCAGGCAAGCATCTGACCAGGTTTTGAACTGAAGGCACTTTGAGGGCTCTAAGGGCAACCAAGAGGCCAAGACCATCAGAGAATAAAGCTTAAACAGGTGGCAGGCTGAGACGCCCTCCTGCAGTGCACACTGCCAGTATTTGCTCCAACATAGAACTACCTAGGCCTTGGAGTCCATATCTGTGCTAAAACTATTCTCAGTACATCATTGTGCACCTGATTCACAAGTGTTGAAGTATCTGTCAGTCTAGGTACTGTTCTCTGCTATACACTTTCAAGCAAAAAGCCCCAAAAAAAGTTCAAATCACTGGTTTGTCATAAAGTGTAGAAAGAATCTCCTGAACATAACATACATCTAGTAATGTTACGTACATCAGTTATTATCTCCAAACTAGACTAATCATTATATTCAGAATGAAATGTGATGTGAAACCATATGACCAGGAATTGTACAGTCACAAGTCCAATGTTTTGAATAAAAAAAGAATCAAAAGAACCTACCTTATAACTATCCTGACATTAGGAACAAAATGTTGTCCCTCCTTCCATATTGACAGTGTGTTATGATATGCTTAGTGCAGGAGTGGTATGATGTATCAAGTGTGTGTGTGTGTGTGTGTGTGTGTTGGGGGGGCGCTCCTTTGAGGAACATAACTGGAAATTTCAAAATTGGGTTAAAAAGAGCTGTCTGCTTTGCTGACTGACTGCCAGCAGCATGTTAAAAAAACAACTCCTCCAACTGGACTTTATTGAGACCAAAGACCTCAGTAGGCTTGTCCTGTGGCCAACGATCAACAATGCAATATGCCAGGTTTGTGCATGATATGAAATGAAGTAAGGGTCTTGAGCCCTAATTGGTTAACATTGTTTTTAGATTTAAGGATCCCAGACTCTGATCTTCAGGTAGAAGGGTCTCACACTTGCAGACATAGTTATGAAGAAGCCTACGTGCCTTTGCAGAGCTGTTTTCAAGTGAGGTTTTGTGCCACTGCTTGATATTCATTTTACTGTATTTAAGACTTTGGTGGAAATGCTCTCAGAAACAGAAAGTGTCCAGTTCGCTCCTGCACTGGAATGCTTTGATGGGTTTTCCCTGAGGACAGAGCAGGGTGGCAGGAAGCCAGACAGCTTAAAGCTTGTTTGTGTACCTGACTGTTTCCACTCACTATTTATAATCTGTACCTTCAAACGTCTTCATCTGTCTGAAAAAGAATGTTAACAATGTTGAAACTGCTCCGTATCTGCAGCAGAGATGCTTCCTCGTGGTCGGATGCAGGCAGACTGCAAGTCCAGGTTGAGGAGATAGCCCCAGCAGCCCCTTGTGCTTTGGTCACCCTGTCCCTCCATCTATCAGGCCTCCCTGCGGGGGACGCTCCCTCAGCGCTGCAGGCGGAGCGCGAGCCCAGATTAGAACTTCCTCAGGGAAAACCTTGTCTGTTTAGTGACAGACTCGGTCCCTGCGAGATAAGTTTTCTAATTAACCCGCGTGGCAGCAATGCACCTGAGATGCAGGAGAGAATAAACGGGCTTTCTGACGCTGCTTTTCACCTGCCACATACAACACGTTCCCCTCCCTTCTCCTCACAACTCGGCTGGGCAGGAACTTTTCCAGCCCTGCTTTGGCGCACAATTTATTTAGACGGGATAAAGTGCCACTCGTCGGTTACCCTAACTCTGACCACAGCGCCATCAGCCTGCAGTTTCACTTTCCTCTCTGGGGTGTGGTAGAACTGGATGAATTTTCAGAGAGAAAATATTCAAGTGGACTGCACAGGCGACGACTAACAGACAGCTCTTATAGCAACATCATGGACTCTTCTAAACAGACTGAATGAACAAACCCCTTGCTGGGCTGTCATTGATCTGTGCTTTCATTTTCAGAGTGGGAAAAAGGTGGCAGCTGTCCCTGAAATGCTTCCCCCCCCCAAACGATCTCATTTCTCATTTTGAGAACAGGATCATGCTTCATTATATCTTTGACACCAAGTTTCAGAGAGTTTAAGTGAGTTTAGCTAACCCAAATTACAAAAGAACTTTTTCTCACTGATCTCCAGCGTTAGAAGATTCCAGAAAACTGGAAAATATACAGTAACAGGATTTTAATGGTCTTACTAGTCTTACAGATCCTGCTTATCGATCTGATACTGCAGCTGATTTTTTTAAGAGAAAAAAAATGTAATATAAATTTAACAATTTTTTACAGCAAAGGAAACAGTACAGTAGTTGTGTGTGTGTGTGTGTGTGTGTGTGTGTGTGTAACAAATCACTGTTATACTCCGATGTTGTGATGATGGAAATGTAAAACAAATGAAATTAACAATTATTTACTGCAAAAGAAAAAACAGCAGTATAGAAGAAGACTTTCACTTTAACAAAAAAAGACAAAAAATCTTTAATGGGTGACTGAATTCATGAACCACCCATAGCTTAACAATCAGAAACAAGAGATGAACTACGAGCTCGGCAGGCCAGAACTCTGCATCACTCTGTCTGTATTTGATGCACTTTCGATAAATGTTTTGACAGGTTGCTCACGTCTCTGAGCAGGTTCTCTCGTGTGCTGTGAGAGATCTCTTTTTCTGGATTGGGAATAGTTAAAATGCAGCGTGGACGATTGTCTTAATCTTATCACAGCTTAAACACGGTTGGTGCGCTAAAACGTACAAGATAACGTTTATGTAGCAAAAATAAATAGGAAATGGATTTTCGTTTATTTCTCCAGTCCCAAAAGCAGAACCAATGACATCATAGAATATAGATACTACGCACTTTCTTAACTTTAATACCAGGTTTCGGGACCCATCCATACTGTGGACAGTTTAAAAAAAAAAATAAAGAAGCATCAGGATCTCCAATGTGATCCGGTCATTTTAAAATTGTGTATCTGCCAAATCGATCCGATACTTTATTTACCTGAATGTTGATTGAGACGTATCTGACACATGGACAGCTGCAGCCTTCTGAATTCATTTTCAAGAGCTTCATTTATTGGTATATTAATTAACGATTAACTGGGAGAATGCAGCTCCTCATGTCAACGTGACGTAATCAGCTAGAGAGAAGACATATCACCGTTCTGTTGGTTCTGTTGGTGCTGTTGGAACTACAGAAACAGTGTACAGTGGTTGTACAGTGGTTAAGAGCGATGCTTCTTTCACCTTCTAAACAATCTTTGGCAGACACCAGCTTGCAGAGAGAACAGTTTTATTTTTTACTGCCATCGAGTTACTGACAATAATTAGTGACAGCTGAAAAATGTGCCACAGGCGACGCTTGTCTTTTGAACCGGTGCAAGTGACTGTCAGACTGTCAGTGACTAAAAAGGAGAAGCTGCTAGCTGGATGTTTTGTACACTGCTCTTAACTGATAAGAGAGGAGAGATAAAAGTTTCGTACCGTTGGAGCTTAGCGAATCCGTATGTTTTGCCAACCCAGGTGTCAGAACAGAGTCACTGGCACAATGCGACCAAATGTTTTTAAACCTGGGCCCTAATTTCACATATTTCAGAGTTGAAATGACTGGTGGTTACTAAAAGGTTTGGAATCTGTGCAGTAAAGTGAGTCACAGTTGCAGAGAGGAGTTTGTTGTGTAGGTAGAGGAACTGCTAACAAAACTATATTTCCTAACTTAACTCCAACACAACAATCCACTTCCTCCAAAAGAAACATCATGTTGTGGAAGTTACACAGGGACACCGCATCACTTGGAATAAATGTTGCTGTAACATGAAAACATTTTTGTGCAACTTTTTTTTTGGCAGAAACTAAACACCCCAGCTGTTCTGAAAGCCCCGAAAGAGAGGAAGCCCAGCAAGAAGGAGGGAGGAACCCCAGGGAAGTCCTCCAGCCTGCCAGCAATCCTCTACAGGTGAACACACAGTGCCCTGAGACACGCTGGGGAAAGACTATGAAGGATGAAGTTTGGAGGTTAACTGTGAAAGTAAAGATAATAAAACCAGGGTGGAGTTTCAAATATCATCGAATGCCAGAGGCAGAAACAGTGTCCCTCACTGCATATGTCCATCAGTGTTTTTAGACTGTTTGGGGTGAGTATGTGAGTTATCTCTGTTTATATGGTAAGACAAAAACATGTTCATCTGTTACACACTTTGTCAGACACCCCTGTTTCAGTGTTTTTCCTGGCTAAAAATGAAATGGAGGGGGGATGGACCAGTGGATAAGACACATGCCTTTGGTGTGAGAGACCCGGGTTCAATTCCTGACTGACATGACCTGACTGAGGTCTAACATCCTCACACCTCTCATAAGCTGTGTATTTCAAGAGTTCTTATAATTATAAGATTAAAGAATTAATTAATTAAAGAGTTAATGAAGGGCCGGTTGATGTGAGCAAAAATCCCGATTAAAAACATTTCATATCATTCGATATCGATAAACATCAGGACAAGTATCAGATCGTTATTTCTTTGATGACTGCACACACACACTTCTCTATTCTCTAATTACTTTACCTTAATGAACCCTTTGTAATGTTTGTTGTGTATCACGGGGAAGATCTTTGAATTAAAGCGGTGCTCACTGCTGCCAATGCAACTTACTGTGTGTGTGATAATCTAGTTTTTAATCTTCATTAATCCAAGGAAGGTGGGCCATACTCCGTCTTCTTTTTCAGCAAAACTGAGCTCCAAATTCAGATAGTTTCACATGTTCACACAGAGCTGAGCAACACAACCACAGTCCACTAAGTAAGGGCCTTACATTAAGTGTCATACAGTTTCTCAGAGAAACAGATTTGATTCAGTGTTATTAGAGGAAGTGCATTTTGGTGACCTGAATAGGCGATATGGCCAAAAATGTTCACTTTAAAAACATTTCATATCATTCTATATCGATAATTATCACAACGTTAAATCGTTATTTCTTTCAAGTTTAAAAGCTGATTTTTGCTCCTGAGTGAAAATTGAACAAACCAGGTACTTAACTGTGGTTAAACTTTTCTTTATGTGTGACAAAGACTTGATGCCAAACAGTGGATCACTTCACAGATCTGAGGTAGAAAATTTAAAATTGAGTCTGAATAAATCCTTTTTCAACAGACATGATGAGTAAATCTTTTTTCAGTCCCTTTTCCTCAACAAAACAAACATCTTAATAAAAAATTTAAGCACAAATTTGTTCATGATTCAAGAGAATTAAATCAAACATTTATCGACGATATATTGAACATTTGTTATATTGTTATTGAGGAAAGTAATCATCATTATTGTTTCATTGCCCAGCCCTACTTTAATGCATATTTTATTAAAAAAGGGTGCCCTGTTCAACATTAATTCAAATACGACATAAAAGTTAATGTGTTAATTTACACAGGTAACAAAATTAAGTGGTCCCAGTGATAGTTGTTCTTACTGAAGCCTGTCATGTGACTGAGAACATCAAATGCTGATATACTGAATATCTTAATATTAATAAATATAAACTATAAATAAACTATTTGATTCTGCTGGCACAACATTTTTTACACACATACAGACCTCCTGTTTTTAAAGCATCAATCAGCCCCCAAGAAAAACACCCTTAACTCATCTATAAAGGACCAGACTAGCTCACCCAAACCCAACCAGGATCAAGTCTGGCAGGGAAAAGAAGTTTTGGTTTTTTAGTGACTAGTTTACTGTGTGGCAAAGACGTTACCAGCGGAAACATCTGGGCACTGGTGCGCTGGTCCTGGAGCACTAGGACCCAGCGTCACCATGTCAGCGTGACGCTGCAACTGCAGTTACAAATGACAGAAATCCACAGAGTGCAACTTTGTTAGGAAACAGAGTTTACTATGAAGACACCATCAGAGTTTGTTGAGAGCCGGAGGCGGGACCAGGTCTGACAGAGGTGGCGAGCCTCGTGATTCTCTCTGCAGGAAAACCCCTGTTTGTAGGCTAAATGAAGCCTCTTCATGACTAAAAACACCAACAACATGCCTTTTCTCACACATACTTTCACATGTGTTCCTGCAGCTGTGGCATCTGTAAGAAGAACCAGGACCAACATCTGCTGGTGCTGTGTGACACCTGCAAGCTCTACTACCACCTGGGCTGCCTGGAGCCTCCACTAACACGCATGCCCAAGAAGACCAAGAACAGCTACTGGTGAGAGACATGGGGACACAAGGGGACTGTTCAATGACACATGAAGAAATGTACTGAAAGTATGGGACCTTGAAAACCACATAGTAATAAATGTCAGTAGCTGAGAAGTTACAAATGCAACAAATTGTACTGTTTAGACTCATACAGGCCACAGAGTCACTGTAAGCCTGAGGAAACCCAGACTGCTGGAGAGCCATTAGTGAAGGTTACACAGTTCAAGTTTTCTCAGAATGATCACCTGCATATCAAATTTAGTGCTCTGTCAGTCTGCAGAGGCTCCACTGTTCATGCTGCTGTGCTTCATAACATGATTCAACATGACTGTACAGAGAAAATTAGACGGACACAGCAGTTAGAAGCAGGACCGTTGAATCCAGGGAGTTTTTTCTTTCTTAACACCAAACCAAACATATGCAGCTGCTGTAAAAACACATTCAACGTAACGAGACAGAAAGGAAATTTAGGGATGAATAAACATATAAGTTTTCACACAACAATGCAGATGTGTTATTGAAGTGACTTTGCTGTGCAGGTATTTGCCCTAACATGCAGTTAAACAGCCATACAAACAAGAAGTACAATAAAATGGAATCGGATGGATGCGTTACCTGAATGCTTTACAAGTTCTTACTTTGGCCATAAATACAAAAACACAGAGGTCTATGCTCCCTTCATAAATCACGAGGGCTTTCCTAAGTGGTCTCTGTGTTCACAGGTCTACATGATGTCATGTTTGCTTTTGGATTTGGAAGTGACACATTAAAGATAGTTGGAGCCAGGGAGTCCAGTTAAATATATGCCATTCCCTACATTTCTACATTCTACAGTGATTACAACAAAGTGCCTTACATAGGATGTTCCTGACCATCCTGTGTTACAGGATGTGTATATGTATTACAAGTGGACCAACTGTTCTGAACGTCAAATAAAATTTCACAGATACTTAGATGGAAGGCAAAAGTTTCTGACAGTTTGGGCAGATGTAGGTCTCTCTACTTCACAGCTTCACTTATGGACCTTTTTCTTCTTTTTGCTCACACGCCAAACCAAATTGCTTAAATATATTGTTATATATTAAAGCGATATATATATTTGCTCCAAGAAGTGCTGTAAAACGTAAGACAAACTTTACAAAGTGATATGTTTGTGTTCTTGGCTAAAATAGCCAGCAGCTAGCATTGTCATCATTTCCTGTGGCTGTTTGACAGTAAAGTCCTAACAGTGTCCTCTCATTAAAACACATTTATAAAGACACACATGCAGGAAGCATTGTGTAAGTAAGAACACTAACTGTATCATTTGCCTTACACAGCAAATGCACAGTACAGACCAGAAATCAACTGGGTTCCCTCTGTGACAAGGTGCAAATAAGTATCTCTAAGCACTTAATTAGTACTGTAGCACTGAACATGCTTAGTTATTTATTTGAAAGTGGGATGCTCCCAATTTTGGATGATGTCTGGCTCTTGCTCATATGGGGTTTGAGTGCACTTGTTGTAGGTTGCTTTCACTAAAAGCGGCTGCCAAATGAATGAAGAGCAGTAGTGAATTAACAACACTTGGTGCAGCTGAGAACAAAACACGGTACCATAGTTACTGAAGTCATTTAAAATTGCAGATTGTGTTTTAAATCCGTATGCACCTCAGTCCTTAGCTTCTGCCTGCTATTAGCGGCACCTGTAATAGAATTTTACGCTCTGTGATTGGATGTTTCTGGCTGAAATGAACCTTGGATGTTTTAGTTGGCTTCTATAATAAGTGTTTATGTCCGCAGGCTAATACCTTTGACTTTTTTATCAGAGAACCAGATTGTTTGGAACAAAGCTGTTATTTTTATTGTACTATTGATTTAACTGGGTGAGTCTGAATCTGATCCAAGACAGTCCAACTGTTCACAACATTGTCTGGGAAAAATGAATGAGACCTTTACTTTTGGAACCAGAGGCAACCAAAATGGCAAACGAACTCCACCAATCAAATGATCCAGTTTGGGTTACAATGGGATATGGATAAGGTTTAGGGTATTTAGGGCTATCTTGTTAAATGTATGATGCACTGGTTATCCATTATTCCATAGAGAAATGATACTACAAGAAAAAGCAAAACCTTTGACAATTCTTGTTGATAATATTATTATTAAACACCTTTATTGTGTTTGTATGAACAGGGATTGCTTATCATATTACACTCAATGTCTGCTAGGAGCGCTAAGAAATTAGGATCCAGAGTTTGTTTATTCATATTAGTCTTGACATTTGAGGCCAGTCGGTGGCAGCAGGATTATCAGATGACGGATGCTGAGATGGTGGAAATGTCACAGTTGCTTCTCTACCGCAGTTCTTATCTGAAGAGATTTAGTGCATCTGTTTTTCAACATATGATAATTCTAAAATATTCTGTTGTTGTGAATTACTTCTTCCACTGTTTGAAGAAGAGAAGCCTTTTCTCTTCTCTAGTAAAAAAATGAAGAGGTGCAGCTGGTGTTACAATACAGGACTTGTTTGTTCAACACAATTTGTCTGTGACTGGAGTAGTTCATTTAAAGTTCATTTTAGGTGTGACACTCTTGTGCTTTAATGGTTGTATGCCGGCCCTGACAGCGTTGGTTGCCCTACGCGAGAATTTAAATTGGCGCCCCTCCCTGCCCGACCCTAAAAGGTCCACTTCAGGGGTTGGAGTCATCACTCCTCTATCCTCAATGAAGGTTAAAAAAGTTCAGCAGCCAAACTCTAGCACAGATGAACAGCAGATGGAGTCAATAATAATGGTCAATAATGATTAAGTGTGAAAGTGTGATCAGCATACTTGTTTACCTCCACATCATAGCCTAAACTGGGAGATCACACCTATATGTGTCCTCCCATAAACTGTTGTGGAGGCGGGGGGAGGGGGTGTCGCGTTCAGTTGATATTGACTACCAGCTATATACAGAGTGCTTGCGTCGAAAACCCAGGTGTTTTCTAACATTTACCTTAGCTCTCCTTATTATCTCGGCTCCTTACATGCTTGCCAATGACTTTTTTAAGCTGGGTCTCCGACATTCACAGGGTCCAGCTGTGTTCATAAGGGAGAGGGAGAGAGGGAGAGAGAGAGGGACGAGCAAGAGGATGTGCTGCACGAACACACTATGGCGCTCTAATCAAATACAATTTTAAATAGGCCTAGAAAAAAAAAATCGTAAATCAGTGTGTGGCGGTCATCGTTGATATTGTGGCGGGCTGCAATAAATAAATGAACATATGGGAAACACTGGTGTATCAACTCAGAGAGAGGTCATTTTCTTGAAATGCAAGAGCATTAGTTTAGTTTAAACGACAGAGGGGACACAAATGAAGAGGAAGGTCTGCCCCCCCCCCCACAATGTGCATGTTTTCTATGCTACTAGTTTCAAGTATATATTTATGACATACTTTCATTAATAATTTGTTTATTTTTCACAAGGCGATAAATCGTTTCAATTCTTTTGGTGTTACTGGAACACATAACACTTACATAAATCTTCACTCTAAACTGTGGTATTAGGCTGCAGGCAGAATTAAAATAAATGTTATTTTACTTTTTGTTTCACAAGCAAGATACCAAATGAGTAAAGATAACCTTCAGCTTCACACAGCCAAGCAACAGAATACTGAATTGCTCATTCTTCTCATGTGAAGCTGATGTTACTGTCCACAGAGAAGATGTGTTCTGTGAAGGTTTGCACTTCCTGGGTTTCAGTTTTGACCCATGTGTCGTCCACATACCAGTGACTCAGTGCTGTTCCTCTGAAGAACTTCTGGGCTTTGCGCTCCACTTCTTCCATGTAGATGTTGGCCACAGTAGGGGGTACTGGTGAGCCCATGGCACAGCCATGCTCCTGTCTGTAGAATCCTTAGTTGTAGTTACTTGAAATAGGCGGGGTTTAGGAAGAGGTCCAGTAGTTTACTGATCTGGGGTCTCATTTATAAACACGTGTACATACAAAACAGGGCTGGAAACGTGCATATGCCACTTTCCAGCAAGCAGTGGTTGTGATCTACTGAAAACAAACTTGAAGGGAGAATGTGCGGCCTCTAAGTAACCTCTGAACCATGCGTACGCACATAAAGAGGAGAAATGAGAAACAGCAACTCACATGACAGAAGGATGAATTGGTTGGAAATGATTAGGCCTGCTATTGTGTGAAATAAATCAAAATATTACCTCTGAGTATTATAGGTTCTGAATAAACACCCGATTGATTTTCCTGAAGTGCTCAAAAGAAAACATAATTTAAGATCATTTGCAGCATAAATACAGTGAACAGGAGGTCAGATTATATTTAAATTGATGCCATTTTCAACAAATACGAGAGCAGAGTTTCATGTAGCCTATTTTTATCAGATGTTCTTTGCTTATCAAGCCAAACGCTGTGCGCTGCTTGTAAAAACACGTTATGGAAAATATAACACTATTTTATTGTCATTTACAACAAGTCATATTAATTTTAACTCACTGTCAGCCTCGTTCAGTGAGTGGACTGTTTGTGTAGCCTAAATAAATGTTTTAACTGGAAACTGGAATGCATTTGGTTTAATTTCAAATGGGGAATCCAAATTAGTACCTGGGTCACCCCGTCTTGCGTTTGTGTGCCCCCCCCCCCACACACCTAAAGGAACGTCAGTATCACACTGAGTTAAATCTTGTTTTGTAGCTTCTCTGTCAGAATTTGCTTCCTTTTCTTCCTGCAGTCAGTATGTATTAATATTAATGAGGGCCGTTTCACAGACCATTTATAGGCAACTATGGGCATTTCAAGGGTCACACATGGAGCTCCCTCACATGCGCCACATTTCAGTCGATTGTGATTTATAAAGGGAGCTTGCTTACAAGTGTGCGTATGCACGGTTTTATAAGGCTGACTATTTTTTGGCGTACGCCATTTTTGGCTTTTGGTCGCACGTACACTTTTAGTGAGGTTTCTACACACAGTTTTGTAAATGAGACCCCTGGTCTTGTCTGAAGCTAGTTCTGTTGTTCAGGGTGTTGTCTTTTAAGCAGTTTTGTCCCAGTTTCTACTGCCTCCATGATGAGGATACATGTAAACAAAGTCACATCATAGGACTCCATGGTTTCATCATGCTTTCATAGTTTCAGTTCTTGAACTTTGTTTACAAAGCCATTGGAGTTTTGGATGTGGTGAGGCGTGTGGCCAAACCATTATATTTCCAGGAACACTTTTTGATATGATGCAGTCACAAACAATTACCACAGCAACAAAATTCAAATGCTCTCTCAACCAGGCTCCACAGCCAAGCTGTTAGGCAGTACTAAATGCTAACACTAGCATACACATGACAATGTTAACATGGTGATGTTTAGAAGGTTTGATGTTTCCATGTTCTTAGCATGTTAGCCTCCTAACACAAAGTACAGCTGAGGTTGATGGGAATGTCTCTAAACCTGGATGAAATGTCACCCTATTGTGGTTGAGCTATTTCACTCAGAATTACACATCTAAACCTCATGATGGCGCTAGAGGAGAGGTCAGAGGATCACCAAAGTCAGTAGGTGCCATCCTCTTGGGACCAGGAATGTCTGCACGAAATGTCACAGAACTCCCGTCAGTATTTGTCAGGGTTTTTCAGACTGGACCAACGTGGTGAACCAGTACTGCTAGCATGATAAATAATGATGACAATCTCTGTTGTCATTAAATACTCAACATTATAAACTTCATAAAGAGTGCAGTTATTACAGGGCAGCCGTTGTTGTGTTGTATTGCATTAGATAAAAGTACTTTCACAATGTGCACCTTCTGTAAATTATTCGTCTGTTTATGATGCATAATCATTGATGAGTACTGAGTCAGAGTGAGATGAGCCGATGTTAAATAAAGACATTAATGAGCTGTAAGAATAGTTGTTTGGACTTGGCTTTCTTCTTGAAAGTGAGATGAAAAGTTTAATATCAACCTCATGCTTGTTTGTTAAGTACATAGCTGGAGTCACAATGTGGCTACTTTAGCTTAGCATAAAGACTGGAAACAGTGTGAAACAGCTAGCCTGGCTCTGTCCAAAGTTAGGATGTAGAGGGAAAAAGAAGAAGGTTTTCGTTGCTCATCACCAATAGATTACTTTATACCCTTATAAGAACAAACAGTATTATAGGACAGTGTTAATTATTGGCTGACATTTAGCAACATAAGAATTAGTGAAAATCTTTTGACCTGGAGAAAATGTGACAAAATGCTTTGTTGTTGTAAAGACTAAAGATTTGGGTCAGGGTAAAAGTTTACTAAGAGGCGCTCTATTCCTTCTCCTCAGGCAATGCTCTGAGTGTGACCAGGCCAGCAGCGATGAAGCTGATATCGCCATGGAGACACTACCTGACGGAACCAAGAGGTCCAGGAGACAAATCAAGGGGCCTATCAAATTCATCCCACAGGAGATGTCGCCAGAGCCCAAGAAACATCAAGTGAGAGGCACGGTGTGTATGGACACACTGGAAATACCTGAGAACAAAAACTGCTCTTGTTACAGCTAAAAATAATGAAAAGTTTGGATTCTCAACTTGTCCTTCACTAGAGAGTAACTGATGTCAGTGTTGGCTAATTGATTGATTTGTATTGATTACAAATAATGAACTTGACATCTCATTAGTCTCCTGCTCTCCTTAAAGCTGTCTGAAAGCTGCACAAGGTGATGGTTTGTTCCCATGAGCACCAAAATAAAACAAATGTAGCCCGTAGTGCTTTTGCTACAGAAGGCAGTGTGACTGAATATAAAGAGAAAAAAAAAACACAACAACGACAGCAAAACAGATGTTGCTTCTGCTCTTGGTAGGAAAAAATATTTCAACTTGAACAAAAGAATTGTTGACCTTTTGTTGTATCACTTCATTTGATTAGAGGCGAGAGCCTGGTGGGAAATAATTGAAACAAATAGGTGTTAAAATAGTCGGTCTGTGTTTTCACACACTACAGAAACCATCACAAATTAGTGAGGATAGAGACTTTAGATTTTGTTTGCATTGTCCCTGTAGGACAATCAAAGACAGTCAAAAAAAGAAAAAGCTAAAAAAATTGGCTCCGAAATATGAGGAAGAAGAAATCGCTTAAACTCAAAAAAACAAATGCAGTCCAAACTTATTAAGAAGTTAAAGGAGGTTTTTTAAAGTCTGTCTTAAAACAATGGTCAGTGCTCAAGCGTATTTTGAAACAGGTTTTTCTTGTTGTAATCGTTCCTCCTGTTCATACTGACCATGAAGAGGTCCTTTCATAATGTGCTTGTGATCTGGGACAAAATCCACAGACCCTGATCTGATCTCCCAGAATGTCTTCAGGATATTATTGCGGTTACGAAAGTCACACAGTTTGGGGCAGAACCGCGTCAATGTTGTTTCAACGTTCCCCATACATCTTCTGTCTGTTCCCCTCTGACTTTTTTCTTTATAAAAGAGCGACAGTATGTTGACTGTGTCGGCTTGTAGTGTAACATTTAGTGTCAGCTGTGAGAGGGAACAGAACCGTCTCTCCATCCCTCACTGGATCCTACTTATCTGTACCGACCATGCTCCGATCCTGCGATACAGAGCAGCCTCCCCACTCCCTCAAGAAACACTCCAGATTGATATCTGACAGCTTGGTGGTGGGGGTGCGGGTGAGGGGGGGTGCCTTTCACTCCCCTTTGTTTTTCTACTGTCAATACGTGACCGGGTGCCACTCACCTGGGGCTTGAGAGAACTTTTCCTCTTGTGACCGTGAATGCTCACAGCAGAGTCAATTCCAGTGAAGCTGCTCCTGACTACAGTCTCTGTTACAAATAGAGGAATGAACAAAGAAAAGGAGTGTCTCAGGCACTTCTCTGCTCTCTGCACTCTATCTGTCTTAGAGGGGAAACAGCGGAGTGTCGGAGCACAGTGGCAGTTGGGTTAATGTGTTTTTCTGTTCAGGTTTGGAAACCCTGGGCGCAGACATGTGTCGAGGACCCTGCTGGAGCTCTCAGGGATTAAGCAGCTTTCTGATTTTTCTCGCAGCCGCAGCCACTCGGGCGAGGCACTTCAGTGCAGCATTTATCTTCAAATGCAAGGCGCGCAATGGCAGACGCTAAAAGGGCCCTGCTTTGCATTTTTAATGCTTTTACCAGGGCACCCGAACGCTGGCACTTCTCTAAAGCCATGTTTTAATTTATCAGGACTGGCTAATCAAACTCCTGCTGGCCTGTGTGCGTGTTCGGGAGTTCGTATATGACAGGAAGAAGAGCGTGTATGCACATACACACATTTACATTTGGCCAAAAGCGCTAACATGGCCGAGTGCCACCTTGATGAAGCTGAGAGCCCTGTGGCTGTTGTTCATGGCCTGTAGTGGATAGTGCCTACTGGAGGAAAACCTTTAAAGTCAACCTGTGAGCTGAATTTTATTTAGCACGTACATAATGTCGCAGCTGTAAAATTAATGCGCCATAGCGCACTGTCTGCTTTTAAACAGCCCTGCTAAAGATAGACCATCTCAAATACTCTTCTATCCAGACTGAGCTTCATTATTTCCCTTCCCTGATGCCCCCCATGAGTGAAGTGAAGGTGTTTTTGTGAAATAGTAAGTTAAAGCATGAGTAGATCATACTGGAAATGAAATAAGTTTAAACAGGAAAACAGTTTCTGACTTTTGGTGCAGACAGGGTCTTGCTATTGAGGGATACCTGTGGCAAAACGGAAAGCTAATTTAGGAATGGCTAGAGCATAGAGGATGATTTGATTTATCATAATTTATTTATTCCATTTACAAATAATCAACCTCTTAGACATTCAAACCACTTTTTTAAAATTATTCTTTGAAGCCAAAGGATGCAATTTACATAGCCACTCATACACTAGAAGTCATGCACTGCTAGATGCTAATAAGCATCCACTTCATAAATCATGAATCTTTAACTTTGGAACTTGCCTCATAATCTTCACATATGGTCTTATATTTTTGGTAATATGGGACCCAACAGGGTTTTCACCTGCCCTTTGGATTTCTTTCATTCTTTCAGAAAATAGACCATTTACTTCCCCTATAGTTGTAAAGTATAGTTGTGTGCAAAAAAAAACTACGATATAGCCATTTTCAAATTTAGGGTTGGAGAGGCTAACTGAAGGTGGCACTGAAATGCTCCTGCTAATGGGACATGATTTACTGCTGCCTGCCACCACCACTGTGTTAACATTAAAACCTCCCATACGAACATATGCCATTAATCAGTTGGAAATTATGACAATTACGTTAATATATCTAGTTACTACTTCTTCCTATGCTCTGTTAATTTTTCTACTCCTGTGCGAAATGATTCATGCTTGTTAAAGATGCACTGATGTACTTAATTAAAAGATTGATTTTGCCTGGGACTTATAAACTGCCTGCAGCTTTAATTTCCTCACCTGAGCAGAGCCTGAGATTAGCTGTGCTGTGTGGCTGAGCGTTTTTAGCTGAACCAGCTACTGAACTGCACTCTGCTCACCCCGGTCTTATAGATCACTTAAACAGACACCGCTTTAATGCAGAAATAACTAAAAAAAAAAAAAAAGTCACGCCTTTTGTTTGGTGATACAGCCACATGAGAAATAGTGGAGGTCTGTAGGAGCCAATTGGCAGCATGCTTGCAGTTAGCATTCTTAATGATAAGTGCTCCATCTGGCGAGTGGTAGCGAGCCAAAGGCGACAGATGGAATTGTTTTCACAATCTGTTCAAATATGTTGTCGATTTTTCTTCCCCTTTTAAACTCTCCCCAGCAGCTCCGGCGCTCACTTGCGAACAACAAGAAAGAGATGTTTGATTTTTATTTCCCTTCTTGCTCTGTGCAATCTCCTTCGAGGAGAAGGCACACTTCAGGCCTGCGGTGTAGACGGTAGTGTTGCTAGACATCCATCCAGCATTGTTTAGCTTCCATAGAACGAACGGGACTGGTGTTCTGGCAAGTTCAGCAGTCATATTTACTGCAGCTTGACGAGCTGTGGCAGTGGCTAGCCAGTGGTGCTCATGGGTTCTTCAACCAAAAACAAAACAAGAAAGACAAAATAAAAGTTTGCAATTTTGAAATTTTGGGGGGAAACATCCTTATTATTTAGAGTTTAACAATCCACAACAAAATAAAAACTCCCACCATATTTTGACTTCAATTCTGATTGGTGCAAAAAAGTTGATGACATCACCTTTTTCCAACAGAGCCCCACTTCAGGGAGAAAAGGCAAAACTGCAGAAGTCTCTCATGTGATATAACCAAATCTGTTTAAACTCAGCTAGAAAAGTGTGTTCATGTAGGATCCCATCACTGCTAGTAAGGAGCTGATTGGTAAGATGCCTTTAAAGCCATGTGCACATTCAGTTTTTCCCACGTGGATCTGTGAGGTAGCTGTTAATATTTTATGTCCTCCCTTTTTATATCCATCATCTCTGCTTGCTCCTCAGTCGCCTTCTTCACTGCCTTTGTTGGTGCAGTGTACATTTGTTGGTGGAACAGTACACGGAATTCCCTGTTTGCCATGAACGTCGGTACAACAGGGAAAACAAAAAAAAATGTAGAAAATAACATTTTATTTTGAAAAATGTAAACATTCAACAGTGGCTTATTGGGCATAATTCTTACTGTTAACAGTTAAGGAACTGCACATGTGAAGGAGCATTAACCATGTTTCAGTCTAATTGCCTTGTGAATTTTAAGTGGAAATTTGAAATGTCGCAAAAAAGGGGGGGGGAAAGTAAATATGTTTCCATCAGCTGGTTTGGAGCGAATAAACCAGGCTACAGCAAGCATAGTCAAGAGTAGTTGACGTTACACATGGCTGTAATAAAAAAGACATCTGGGTTCCAAACATACAGAATACATTTTAGTACATAAACAGATGAGATACTTTTAGTGAGTGAGTGAAACTGAGCCCATGAAGGCAGGAAATCGGGCCCTCGCTCTGACCTCAAGAAGGTGCTGATCTATTCAGAAAGAAGTTGAATGAAAATGATTATTTCACGTTATTTTGTAGCGCATTGTGTTTTTGACCGCTGCTTAAAAGTTGAATGCTTGTGTCTGCAGAGAACCAGAGGGCAGAAGAGGAAGAGAGTTCCCATCTGTGAAGACAGAGAAGATAAAGTTGAGGTTTGTCACTTCATTCAGATGCAGAAATATACTGTACTGTTCAGCTCTGCTCTTTACCTTCACTGATATTTCCTTTGTTGACCCCTTTGAGTAAATCAGGTTTGTCTTTGACCAACTAACCACGTGGGTTATAGTGTCAAGATATCAGCCACATGTGAAAAATGACATTAGGTGGTGAGGTTAAAGTCAGAAATCTGATTTTATTAATTCTGAGTCTAAACTAAAATTCTGACTCAGAACTCAAATCCTCTTCTGTAAATCTACAGAAGAGGTATGTATGTATATATTTTGTTACTTAAAGTGGTTTGTGGGAGAATTGTCCTCATTAGGCTATAAGTAAAAACCAAAAAGAAACCTGGTCGCCCATTCTAACGCCCCGGGTTACACTTTAGCACCGTATTTCGACCTTTTGGGCTCCGCAGTCAAGTTAGCAACATTAAATTTACAACATCTGGTTAGATTTTCAAAATAAAACTACTTTTTAGAGTTGTGAAACATCGCTATTTGGTTAAGTTTAGACAACAAAATTACGTGGTTCGGTTTAAGAAAACATTGTGGTTTCAGTTAAAATAACAATGTTACGTCACTTAACTTATATTATGTAAGTAACATTACTTACGTAACTTATTTAAATAAAAACATTCAATATTGACTTTTTGTTTCACACTGGAAACGAACACCAGTCTCCGGGGTGAAAGTCTGGTTTCTGCACCGTCATCCACCCAACCACCTGCTTACTTGGCTCTTTTCTGTTAAATATCCTTCACCTGCCTTTAGCAAAACTGACACTACAGGGCTTCCCCCCGGTGTGTTGAATATAACGATGAGGGGCTCCCCTGTGCGTTACAAACTTACACCAACGTCTTCAGCATGCGTCTATTTGTGACGACTTGGAAGTGAGAACTGATTGTGTTGACCCTCCTCACATTAAGGATTTCAATACGGAATTCATATGGATGACAGGATGTTTGTTCCTGCTGGCAAGAATACACTTCTAAGACAAAAAGCAGTCAAGTGATTCTTTCATTATTACATTAATCATAGTGATTCATTTATCAGTCATGCACTGTAACAAATCAGGGAGAACATCACCTGGAATTCTGGGAACTTCCTTTTGCTCACTCTTTCCATCCAGCAGCAGAGATATTGCTGCTATACATTCATGCCAATAAAGCTAATTTGAATTTGATACCTGAAGATTTACACATTATGGAGAGATGTGAAACACATATTTGGTATTTTTACTTGATAAATAATTCAAACCCTTATTTAATTCATGTCACTAGTCATTCAGTAGTCACTTCCCTGCTGATCGGCTGCAGTAGTAGTTCAACATTCTATGAAATTAATTTATTTGCCTTCTTTCCAAGAGTGAAAGACATGGTTTTACATTAACTACAGAGTTTAACCCAGGAGGTGTTTAGCCTAGCTTAGACTAGGCTTGTACTGACAATTTGTGGTTTTAGGCAAAGTTATGTGTTGGAACCATTTCATGACAAGCAATCACCATTTGGTACCATCTTGCCAGTACAGAGGATTGAATGTTGGACAGAGCCAGGCTGGCTGTTCCTGCTTCCAGTCTTTATGCCTTCTTATTATCATACTACTATATTGCTCAAGTGTACTCTCCATTTCTCCTCAGTTTAACATTTCATTCCTTTTAACATCCCGACCACCAAAACCATACCCATACAACTCTCCATTCTAATCAGCAGTGTTTCCATAGGAACCACTGCCACGGGAACGCCGACAGCGCCAGTCTGCAATGCAGAAAAAACCCAAAGCTGACGACACAAGGACTGAGTGTACAACCTGCAAAGGACCAGGCGACAACGAAAACCTTGTGAGGTGAGGGAACGTGCGTGTGTGGCTCTGAGAGGGGGGTTGGGGGGTTATTAAACATGCTCTGTGTGTGGGGAGGGAAGGGGGGCAGCCATATCCTCCTGATGATTAAAGTTCAGTCTTCATTAGGCTCTGGCCGCCTGAGCTCTCCAGAATGAGGGGGCTGAGGGCATCTTCTCCATAGGCCCCCTATATTGACCTGCCACATACATTTGCACAGTTCATTAAGGCGTAATGAATAGCACAATTTATTCTGCTCCTCTCTCAGGATTTCAGGTGTCAGGCGTTTAATAGCCAGGATTCTTCTTTGACAGTGGAATTCTGTGAGAAAATAAAAAACTAGATCACAGCAGGCCGCTTGTCAGCACATTGTCATGTGATGAATCTCTTGTATAAAAATGTTCTCAGACCAGAATTCCCTTCATGAATTTCATAGTGTCTCTCCCACACTGTCTTTGGCTCATTGTGACTTGAAACACTTTATGACATTTTCAATTATATGGAAACATAACTCGAGCGTGACACTCTTCCCCATCTTTTTACATCTCCAGTTGCTTAAACACAAATTCTCAAACAGTTGCAGGAAGCCTTTATTTGAAACAGGCTTGTATTTTCTTTACTTTCTTCTTTCTTTTTCAAGCGTGTTTTATTCTTTCAATAGGACATCTCCCTCATTTCTGATCTGCTCCTGCTTTACTTTGCTGTTGATACAAACTCCACGTTTTCTCTGTCTTTACCTGGCATCCTGACAAATTCAGACTATTGTACATTCTACACCACTAAGTCCATCACTGCAACAACAGAGTCATGCCACCCTCATCATTCTGCTGCTAGTTTTTGGTTTTATCACTATGTGTTGTGTTGTGCCAAGCATAAACACAGAGAAATGGGATCAGACCCACAATGCAAACTCCAAGGTGGAGCAGGTATAGTCTGCAGAGTTTAATACAGTAATGTTAACAAGAAACTTAGATACAGACCTTTATATAACCTATAAAGCTGTGCAACAGGCAAAATAACTCCAACAAAACTAAAACCAAAAGAAAAGCAGTGATCCAAGCAGGGTCAGTAGGGTGAGAGACAAAATACAAAATCCACTGTGGTTAAAACTAAGCTGGGACACATGGCGACAAGCCGACAAAGGCTAAATCCAAGGCCGAGATTTAAATACACAAAGAGGAGATAAAGGAGGCACAGGTGAAAACACTGACAGGGAACAATACAAGAAAACGAGGGGGCAGAACAACTTCAAAATAAAACAGGAAACACTGAACAAATGAAAAATGACTAGGAAAAAACACAATACAGAGAATGAGGATAAATACAGAGACGAAGTGAAGAGAACAGAAACGAGAGGGAAAGAAAAGAATACAGTAAAACAGGAAATGGAGAATAAATGACACAAAGTCAAGAACACAGAACATGGAGACAGGAAGTAGCTGCTGTTTTCGATCACTGTGAAGCTACTGTGAATGAAAACTCAGCTCCTCCTACACAGACATCGCACATGCCTGCAGTTTAACAAACACAATCCCTAGTTAATCATTTAAGCAAAAATGACACCCTTCCGTTCTTGGTGGGCATTTCATTGAAAACTCATGCAGGAAGTGATCCAGGCTTTTTATCCCTCAACAGTGATAGGAAAAACGACATGATCGAATCACTAGGAATTCTTTTGTGAGCAAATTCCTGTTAAAAAGACTAAAAAGCAGCAGAGTGGTGAGTATGACATGACTCTATTGTTGTACTGACAAAACTAGTGCTGTCAAAATGTACAGTATGCTGAACTTAAGATGTAAGGTAGGTCATTTCACCACCCACCATACTCTCAGTATTTTTACCCACTCTTTGTTTTTGTCAGAACACACTTATTATTTGAGACTGGACACTGGCTTTTATTCAAGAATTTACCTTTTTAATGTATTAGACATCTCTGCAGGAAAAAAAAATTACACTGTGTCCATGGCAAGAGCAGTATTATGGAAACAGATGAAAGAAAAAGCTCAACGCTTGAGTTGTTTCATTTGTGGTGCTCTTGAGGCAGTGTTGAAGTTGTAAGGGTTACTGGTCGGGGTGTGAGGTGTGCTGCCCTGACTCTTTCTATCTTTGCATTGCACAGGTTGTGAGAGCCGGGGCAGCCACCTCACCTGCCATAAAAACTCGGGACAGATGACCTTTGGCTTAGAGACAGAGAGAGGCAAATTGAGGCATGTGAAGAACCGTGCTCGAGTCAGGCTGGAGAACGGGACTGTCACGCCGCCCCGCAACCACCTCTGATCCAAACTGGACCAACAACTGTCCAACGAGAATTGAGCGGAACTGTCCGAATCTAAAACATGGAGTCTAAATTCTGAAGAGTTGCTGAAAGTTGATACTTTTTGGTTAATGTTGGACTCATAACTGCTTTTACACACTACGAGTAGCTTGGTGGATTTCTTTTTGTAACCAGTTGTGGCTCCAGTTGCATCTGTGCAAATGTCTTCGCCTGCAAAGTTTCGATGCAGACAATTAAAATTACAAAAAGTGATGTATTTCTACAATTTATGTATTAAACCGTTTTGGGAAATAAAAAAGACCTCTCTTGCACTACTTAGGTAGCATTAAACAAAATAAGTAAAGAACTGAAGCGCTAACCATCAAGCCAACTGATGGATGCAACTGTCCTGAAGTTAATTTATAAGACCTGCCATCTAATTAAGTCTCATTACTTTTTTTAATGTGCTGCACTTTCTCTAGAAACAGGATGTTAGACAGTGAAGGATCTATCAGCGGAAATCATTTGATTTGAAAGGACCGAGCAGAAAGGGGGAATTCTTCAAAAATAAAGTATACCCATTTTCAGTGCAGGAGCAGCTTTCTAGATGGCTCAAGTGGCCATATCATGGGATCTGTATCTGTATAATAGGTTCGTCATGGCTGCTGAGCTTCTCTGTGTAAGTAATGAGTGAGTGGAAGACTATTGGCTTGTTGATCAGGTTGCTCGCAGTGTGGAAGCACAGAAAAGACAAAGTGCTGTAAAATGCAGAAAACGACTGCGCTCTGTGGATTTTCTTCTGACGCTATCCTGAATAATTCCTCTCTGTGCCTCTAGGTGCTCGCCTGCATCCAACATGTATCTAAAGTCTTCGACACCTGCCGCCCGGTCACCCTGAGCATTTCAGTGTGAATTTGGTTAATAGCAGATGCACTTGAACCTTGGCAGACTTGAGTGTTGTGTTTTGTTTTCTAAATGAATGGAAGACCAACAGTACTGAGAAAAGTGTTGTGTATAGATAAACCTGCTGTTTGCGGTGTGTAAAGTGTAGCAGTAAGGTAATGCTACCATAAAGCATCCGTAGTAGAAACAAACTAGTGTAGTTAGCGGTAATAGCACTTAATTATCTAAATGTCTTTAGTGTCTTTAGTCATTTGGAAGTCTTCCTCTGTCTCCATATCTTGAAGTGACAGTTAAACTGACACTTCCTCGGAAAGAAGCCCAGCTTTGTCTACATGTCCCTGGAGGCCCGTAGTCAGCCCTGTCAAAACAACAGCTGCTTGCAGCTCTGTCAGGGCTCATGACAAGTGTCACATTCTGCCCTCATATGTCACTCTGTTGCCTATCCGGGGCCTATATGCATGCTTTTGGGAGCAGTCAAACCCATGCAGTTTGCTGCTTCTCTCCTCTCTGGAGTGTGTCCAGAAACAACACCACGCTGGGTTTGCCTTTAGAGGTGAGATCTCAGTGCAGAATGACTTGCTGACCAGTCCTTTCCCATCACTCATACTCAGTGGGTCTACGTGTCAGTTCTACAATGCATGGCTATACCTATTTACTGTACAGTAATTTAAAGCTGAAAATAAGTGATGTGGTCTTGTAGAATTTAAATGCCAGGTAGCTCTGTAGTGTGACAACGTGTACAGTATTTATGAAGAGGCCAAACATACATGTCTTTTCTTTTTGTGCCTACATACTTGATTATATATCATAAGCCTGTATTGTGAAAACAGAGTTGAACTCTGATTTGTGTTTTAGTCTTAAGCGACTACCATATTTTCTTTTAATTGCCAAACATTTGTTTACAGACATGCTTTGAAGGGCATATTTGGGATGGTGTACTGTATTACTGTGATACTGTATGAAGTAAGAATGTGAATGTTGCTGCTGTTGTGTATGTGAAGTGTCTCAGCCTCTGGCCTACAGCTCTTGAAAATTAAGCGGAGCTTTAATAAACTCTTGACTTTTTTCACCTTATTGCCGCAGTGATAAATGAGTGTCAGCCAGCTAATGAATTGTTCTGAAGGTGCGGCAGCGGCGGTCCGTTTGTGCGTGTAATGCCCTCTGTCATCTGTGATTTATCACCTGGGAAGTGGCCTTCTTGTTTGGGGGGGGGGGGGGGGGGGGATCAGACGAATTGTTGCTTCTCAGCCCACAGAGTACAGTTTAGAGCTGATCTGCTGGATTCTCCTACTGCGGTCATTGACAAGGTTTAAAACAGTGAAAATCAGTACACAGTATTGTAGCTGCTGATTGCTAATATTCCGACCTTTACTTTTGGCCATTTGTATACTAAGCATATAGTGAACAAGTTCTCACATCTGGAAAAGACCCAAGACATCTCTAAATCATTTAGAGCACTGGACAATAAAGCTGACAGCCCATAGAAGCATGAAGCATTGATCAGTTGTATAATAATTATTTAATCATTCATACATTATTTCATGTACATCATATCAGTTCAAATTTAATAAGTCTAAAACAGAGCATTAAAGAGAAATACAGATGGGTTCATCACCTCAGGAGCATGAATGTGCTCAGCACATTTCATGGCTTTTCTTACTTAGTTAATGATGTGTTTAAAGTTGATCATCATCTTGGTCTGTTTGGTGCTAGACAAAAGTGTCTTGTAGTGTGCAAAATGTAAATGGTTCTTCCTCTGCAGAGCATGACAGTCCTCAATAAAAGTAATTTAAGCCTGGCCAATACTATAAGGTATTGATATATCTGCCGAAAATAGCTGTTTTAACATAAGAAATACATCTATTATTAGCTAATATTTCTTGATATTGCTTGAAATTTGATGGAGCTTGATGATGGTGGAGGGAGGGGCATGAATCATCCACATTGAATATCATGGCAGTGGTTGAGCTTTATGGCTCATTAATGATAAAACATTCTTAGTGCAGGGTCCACTTACTGGAGTTTTCACATGTATTTTGTGGCCTTCAGATATTAAGCTGTTTGCTTGGTTGAAATATAAATTGTTCTCTTGTTCAGTTCATGACAACTGAGAAAACTTGAACTTAAACAATTGTGGGACAAGACAGACGGAGACCGTTTTATTTTCAACACAGTGGCATCTCCGTGAGATGGAACCAACTCACCGTGGCGAACTGTAGCTGCCCCAATCCCTCATCCTCGACCCCAGGATCCTTTGGGGACTGAACAGCAGCCGGCAAACCAGAGATCAGCTCGCCTACAGCTGGTTTCTGGCTAGAGGATGAGACTGAGGCCGGGAGGCGCAGGAAGGGGAGGGGCGGAGGGATAAAGAGAGAGAAAAGCTAGCAGGGAGGTTCTGGAAAGCAGTAACCTTTCTGATGATGAGTGCGTTTCCCATTACTGCTCTGACACGGGATCCGTGGAGATGATTTAATGGCGGCATTTTGTTTTTGCTGACTTCACCCTTTTCCCCCCCTATTAAAACAGAAAACACAGAGCTGGGACTGGGGCTGTGTGGGAAGTGTGGCCAAGCAGCTAAAATCTATTACTCCTCAACTTCTTCCCCCATCTCTTTATCCCACTGATTCCGCCACAGTGTGGGTGTGCTCCAATGCTTCCTGAGTTAAACGCTCTTCCCTCCCATCCTCCTTAACCGGTTTCTGTCTTATCATCTTTTAACTGAACTGTGTTGCCTCCTAACCCATTTAATCATTACACACTGAGCATGAATTGCAAAGCCCTCTGGGTGCCTTAATTGATTACCTCGTCATAGACTTGTTTTAATGGAGTTGCAGTCTGCTGCAAGCTGTTTGTATCTCTAGTGGAGTTTCCGTAGCGAGGTATCAGTAGAGGAGACTGAGTTTCTGGCCGCGTCAGACACTGCAAGGCGCCGGTTTGCCCCGCTGAGGTGAGGGCAGAGACCTGCTGCTGAAATTGACTCTTCTTCAGGAGTGTACCCAGTTCACTAGGGCCCCCTGCTGGAAAATATGAGAAACTTCAGACGCAAACAAAGCACCAGGTGAGAGCTGCAGAGATCACTTCCTTTCCCTTCCATCCCAGCTGTGAATGAGTTGTCTAGATGCGCTAATAAAGGCAGCCACTCTGACTTAGCTTTCTCCATAGGTGCGACTTCAGCAGTCCATTCATTACTCCCCCCTCTTGTAAAACAATAGCTCTGTTATAATGATGCAGTGACCCAACAGTAAATCAAAAAAGTAGGAGGCTCACAAAGTCCAATAATCCACTCCTTTCTGTGAAAAGACACTGCCGCACTTTGTCATGGATGAGAGTCAATGGCTGAGTGCTTTGTGTCATATTGATTTCTGTCACGTGGCCACTTCCAAGGTAATTGCATTGCCCACTTGTGATAAATTCACAGCCTTGTTTCATCCACTTGGGCTCAAATACTAGGGCAGGAGAGAAAAGAAGATTTTGAGGCCACAAACCCACTGTCAATACATGGACCCATGACTTCAACATGCATCGATGACCCTACAGGTTCTGGGTCTCATCATTGAGGTTATTTAGCTCAAGACTTCATTTTTTGTTTTTTGTCATTGGATCAGCTTCATGTTTTGATTCTTTCTTAATATGTACTTCTCAAGAGTTTCAGCCACAAATAAGCTCATCAGAGTAGGCAGAATGATTATGCCTCAAAGTCACATTTAACTGTCATTTAACTGTCACTGTCACAATGTCACTGTTAAAAGAATAAATTATTTTTCTTACAAATGAAAAGTTGAATTTAAAAGAACTAAACATACCTTTGCCACAATCTTGTCACATGATGTCAGAGCTACCAACATTCACACATTGAGCGTGAGACTCAACGCAGTGAAAAACAAATGTATACTATATATAACTGATATCGTCGATATCCTCTCCACCCAGCTGATGCAACAATATTAATAATAATCTAGTGGACCGTCTTGCACTGTGAGCCGCACACAGTTTGTGCTGATATGTCAGAGAAGACAGTTTTGTGGGACACATTCGAAATGTAAATGTACTGTATAGCGCCATTCTAGTCTTTTTGACCACTCAAAGCGGTTTTCACTACATCTGCATTCACCATTCACACACATTCATACACTGGTGGAACAGCCACGAGGGGCAATTCCGGGTTCAGTATCTTGCCCAAGAACACTTCGACCATGCAGCCTGGGGGAGTCAGGGATTGAACCTCCGACCTTCCGATTAACGGCCAACCAGCTCTACCTCCTGAGCCACAGCTGCTGAAAGTGCAGAAAATTTTTAACGTGATTAGAAAACCTGCTGAAACACAGGAGCTATTAAAGTCCAGGAGTTTCTAACTGAATTAAAATGACTGAATTTCTCACTGAGGTGAAAACGTGGCACATGCACGTTTAAAGAAGTTATTTCCTCAACAAAAGAGGGAAGACTAAGCCATGCCTACATGTATGCTGACTTGGCAAGGAGGATATTACATGAGAAAAGTTGATCTACAGGATAAACAGATCTGAAAGCAGCACAGAATGTCTGATATTCTGTTTTCTTGTGTTTTGTGTTTCCCTTTATGTAAATAAAGACAAACTTCCACCATAAATTGATGGAGAAAAGGCAGAAACTGGTGCACCCTGAACTCCCCCTCATTTATTTTGGCATTAAAGATTACTTAAAATTAAAATTTAAAATGTCGTTTTGTTCTCGTGAACCCAATATTGTGTATCGTCTCATCTAAATGTATTATCACACCCCTGGTCAGTACACTCAGGCTTTGGGTTCAGTTCACCGTGCCCGACAATAGAGGGGGCGTTCCCGATCTGAGGCTGGTCGGAACCGATTCTCAGCCCATATGAAGTCAAACGAGCTTGATTTGAAATCACAGTGCCTCCGATCAGAAACTTACATTAGCCAATGAGAGGAGGCTGACTTGGAAAACGTCACCAGTGTGTTTGCTATTTTCACGCACTAAAAAATATTAAACCATGCTGATCTGTCTTCTCAGCCATGAGTTCATTCACATTTGTTTGGTTTTGATCACGCACACTTTCTGTGAGATCCCAAGCCCCCGGAATCGCCGCTCTGAAATTGTTTAGTACAAATGTTGAGTGTGTGCTCCTGCATCTTGACTGAATCGTCTGATGTGTGCGTTCCACTGTTATGTAGATCGTCATGAGCTTGTTTTACGTTGTATTTCTGCAGGCCATGAGGACGAAATGTCTTTGCAGTTCCTCGAGTGATGGCGCTTCCTCTTTTTGAGACCTGGACAGAAATGTGACAGCGCGTTTGGAAGAGGTGGATGAGATCAAACTAAGCCAGCTTAGATTTGTGGGTCATCAGCCCCGCTTGGCCATGGTAGATCCTGGGTTGACGCTGAAGGGGAGGAAGGGATCTGAGAACTTCACACAGAGATTAAATACCAGATTAAAGTGGACACGAATCGCCAACCGAGAGCTACATGTGTAGCAGACAAAAGCAATCAATCATGTCCCCTCCACCACCTCACCTCTAATAAGATTACATCAATCAATAAACCTCTCTTATGAGTGATTGGATTTTGTCTGCTTCCAAACTACAAGGGAGGGGGAGGGGGCTACTCAATTTTCCCAATGATTAAAGCAGGGCCAAATTGCTTTGATAACATCAAGGACCTTGCTGTGGCTGAGTGTGTAAGGGCAGTGTTAGGAGCAGATAGGCTGGAGGTAGCAGGGGGCTCAGACAGTGAAGAGACTGAGAACAAAACTGGCCACATCATGCCTGGTGCACACTGGAGGACTTTCAGTTCTTAACTGATTTTAAAAACGTGGGAACCACGGACATAATGACAGATTTAACGAGATTTTTTTATATTTTAATTGTAAGAATACACACACCAGACAATTGAGTCAAGACGCAGTAAAACGCACACAGGCTGCTCAGCACCAAATGGCAGACAGACACAGCTGTGACTAGCTGGAGAACATAGTAGAGCATTTAGCAGCTAAAGAGGCAGATATTAGGGCTGGGCAATATGGCCAAAAATATTATCACAAAAAAAAATTCAGTTGATATCAATATTTATGATGATAAATCTCAAATCATTATTTCTTTCAAGTTTAAAGACAGATTTCTGCTGAACATGTCACACTTTCCGAACAGTGGATCATTTCACCAATCTGTGGTAGAACATTCAAAACAATTATAATAATAAAATCTCATTTTTTAACAAATGTGCATTTGTAAAATTAGGTAAAATCTTTTTGCAGCGATGTGTTCTTAAAAAAAATAAATATCTTAATAGAAAAATAAAGTGCTGATTTGTTTGTGATTCAAATTCATTCAATCGATTTTATTGACCATTTGTTATATTGTTATCAGAGAATATTATCAGGCCCTGCAATAGACTGGCGACCTGTCCATGTGGTGTACCCGGCGAAAGGCGGGTACACCACAGGGTCGCGGGGAATAGGCTCCAGTCCCCCGCGACCCTGTATGCAGAATAAGCGGTTGACGATGGATGGATGGAAAATTATGTTCCAGCCCTACCAGATTATTTCCCTCAGGAGTTGGTAGAGATCAAAAAGAGGAGCTATAAGAGAATTAACTTACATTTGCCAGATGGGCAGAAACATGATTTCTAATGAATGATCCGTAACTGCTGGATGTGTATAAAAGAATATGTTTGCTAACTATTTCACTGTTTATTTCATCAGTTTAAATGGTGATGATGTGTTGTGTTCACAGCTTGGGATGGTAATGTCGGTCAGTCCGCCACTTCCTCCAACTGCTGGATGTATTGCCACGACATTTTACATTCTTAGTTGCCAGAGAAGGATGACTCTTATTTTTTCTCTCTCATCACCATCTATCTCCATTATCAGTTAAACATTTCAATTTGTCCAATACTCAAGACCAACTACCCGCAAAACAAATGAAATTCGCATCAGCGTTGTGTTTCGTGCTAATATTATGTTAGCACGCACACACTTAACTAACTTCGCAACCATGCATTGTAAACATTACATGCTAAACATCAGCAGGTTAAGATTGTCATTCTGAGCAGGTTTCTATGCTGATGTGAGCATTGAGGTCAAAGCATCGTTGTGATTAAGTAGGCTACAGAGCTGCTAGCATGGCTGTAAACTCTTGTCTTTGTAAAGTCTTGTTTTTAGTAGAAAATGTCAGTTGTCAACAAGTGACACACAATAGAAAATGTTAAATCACTAAAACTTCTTGTGAATTACATTTATTGACGCTAACATGCTTGTGCAGCCCACCAATGTAGCTGGCTTGCTAACTACTGTTATGAAGTTGATGGTGAGAGATGTATTTACACCATCAGCTCCTGTCTTGTTTTAGCTAGTGTGACACAGCTAATACTATGACAGTTTCAGTCATTCAGGGCTAGGGCTGGGCAATAAAACAATAATAATAATAATTATTGCAATATAATTTTCCTTAAAAATATAATAAATGTTTGATATATCGTAAATAAATATTTGGTTTAATTCATTTCACACACAAAATCACAAACAAAATAGCACTTAATTTTTCTATTAAGATATTTATTTCGTTGAGGGAAAAAAGATTTACCGATCATATTTTTAAAAAAGATTTTAACATAATAGTTTTGAATGTTCTGCTGCAGATTTGTTAAGTGATCCACTGTTTGGCATCAAGTGTTTGTCACATACTTACCATAAAGAAAAGTTTAACCACATAATCAACCATCTGGTTTCTTCAATTTTCATTTAGGATCAAAAGTCAGCCTTTAAACTTGAAAGAAATAACGATTTAACATTGTGATAATTATCGATATAGAATGATATGAAATGTTTTTAAAGTGAACATTTTTGGCCATATCGCCTATTCAGGTCACCAAAATGCACTTCCTCTAATAACACTGAATCAAATCTGTTTCTCTGAGAAACTGTATGACACTTAATGTAAGGCCCTTACTTAGTGGACTGTGGTTGTGTTGCTCAGCTCTGTGTGAACATGTGAAACTATCTGAATTTGGAGCTCAGTTTTGCTGAAAAAGAAGATGGAGTATGGCCCACCTTCCTTGGATTAATGAAGATTAAAAACTAGATTATCACACACACAGTAAGTTGCATTGGCAGCAGTGAGCACCGCTTTAATTCAAAGATCTTCCCCGTGATACACAACAAACATTACAAAGGGTTCATTAAGGTAAAGTAATTAGAGAATAGAGAAGTGTGTGTGTGCAGTCATCAAAGTCTTGCTAAATAACAAGAGACCTCCTGTGAGTTTGGAAGGTCTTAGGAAGAGTCTCCAGCAGCGAAACTGAAGAGTTTGCTCCTTCCTTTGCTCCTTAGTTGAAGATTCATGTGAAATCAATTGGCAGTTTGTGTGCAACAAAAGGAGTGTGCTCATTAGGGGAGCACACACACTTTGGTCATTTGTCTTCTATTCACTAGGTGGCCGGAGGGCACTTTAAATTCCCATCGTTTCCTAGGCAGATATGCCTGCTCAGCCCATCCAAGATTCTTGGCAGTGTGTGTGTTTCATTGTGAGTGTGTGAGAGAGATCCACCTGCCTCTGCATATTTGTGCTAATGTGCAGCAGCTGTTAGCTTATGCCCCTACAGCTCATAAGATGCCAATTATCTATGCCAATTAAATTTCTACTCTGATTTGAGTAAATCTACCACGCTTAATGTGTAAACATTACAGGTATATTATTAAACCTATTTCACAGATTTTCTTTGTCTAGTGCTAGAGGGCTACCTTCCATAACTTTATGCCTATTAAAGTTTGGAAAGTCTCAGTCTGAATGGAGCTTTGAGTGTTCTGTTGGTTGCTTAAATTTCAGCTGTGTTCCCAAATCTCAGCAGTTTGGTGAGTAAAAGTTATCATAACTGATATGGATAATGGAAAAAAACAATGGAAATAAGAAGTAAACCTTCTGACCACGTCTCCCAGCAATCACTTCAACAATAGAGGCTTTAAATGTGGTCCATTTAATTTCTAGAAGAAAAAGTCTGAGATGCCACGGTCAGCTTGCCTAGGTCCCTGCCTTTACCTTGTCCCACCTGGCTTCACCCAACCCCAATGCGCATCTCTGTGGGTGGAGGGCCCACAGGGTGGTTGCTTCATGTTGTTCTTTTGGGCTGTACTGATTAGACCCCATGGATCAATGGCATGGCCAGCAAACACGCACCCGTAAGCTTTCTTTCCTTTTCCACAAACATTGTTACTGTTACTATGGATGATCCACAGAACATTGATTTCAGTATTTATTATTACTCCGGCTTTTTTATCTGAAAATGTTGCCACTATCACAAATGATTATGTATTTTGTATGAAATCATTGTAAGCGGGAACATCCGGGTCTGAAAGGTGAAGCCAATGGGGTTGTCTTATAATGGACAAGTAGCTACCATGGTGACCTGTCAGGCGTAGCAATGCAAAACAGCTATAACTGTATCCACAGAATGCATTCTGACCCTATTTTGACTGGTGTAGCTGTTTGGAAAATTAATGGAAGATCATTACAACATAAAATTATATAAAGAGAAGCTCACTGTTGGTTTGCTCACTGATACTAACATTGCACATACTAATTTAGCATGAAGTGAACAGAAGAATGTAGACTCTGTGTTTAGAAGTGTTCTCAGTCCTTTCTATTGGACGCCAGCCTCTTTTCAAACTTGAGACACAGTTACCATCTACCATATTGCATTTGTCTGTAGAGCCATCCAATGTGATACCATCAAGCTGCCTAATTCCTTCCAGCACACACATCCAACACAAAGCTGGCTTCATTGTTGTGGAATAGTAATTGATACCCAAATATTGGCTGCCATAAATCATGCACAGACAGCTTCTTGGACAGAGTGTATAATGTGATTTCATGATATTCATCCTGAAACACAGCTTGAAAAGACAGAACAATCCCAGCAAAGTGAAACAGAGTCAGTGTGAAGGTGCAGTGATCACCTGCTGACTTCTTGATATATCCTGTTCATTTCATTGGCTGACGAGGACTGACTACCCCAACTCTACAGGAATGATATTGATGCGTCTGTGAAGAAGAACATTATATTAAACAGCAGGTAACCATAGCAACAATATTAATACTTCACATACATGCTAATAGTCAGAGCTGAAAAAAGCTTTACCCACAATAAGTGTCCTCATAAGATGATGGCAGAGGAAGCAGTGCTCATACTGCTGAGATTAAACTCATGAAGTCTTTTGCCTCCACACCATTATGGCTGTAGCTCGGGAGCAGTGTTGTGCATTATCTCCTACTTAACTCTTGGTTTACTCAAGTTACTTTTTTCTCTCTCTTACCCTTAGCTATCCTTGAATATAGTTTTGGTTTAATGTGGGTTTAATTTTGACACCCCAGTACATCAACTTGTATAACTAGATCACTTTGCACAAAGTGAGGGCTTTTGTAGGCATATCATCAGGTGGATGATAATTTATACCAAACAGGTGCTGTTGATCACCAATTCAATATGGGGGTTGAAACACAAACAGAAACAGCTGTGCAGGAGGAATATCAAGGTGAGGTTGCTGAGAGTATACCACATTAGCAAGGACCCTGATACCCCAATCTACTGTCGGGAGAAGTCTAGTCAGAAGTGGCCTTCATGGAAGACTTGTAGCCAAAAAGCCATACCTCCGACATGGAAACAAGACAGACTTAATTATGCACAGAAACACAGGAAATGGGTGCAGAAAATGGCAGCAGGTGCTCTGGACTGATGAGTCAAAATGAAATATTGAAATATTTTGCTGGAACATAAGGCACTTTGTTTGCCGAAGGGCTGAAGAGCTGTACAGGAATGAGAAAACCGTCAAGCAGAGGTTCCTTGCAAGTTTGGGCTGCATTTCTACAAACAGAGTCGGGGATTTGGTCAGAATTAATGGTCTCAATGCTGAGAAGTACAGGCAGTTCAGTAATTCATCATACAATACCATCAGGGAGGCATCTGACTGGCCCCAAATTTATTCTGCAGCATGACAACAATGCTAAGATTAATGTCATTGCTAACAAGTTAACATCATTAAGAACCATCTTCATCTTAAAGAAGACCAAGGAGTCCTGGAAGTGACTCATCCCAGTGTCACATATAGACACTTTGTCAAGACCCACTGGAGTCGCTTTGTCATGCCCTGGGTGTCCTTTTGTTTCATTTCTGTTTTGTTAGGTTGAGATATCAAAACTACGTGGTTAGATCCTAGGTTGGCTTAAAATAACTATGTTACTTAAATTACCTAAGTTAAGTAACACTACTTAGGTAAGTTACGTAATATCACAAAAGGAACCAATGTTGAGTTTTTGTTTCACACGGGAAAACAACCACAAGTCCAGTTTTTGTCTCAGCTGTCCATCCCAACAACCTCCTTACTATGACTTTTATTAAAAGTGTTAATTACAGTATTACTTTTAGCTTTGAACAATGGCGCTAAAGGGTCTCCCCCAGAGAGTTTAACTATGGTTTCATGTGGGCTGCTACCAGACTCTGAATGACGTGACAAAGTGCAGCTATTTGAAGCTCTGTGAATGAGAACAGGCTGCTCTGGGATTACATGAAGAGAGAAAAGCAACTGAGGCTACCTAAAGGCAAAAGGGTGGTCACACCAGATATTGACTTGTTTTAGATTTGAATTCTGTTCACTCACTTGAATTTTGTAGTTGTTATATATGTATGTATATATATATATATATATATATATATATATATATATATATATATATATATATACATATATATATATATATATATATATATACACAACCGCGTCATTGTATTATTTGTGTATGTGTGTAAAATCAGCATTACTAAAGATTCCATGCCAATTTACTGAACCCAACGTATGGCCCAGTGCCTGAAGAAGCACTGTCATTTAGTTAAAACATGTCATTTTGACTCAAAACTATGTAGCAATTGATTGATTAGTTGACTGACAGAAAATGAATTGTAAACAATTTCAATAATTGATTAAATCTAGTCATCATTGTGAATTAGTTTTTAGAACTGTTGGTGAAACAACCGGTATTGAAAATAATTGCAGCTCAGTAGTGAGTAAAGGGACTGAATATGTTTACATACTGCATTTTTATGTAAATTTTATTTTATTTTAGGTCACTCCTTCATATTAATTTATTTTAAACTGATTTGCAGAGCAAGTTAAATTTTGCATTTTTTATTTACTCCATATCCATAAATCTCATTTCCTGTCAACTGAGCCAGTACAACACCAACAGCAGGAAACAGCAGAGTGAAGTCAGTCCTGCACTGCCACACAAGATACCAATACAATAAAACAGAGCAGACTTTTCTTTTAATACTTTATGAGGCTGACTGCCCTTCAACTAGCTCACCCTGCCTGGTAAACACACACACACACACACTCCACAATTAGAGCCAATTATGTCCTAATCAATGAAGGAGATTTATATTCTCCAATGAAAATCTGATAACAGCTTAACAGCCATGGAGGTCAACCTGAACCGTCTCTATTCGTCTCCATTACTGGGGACAGAAGGGCAGCACGGGGGGGTTGAAGACAGGGAGAGAAACACTAAACTACAAAAATGACAAGTGTATCTGCAGGCTTCAGAGAGACTTTTTGAGACCTCAGTAATCTTCAAGGTAGAGTTTGAGATTAATGATTAATCTGTAAAACTACAAATGAGCAGTGTATGTGTGAATGAAATATCAATCTAAAACCCCATTTGAACCGAATTAACATATTTTTCTGTAGTTGTATTGGTTCCCAAATAGGCCTGTAGGCCTTTTAACATGTTTCCGTCTATCAGATGAGCAAAAACATTTAGGATTTCTTTGACAAGCAGCCAATCCCACAGGAAAAAAAACTCCACTTAAAAATACAAGGACGTCACTGTGGATGAGATTTAATATCAGGAGGACTAAACAGTTCAAAAAAAAAAAATTAGGGGATCAACAGGATCACTTACCAGCACCAGGTAATGTTAAAATCCTCCCACCTCCTTTCAAAGAGTAAATCAAGTCTGTATGGGGCTTAAGAGCCGCTACGCAGTACAAACAAAAACCTGAGTGACAAAACAGCTCTAATCACAAGTTGTTCCAGTGCTTTAAAAACTCAGTTTAACGTAATACAATTTTTGGAATGAACAAAAAAACATTTTTTAAATCTTTTTTTCAGATAGCAATATCTGTCTGTCCACCATTTCAACAACTGCTGGACAGATTGCTATGATGTTTGGGTTCAGGGTGAAGTGACTTCTCATGTAGCAACAATGATAATGATAATGACATTCCCATCAGCCTCAGCTGCTCGCTGTCTGAACACTATCAAATAGTGAAAACCGGTTGGGTGCAGTGACTTGTGTTCAGCGTCCCAGAGTTAGTTTGGTCATCACAGTGAATTTGCCAAGTTTGATGCCATTGTGCCTTGTACAGAGACCAAAACCAAAAGATGGATCAACTATTGTTTAGTTCAAACTCCCACTAAAACCACAAATGGTTGTTTTTAAATTTCTTTTTCTGTTTGAGTTAAACAGGCTGAGTGGAGGAAAGAGTGTCAGTGTTCAGTGTTTGTCAGTTTGCTTGTTTCTTCAACCCTTTGTAAGTTCTATTATGTGAATAACAGCAATTATTTTCACCCATTCCAAAGATGATTGCCATCTGGACTTATCTGGGAGTGCTTTCAAAATCTAATAAATGAGGGATTTTTTTCAGTCAACACAACTTCTGGGTATTAGCATGATAGTCATCTTCTCCAGGTATGTCTAAGTTTTTCAGTGTGCGTTGTCTGATCCATGTTACCTAACCTGAGGACACAGTCAGTCCAACTTTAGGAGGCCTGATATGCATTTATCTGACACTAACAAGGCCTGTATTTATCTGCCTTCTGATATGAACCATTGGACAGTCGATGGCTGTGTAAGGTCAAGGAAGGAGTGTGATTAGAGGGCCTTTGGAATCCATTAACAAAGTCTCATGACTGACGACTACCTGCCTTTTAATCATCCATCATAGCTTCTGAGTTGCCCTCGTCGCTGGAGAACGACAGCGGCTTTATTTATGTGAGGAGTTATGCATGCCCTTCCTGTCTGTGCCTCAGGTGTGATGAGTGCCGGCTCTGCTATCACTTCGGGTGTCTGGACCCCCCGCTGAAGAAATCCCCCAAGCAGACAGGATATGGCTGGATTTGCCAGGAGTGTGACACATCCTCCTCCAAGGTTAGTGTGTACAGTATGTGTGTACATGCCTCAGGAAGCAATTGGGAGGGGGGGATCGATTAGGGGTAGAGCTGGCCTGCTTTGACATCTCTCATCATGACAGTATACACAGTGTACTTATTTAGTAAAAGTTATAATTCCCAAATTGTGGTTAATTGTTGTGGACGGGCACTAATAGTGTTATTCCAAGATGCAAGTCTGCATCGGCGATCTTGTTGCCAAGACATATAAATAGCCTAAATTAGCAGTTTAGCTAGGGTGACTATACCTCCTCTGTTTCTCAGACATGTCCTCGTTATGGGACCTAAAAAATACGTCTGGGATTCAGCTTTCTGCAGTCGGCATTCATCGAGTGCGTCTTTGCACTGCAATGTTGAAATGTGCACAAGTGGTTATCATTATTGACATGTTAGCACTTTTCTCCACAAGGATTTAATGAATGAGAACAACGTACCATAATGAAACTGCTGTAGCTGGACTTAATATTATACTAATGGTGTTTAGACGTCTTATAAAACAGTCATTAAGAAACGTTGTGGTGCCTTGGAGCAATGCTCTGTTGAGAGGGTCCTTGTTTTGTTTGTGTCTTATGCTTAACTCTCATGTACACACAACAGCATGTGCTTGATGTGATACATGTTCTTACAGATGATTTCATGCCTTTCCACTCATTGACAGTTGAATTTGGTAGTGCTCCAAAAAAAAAAAAAAAAATAGCAATGTGAAATCAAAAGGCAGAGGAAAAGGAGACTGCGGAAGTTAACAGTGCAGGTTTCAAAATATTCCACAAATTGGCCTGTGGATAGAATGCATGAAACACATCTGTTAGATCTTAGAGAAGGATACACACAATGCGTGGTGAAAACATGTGGGAATATTTCTGTGACGCCCATAGCTAACACAGCTGGTAACTGCAGGTGTCCTTTCACTTATTGTAATTCTGTGAAAGTTGATTATAATGAAGTCGTTTAAAGCGCAGTAGCTATCCATCTTATAAAATCCATCCTTAAAAGCAGGGTTTAATTTTCATCAAAAATGATTTTCATCCCTTCACAACTATTTTATTGTTTTCTTGCTGTTTCGTTGTTTGCTTGTTTTTTTTAATTATATTGCAATAAAGGCTAACATTTGGCTGCCTCTCAACCTAATTGATAAATGCATCCCAATTTACAATTTTCTAGAAACTAGTAGTCCGTCCTGCTAGGCTCTATCCATGGGGAAAATGGAGGCTGATTGTTGTTGCCGCAGAGGAAGTGGATTCTGAATGAAACATTCAACATTGAATGACCAGGAATAAACCACTCAATTATCCAGAAAACCAAAAGGTTAAAGCTCTCATTTAATGTTAAGTGGTCCCTATGTAAAACCTATAAGAATCATTTTTAGTTTGAAATGCACCATTACTATGTTTTTACATTCAGTTGTGTAAATACACAAAAATTATGAAGTTACGTTTTCAACTTAATTTACTGTATCTAACCGGATGGTCTGATCTGTGCTCTTTGGCATAATTAATCTAGGTTTTATACAAACATCTGTCTTCTTATAGCCATAAAGGGATTTTGAGTTAGTTTCAGTCCACTGGGCTTTCACTCCAACTTCTAATGAACCATGGCACAGTTCTGTTGAGAAAAAAAATAAGCCCTGAAGTTTTAGGCAGGGTGATGGATTTATATCTTTCTGTTGATCATTGGAATTCACTTTATTCAGTTAGTAAATTATATTCACAGTCACCTTGTTATACTATCATCTGATTCTGGTTCCGGTCAGTAGTGTTCCATGGATCAGCATTTCTTTATTCCAACAGATCAAATTATTCCATATTGACTAAAACATTTGTGATCCTTGTTATTGTCTTGCACTTTACACCCCCAGTGTTCAAGGCAACATCAGGTTCACTTTGATCTGGGCAATGCACGTGTGATTGAGACATAAAAGTCAACTCTCTGTGGTGGTCACCCAGATTTCATAGAACCTTATTTACATAAATAACTTGCTGTGAGTTGTAAAATTGTTGCGCGACCAACAGCAGCCGAGATGCATTTACGTGTGAATGAAAGCGTTACCACTGGCGCTAGTTACTTAGCTACATTCATGAACAATTTAACAGACTTACAGAAATAATAACTGCTTCAATCAACATGAAAAACTGCTCCTAGCATATGCTAGCATAGCCACTGTGTCGAATGAAAATTACGATGGTGAGACAGATGCATTACTCGCTACTGATTTGTTTAGCGAAAAACAATATATACTAGCAAATAATCCCCCTCCCAACTAGAAATGAGCTAACGTGAATTGAATTTGGTGCCCTCAGTGTTAGTGTAAAAAAGGGTGAGGGGTCGGACGATTAATCGGCCGATTTTTGGCATTTTTTAACATAATCGGCATCGGCCAATATCCAAGTATATCAAGCCGATTATTAGGCAGGCGCATCTGTGGGCAGCCTAGTGTTGTCGTGGAACACGTGTTTGACTGACGCTGCCGCGAGTCATTTTCCAGTCGAGTGAGCAAGTTTATTTGACAGTTTATTTTCTTCTTACCTGTTTTGTTTATTTAATATATTTTTATACATTATTTATACAATTTATTTATATATATATTTTTTTTACATTATACATTTTAATTTATAAGTGCAGATTGTTCATTGTTCAAGTGTTCAATAAATGTTTTTGTTGAGAAAGTTTGTCTGTTAAGTAATTATCATTTCTTTTACATTTTATATTTCAAATAGAGGTTAAAAACCAAGCAAATATCGGCCAAATATCAGCCAAAATAAATCAGTAACATTAATCGACCATCGACCGACCAGTTCAAAGATCGTATCGCATCGGCATCGCATCGGCATCGGCATCGGCATCGGCATCGGCGTGAAAAAAACCATATCGGTCGACCTCTATTACATTATCATACTTCTGTTCTGTAGACCTTTAGTGAATATTAAGTCAGTCTCTGTGGCTTTCTCCCCTTCTACTATGTGTCATCTCCTTTATTCCGCCCTCAGAACGTCTGGGCATCGGCTCTCTTTGCCCCAGAGCGACATTTCAGTGGTGACAGGAGAACAACGTTTGCTGCATTGACGTGACAAATTAGTGAAGTGGGTGTTTTTCTCTCCATTCCTTTAGCAAGCATAGATCAAGATCGTGTTCAATAACTGTAAGCCTGAAGAGGCATGTTTAAGTTTGTTGCTTAAACACGCCTTTTCATGGATGAAAGAAGCAAACACGTGCGCACCATTTCTAATATTGCTGGGTCTACATTTTGAGAGGCAGTTAAGACTGTGACATTTTTGAGAAAGCATGGTGCACAGACCTTTTAAGGCACAAGGTGCTCAGAGAGTCTCAGTAATAGCAAGTGTGGGGAGATAATTGACTCCTCTAAGGGCATCTAAAAAGCACTCTGAGATGAGAGCTGTATTTAAGGAAAGTTTTATTATCTGCTTTTAAATGCCAAGCCACGCAACGTTTTTGCCTGCGGGGGGGAGAATGTTTCTTAAATGCCAGCATTAAGTGCAGAATATTACCTGATCGTTGCGACTGAGATTCAGATGCTCGCACAGATAGCTTCTGGTCAATTCCTCTGCCTGACAGTCTGCTACAAAGAATAGTACAGGAAGTGATTGTAAAAGCTCCCTGCGGCCACTGCTCTTATCTGAGAAGAAGATATATGAAATCCGAAGGAAGCGGCACAGAGTATCCTGACAGTATGTAGTGCTGACCACAGTTTTGGTTAAATGTCGTGTTCCAAAAGCCGGCCTGAGTTTCACACATTACGCTCAGTCATTGCAAGTGTTTTACATCCACATCTGAAGACAAAGTGTGGTGGGCAGTGGCCCAGTGGTATGAGAGACCTGGGTTCAATTCCCCACTGTGACCCATCCACCAATGTGTCCCTGAGCAAGACACTTAACCCCTAGTTGCTCCAGAGGCGTGCGACCTCTGACATAGATAGCAATTATAAGTCGCTTTGGGTAAAAGTGTCAGCTAAAAGGGGCGGCTGTGGCTCAGGTCGGCGGTTCAATCCCCAGCTCCCCCAGGCTGTGTGTCGAAGTGTCCTTGGGCAAGACACTGAACTGAACCAAATTGCCCCTGGCGGCTGTTCCGCCAGTGTATGATTGTGTATGAATGTTAGTTTCTGTTTGAGCACTTAGGCTCAGTGTGTGAATGTGTGTGTGAAAAGCGCTTTGAGTGGTCGAAAAGACTAGAAAGGCGCTACACAAGTACGGAGCATTTACATTTACAAATGTTCATAAATGTACCACACGGACACAAGCCTTCATGCAGAGAGGCCAGATGCAATGAATTATATAAATGGAGATAACAGCTCAAAAAAAATCCTTTAATCATGGTATGTGTAATTTTACATCACAATATCAATATGTATCACATCAATGGAAAAACCTGACAGGTTTTTGCATAGTACAGCAAATAAGATACCTGAAAAATCAAAGTTCTTCATTACATAGATGCAAAAATAATACAACAAGGCACAGGTAAAGTCAACATGCTAACATGTTCATGATGTAAATGCTAACATTCTGACACTAAGCAGGTATAATGTTTACCATGTTCACTATCTTAGTTTCTATCATTTGATTATTTGCACCAAATGCAACATACAGCAAGGGCATGGCGTTGGTTTTGAGATGACTAGAGACATTATCAGTATGATTAATCATCATATGTGTAAACAGCGTTATGGCAATCCTCTGGACCAATGTGGTGGACTGACATTGCCGTCCCTAGGGCCACTGCCATGGCTACAAATCCAATATGACCTTAAGAAATATTAAAGGGATATTTAGTAGTTTTTATTTCTGTCATTCGACTTACAAGAACCTGTACAGCTGCGTCCGTCTCATCCAAGCTGGTCGCCATTTTTGTGGCAGTTTTTCTGTCACTATTTTTCATGGATGTAGCTCAGTAGCTAGCTCTGATTGGTTGATTGTTTAGGGGAACTAGGAAAAACATCCATCATTGAGCACAACACCATTCTGTCTGTTTAAATCAGTGGAAAAATCAACGGTTCAGGCGGTGATTCGGAGGTCTAGAACAAGGCTATCAACAACTGGCATATTGCCGATGTATCCCAGAAACATTGCAGGGAATTGTTCTTGTATCATTAATGTTCCCACTATAGCTCCCACCAAAGGAAACAAACCCTATGACACAAGTGCTTTTGTTATCATCTCGCTTTCTCTTATTGTCTTGGATTCTGTCTGTGAGGTCCTGATAAATAACCAAATATATATTTGATTAGTATTTGTCACTGTGATTTGCTTTTGTTGTTAAGATCTTTGTAGCGCAGCAGTAATTACAGTGTTGCAGGAAAATGCAGGAGCTTGGTGCTGTTGTAGACATGTTTCTGTTGTGCAAAGGGGCAATAAAAGGCTTTATTAGACAGGCTTGAGTTCATTATAGACGCTGTGTTTCTCTCAGCCTGCTCGGCTTAGATAAACCTCACTCTGACCAAGGCCACATCCCTCCCGCTGTCGCCCCGGGCCCTCTCTGAATTGATTTCAGTAATAAAGTGACAGTCTTGCCGTAATATACGGATGGCTTTTAATGCAGGCTTGTTACCGTGCCAAGGGGCGCTTGTTTAAGACTTTATTTACACCCTTGCAGCTCTGCCTGGCATGCTGGGCTCCACGGTGAATCAGACCAGAAGATTTGGATAAAAGGTTTGAAATGCCAAAAGCTCTTAAAGTTGCTCCGGCAGTGTTTAAAGTAGTCAACTGTGAACTTGTGTGGGATGCACTACTTTAGCTGCACTCAGACTTCTTGTCATCAAAAGGATTGCAACTGTTGAAATTACTGTGCGTAAAAGTTTCATTTTCTTCACTTCCTCCGCAGCCATCGGCCTGCTCCTACTCAGCAAACAGTTTGGATATGAAGTTCTTTTATGACCTCTGAATACTGAGCTCTGTTTAGGTCTGTATGACAGTTATGTGTTTAAAGATAGTGTATGCCTTTTTCACCACGCGCGTGTGAGGCAAATGTATGTGTTTGTCATTTTTGACGGTTTGTAGCAGCTAATGTTCGTTTTGATGGGATTACCGTTACAAGTGGTGCCATCAATCAGAAGCTTCGTCGCTTGACCTGTGAAAGACTGTAATTAAGTTAGCCTAATTAACTTAATGAAGTGTCACACATGGCTGACTTTACTATATTGAGTAAATTGAAAGAAAAATAGGCATCATTACTCATCAGATGTTCTGGTATTTAGAGGGAGGCAGAGGGAATGCATTTTGGGTGTCTATCTTAGTGGAAAAATCTAACCTTTAGCCCGTTTTTATTTTCTAAATGAGGCATTTTTCATTAGCAGTCTCTTTGGTTTAATCAGTATCATTTGTGCATTTATGGAATGAAAATAAATCCCTGAGTGTGATTTGAATTTGTTGCTCTCTGCATTCTCTTATCTGTATTCAAGTTTAATCTTAATGCTGCAAGGACCGCGCGATCAATAAGCCCAACAGTCGAGGCTTTTACTCAAGTGTATGAGGTGCTTAAAGCATGATAACCTCATCAATGATGGTTGTCTTTTAGACGTGGCCAAAGTTTAACCACAGTTTAATGTGATTTAAAGGCAAGCAGTGGCAGCTAAACAGGGGCAGCTAGCTAAACTAGCCTGTAGGGAGCACAGGACATGGTCAAGGGTGGCCAGGCGGGACGCCGAAGACGAAGAGAAAATCAATGGCTAGCAGTCACCTCAATCACTTTAACTAGGCGCTACAGACGCCCATGCCCCTCTCAGGGGCCAATTTGTGGAGTAAACAGGAGTGTGTGATTGCTGTCGGGGTCCTCCGTGGCCTCAGCAGTCCATTTCTCTGGAGCTGGCTCTTTCTAATAACCCTCTTAGCTCAGATCGTACATGAGGCCACTTTTTCGGACCCCCTCAGTATTTTATGGTCATAAACTGTGTAGCAGAAACTGAGCAGCACAACCAGCCTTCGTTAATATAACATTCCCACAAGTCTCTGGCTCTTGCTGTGTGGGCAGAAAGCATGCTATATTCTAATGGCATTCTGGATAGAGACACAGCAATTTCATCTAATAAATGTACATAATAAACTTTAGTTTAACATTTCTTTTTGTGAACCCACCACAGATACATTTAGGGACACAGTGGATATATTTTTGGCCTCGGATTAAGGACTAACATGAAATACTGTACATATCACAATGTTCTTTTGATTTGCGTTCATAGGAAACACAGTGCAATTGCTGTCATGCACAAACATCCTAAGTCCATCTTTGTGTTCATGTTTGAACTTCAGCTGTAGCTGCATTGATGCGAAAACATTAGTCTTGTGTCGATAAAGCCTATCTGTAACCCACTGAAACTATGGTTTTACGATCATACATGTAAACATCTATGGACGTAACATGAGGACCAGTACTAGTCGACATGAGACTAGAAAGATAAATTTATATGTTGGTTCTTTCTTTTTTTAAATGCATTCATTTCAGCAAATCCATTTCCTTCCCTCACAAATGACACTGGCTTGCAAATAGCACATTAATGACTGACGTTAACTTTCTCACTGAATTGACATTAATGATCTACAGCTGGTATTATTTGTTATTTGAACTTTTAGAAAAGCACCGGTCAGAGTAGAACTCATAATGTAAAACACATTCGCCACTTACTCAGTAGACTCTTCCTCTGTTCCACTGTACTGAACGTTTTTGGCATTTTCTCTGTCACATGTCCTTTAAATTGGGAACAGAGAGAGCAGCTCAGCCTTTCCTGACTGTATACCCTCTTCCAGGATGCATGTGTAGACGAGGAGATATAAAAAAAAAAAATATTGTTGAGAATTTTACCTCTGATTAAATTAGGTGTCGCCTAGTAACTTCTCCTCGGTATCAGTCATGCCTCACTAAAAACGAAATAAGTTTCTTGGAGAAAAAAAATTGGACGTTAAAGAATGCCCTTTCTAATAAATGAAATGGGAATTGCAAATATGTGCAATCATGAAATTTAATTGTGCTCTCTGGTGACTGGTTTGTGGGTGCTGAGGAGCAGAGGTGCAGCAGAAGCGCTGGGAGCAGAGGTGGTTAAATGTAGCGCGTAACACACTACCTGAACAGACTAATGAAGCTGCTGTTTATGACCCACCGCAATTGTGTCATCTCTTGAATGGCAACAAGATGCCAGTGCACACATAGAGGCACTCAAACACATGGAGCTGCATGCGCATACACACACACACACACACACACACACACACACTTCTGACTTCTATTTACCAAATACGATATTGTCTTTAGTAAATTTTATTAACCAAAGTGTCTACAGTATGATACCGCAGCACAGTACAGTATGGGGCAGGTAAGGTTAGTAGTGAATATCAAATATATTTAGAAATATTAAAATAATATTAAAGGAGCTATGTGTAACTTTTCAATGAAATCCCTTTATCACTTTGTCAGTGGGCTGTAGCCTCACTCACACGCCTGTTGTCTCTGCAAAAGCCACTATTCTGGTTGTTATGTCTAGGTATCAGGTCGGGATGTAGCGACAACACCGTAGCTAACAAAATGCAGTCCACTAACACCGTAAAAAAAAACGGCTCCCAGCACAACACAGACTTCAACATAAACTCCACGTAAGGATAAAAACAACAACAAAGTTTTATGTGCTAAGGCCTGTCGGGTGAAATCACAGTCAGCATCAGAAAGGCTGATTGTTAACGCTGGCCAGTTGCTAACGTTATCAAACATTAGCAAAATACTATCGTTGGAACTTCGTGGCTGTCCACATTACTTCACTGGCTAACGCAATCCTATATATGATTACTATAAACTATGTAAATCACCTCGCTGCTGTATTCCCTTGTGTTCGGCCCCATTCATGCCACGGTTCACTAGGAGGCTGCTGAGCGCAGTTTCATTGACCGCCTGCTCGGCTCCAGTTCTGGTGCCCAATCCTGGCCTGAAAACCTCCAGTGCTTTAGTAGAGTTGCAACGTTAAACACAATACACTCCCCAGGTGCTTCGAGCTCCCAGTCCCGGGTTGAGGCAGCTATGACCACTAGGCTAACTGAGCTAATTAGATAACGGTAGCTAGTTAGCAGTGGTTAGCGTTACTTTAGCAACTAGTAACCATTTCTGTTCATCAGCAACTGCATGTGTAGCCACAGAACTAAACTGATAGATGCTAGTATGTTAGTATCGTGCACTGTAGCACGATACTAACAATCTCTTTGAAAAGGCAGGTCATGAAGGCATTTTACTCGTCCATGATCTAATATCATAATATCGCATAATAATTTGTTTCGGATTATGCATTCATGAGTTTATGAGTTCGAGCCGAGCATGCGTACAAGCACACTCCTGGTTGCAATCTTAAAACCGAACTGCTAATGGCTGCTGAAAACTACGGGGCACCACCCTGGAAACGTTATTACCATGGTAAAACATAATCACTGCCACTTTGTCACGCAGGAACCAGCAGCAAAATTGCATCCTGCTGTTTTATTACTGGACTTGGCGCTGTTGTTGGCTTCACACACAGTGTCGGGAACAACACAAGTAAAGTCCCAGCAATATGGCACCAATACACAAAATAAAACGTGTTAGGCCCTAAAGTACAAAGCAGTAAACCAGACATCTAGTCCGTTATTTCCCATAGAAATCACCACAATGAAGCTTCAGGGTACAGTACACCGTTATAAACTTGTCTCTGCCCAGACACAAGCCTCTCACTTCAAATCGCTCTTGGTAATGATGTAATGCGTCAGGCCATTTAGGTAATAATTAATAAATAATAGCTGGGGTACCACGCTTTCAGCGGGTTATACGGCGCCCTTACCCACAGAGCAGCTGAAAAATCTGCGGAGTTGACTTTGTGCAGATAGGTCCTATATAGGAATCCAGTATATGGATTCAACTTTATCTCACGCTAAGATGTGAGTTAATGGACCAGAATGATTTTGGTGCTCTTTCTTTGTTCAAGCCTTTTGTCTTACATGGAGGCTGCTTCATTGTTTCCCATAACATGAGGTCCCAAGATTAATAACAGTTATCAGTAAGAAAAGTCATAGCTCCCATCCAAAGAAGAAAATGATTTAAAATTTAAAATAAAATCATCTTAGTAGCATAAAACTGTAGGATATACCAAATATACCAAATGGAATACCAAAAATGTCTGAAAAATCACATATTGCAGGAATATCTCAATAAATATGCAAATTAGGAAATGAAAGTGTAATTGACAACATTTCAATTAAAAATACAGACTATCAAAAAGGTTAGGGTTAAATTATTGCTGTAATTAAATCAAAATTCAAATCAAATAAGTAAAAAAATATAAAAATAACAATGATGAAAATAGCATTTCATAATAATGCGTGTAGTTAGAAATTATTACATTATTTGAGAATGTTTTGCTTAATTTATATATGTTTTGTATTTACTTTTATTATTTGAATGTTTTATTTTGGAACATTTGGAATTCCTTATTTCTGTTGTGGTCCATCTGTGGAAAAATATTGAATGCCCCAAAAAATACCTTACACATGTATTATTATTTTTGACACGGAACACCCACCGGGTGCGTTTCAGAAGCGTTTTGCCTGCCTGATTTTGTTGACTTTTGTTGATTTGCTCATTTTCCATTGATTTCTGTGCTTCATCCCAGCTACGCCCTGAATGTCACTAGCCTGGACCTTGAGTCAAGATTATTTTTACCAAACTGCTGTTTCCAAGGCCAAAATTCAATTCAAATTGTGCAACATGACTGAGTTTCAATTCAAATCTGATTTGATTATTCACATCCTTAAAGGTACAACCCTACCGTTTACATGAATTTTACATGAACGCTTAATGGTTGTGCTTTCCCCTAATGTTTGTAGCGTTGCACAACAATATGCGTGCTATTATCTGTGCAGCTGAACATTCATCCAACTGTGAGCGTAGTGAATCTATCAAAGGTGAGGGGATACAAAGCAGAGCCTCTTCTGCATACACACATTGTGCAGCATAAGACGCATTCATAAATAAATACAATGAAAGCAGAAAACATGATAAAATCGGTCACATTAATTAACAGCTAATTGTTTTGAGGACTGTATAGGCTTGATAAAGGAAGGCAAAGCTTATTAAAGCACACGCTGTGTTGTGCATTATGATCTCTTTACAGTAAATTGAATCCAAGTTTCTGAAGTTGATTGCATAAGGTGTTTGTGTGTTCATGCCACCCAGGGCTCATGCTCAGCTCTCCTTTTTCTGCATCATATTACAGAGACGACACTCTGCTCCTGCCCTTTAAAACGCAGACCTCAACTCGAATGAAAAATGTGGCATTTCATTATCATATATGTATATGTGAGTGCCAGAGGGCCTGCCAGCCTATGGAAAGTGAGCAGCTAAAACAAACCCGCCCTCCTCTCCTCTCCTTCGTCTCCCCAAAGGGAATTGATGGAGATATCCCACAATGCCAGAGCCCATCAGCTCCTGCAGGCTCAACTGAAGGGGTGGGGGGGGGGTGGGGGGGTGCATGCCTCTCCGCTCTCCACAAAGCAAACGATTCTAGCAGGGGCCACTGATGCAAAACACAGCGCCATACCTCAACCTCTGTAGTCCACAGTGAGAGAACAGGAGGAGGCAGAACATTGCTGCTTCCCCTCTGTCCTCTTTCTCTGGATCAGTGGCTGTAGCTGCGCTTTAAAACGTGCTGCAAATTTTAAGACAGCACGAACAACACATGTCTTCACAACACAGATAAAATTGGGTTATGTTATTGTCTAAAAACAGGATGATGGATATGTCATCCACCACTGATGTGATGGATATGATGTAGTTTTGTTGTTAAATATTTACTTAATTCATAAATACATAGTTTGTTTTGAAGATGACTACAGATCACAAGGAACAAGATTGTAGATTTTTCTTTACATGTAATTGCTCACCATCTGTCCTTTTCTAAACTCTTTGTTTTTTTTTTATCATCGTGATCAATTCAAAAGCAACTGAGTTATTACAGAACATTTTATGTTAGTGAAAGCTGCTCTAACCAATATTTACATCTATAAAGAAAACAAAAGTGTAATAACAGAAAAATGAAAAGATGTTCATACAGATGTAAATAAAAAGCACCAGCTCAATTTAATTCAGGTTCATCATTGTTCAGATCTCCACTCTCTGATGCCAACAAATAAAATGTTTAGATGTAAGTAGATTAAATTGCATAAAGAAGCACAAAATACTATAAAAAATACATCTGAATTAGAATTATTATTCCATACGTTACAAGAACATATAAGCAGAAAATGATATCTAGTATTTCACTGCCCAGAGAAATGTTTCAGGTGCATCTCAAAAAATTTTAAAGTAAAAACTATAATTTTTGAGCTGTATGGAATGTATTGATTATCATTACCTAAGTTCACTCCAAGACTAATCAAACAGTGCAGAGATGAAACATGAAATTTTCACAGGCCATATACAGTGTGATGCTGTTTCCTTGAGCCACAATATATTTGTTTACAGCAATCGAGGCCATTTAAGTAAATTGCATTTTGTGTCTTATATCCAGTGTCAGTAGTGTCATATTTGTAATTATAAACTTTGGAAGGTCACCAGAAACGGGGGTAAAGTTCAAAGGAGTCAAACATTACTTCCTGTTGCGCTATGTGGTGCTAGCGGACACCCACTATTTATACATTATGTCTAAGTACACTAAGTGAAGACCACACCACAAAAAAATCATGTAAATCAAATGATGATTGTGACACAAGGCTTACTTCCTGTTGGCGTAATGACTATAACACCTAGTTGCCATGTAGATGTCCTCAGGCCAGTAATGTAATCAAACATGTGAAATTTGGGGCAGATCAGACAATGTACACTTAATTTACAACAACTTCTTGTTTCATGGTGAACAATACATTACCATGGCAACAGTTTTTGATGAAAACTCACCAGCTTCTTTATATAGCATCATCAAAGTGTTAGGGCTCTTCTGGCCAATTTAAGGTGGATCTGGTCAACTTGCTACAAGTTGTACAACACAACATAAAACTCATGTCATTTCCTATTGCCAGTAGGTGGCGCTATGACTACACACACTCAAACACAACCTTCAATGAAAACTCACAGTTAGCACTACTTTTCAAGTTGATCACAGGGCCTGTAAATTGTAAAAAAAAAAAAAAAAAAAGACCACAAAATTCAAAATGGTCAAATTCCTGTTGGATATAGAGGCTTTTTTTGGTGTCTGGACATGATACCCGTGCTGAAAAACTGTAGGGGGCGCTAGCAAACCTTTTTGCCACACTCGTGCAACACAAGTATCACACGTAAATTTTTGCCACCACTGAGGTGTGAGATTTTGTCAACATTTACCCTCTTAAAGATGTGATCTATTTGGGAAAGAAAAAAATCCTTACCAATAAAACATTCACTGCTCAGGCCTTAATCAATTCTAATGTCCCTTTGTGTCTCTTGGTTGTGTAAAGAGAGGACTGCTTGCTAACACATTTGCCACATCGAATTTCTAGTGATTTAATGTCACAATATGTTGTGTTTATACCTTGTTCAGATGCCCCCAAAGTGACCAAGAAGTCAGTGAATGCAGCTTTAAATGATGCTCCCAAAGGTGTAGATCATCTTTTAATTGCGGCAGACTATATCTCAGTGTGGCTCAATAATGCTACGACACATGAAGGAGCTGCTTTACAGAGTTATAATGACGGACTGCTCTACATGGCTGATGCGGTATGTGCTCTCTAACAGGAATTACACCTCTGCCAAACAACTCGTCACATACTCCCCAGGTGATATGTGCATTTCAAATATGATTAACAGCTCATCTCCTCCATCTCTCTGACACTTTAAATTGCATGCTGCACAGGCAATTTCTGTAGACTCACTCCATAAGCCTGACTATAAGGGCAGACAAATGAGAAGTGGGCTCAAACGGAAGGCAATCTTCAGATGTAGTATCACTTCCAGCACGGCGTTTCACTGAATTTCAAAGAAACATGAAAATAGATGAAGATTGGGCCGTGTCTCTCCCCGCTGCTGCCCTCCTACCCAGACTGGAGGAGGAGGCTCTGCAGGCAGACAGCAGGATAATACCAGCGACTGTGAAGCTGCGGAGCTGACGCCCGTCTGCATCCCCTCAGGCAGACAGGAGTGATAGGTGGCTGAGGGGCTGGAGTGAGGAGGATAAAGAGCACATGAGAAATCCAGCGAGGGCCCTGAGAGGCCGGCAGGACTGGTGTCAGCCCCTCTCCCCAGGGACACGCACTAACTCAGCGGAGAAGGAGGCATGGGAGGCACATCTCTGGCTTTATGAGATAGTTAGCATGCGCTGGCCCCTCCTCCCCTCTTGTTTCCCATTTAAGAGCTGACTGGCCCTCCGATAACGGATGGCGCCACAGGTAATTGGAAAATTGGCAGGCTTGTCAGGGAGATTTGGTGGATGGCGCGAATGTAGACGATGGCGGGGTTCATGGGGTGTCACCCTACAGCTAGATTTATATCAGCCCTGTGGACCGGCACCAGAAAGTATCCAGAGTTCAGGAAAAAGTATCACATTTTTTTTCCAGGGGAGACTGCATATCAACACTGCTCCAGACGCACCGGACAAGGTTCCTGTTAGTAGAGAGATGATATATGGGCCGTCCTTTGCGTTAACCCCAACATTAATTTACTGTTTCTACACATGCCTTAACAACTGCTGCAAATAGCTCCGCACATCCTCCACTCTGATTTATATACACTAAGGTAATACACGAGTTCAGCTCATCTTCATCCCAGGTTATCTGACACGTTAAATTTCAATCTGCAGCTGCGGTTTATATGATAGGCCCACATGTATTTTTACTAGAGGCTTCAGAATGAGATTTGCAGGAATCTCTCCTTTTCACCAGGAAAGACTATCTGGAGAATTTCTAAAGAATGTCAGCCACAGTTTGCTCATCACAGCTCATTAGCACAGAAAGGGGGGGCGCTATAAGGGCTATAGCACCCCTTGCTGGCCAGAGTGAAAATCATTTTTAAATCTCTAATAAAAAAAATAATTTTAAGAGTTCAAGTGCTTGTGGATGCATTATTCTGTTGTGGTTCAAGTGCAAAAAAAGGGGAAATTTTAATGGTAAACATGTTTTATACCTCAGTCTCCTCACGTGGCTGCATGCCTTCACCTCAGCTGAATGTTTAGAGGAGCTGCTAAACAGAACTGACCACAGGAAATTAAAGTTGTTTTTTATTAAATTAAAGAAATAGCCTATTTCTTCACTTTAAGAAGACCAAAACCAAAAATTGGATATATGGAATAAAGTAGTGAGACCCAGCACCCGGTAGTGAGAGTGGGGCTTGTCAGCCTCAGCTACATTTATGTTTAGTGCAAATGTTAGCATGCTAGCATCCTAAAACTAAGATGGTGAATGAGGTAAACATTATAGGTGTTAAACATCCCAGCTTTGTCATTGTGAACATGTTCACATGTGGCTCAAAGCTTTATGCATATTAGAGTCTAAAGTTAAATGAGTCTGTCAGGGAGAAAAAATCACAGTCTATTGTAACAAGATGTATTCAGAAGCTCATCTGTTCAAAGACTTGTTTTTTAATTATCAAGCACACAGTCGGGTCATGCTGCAGCACTGAAAACTGCTTTGTAGCACATTGGCCTTAAGGGGCAACAGTCACATGCAGGAGATCTGAAGTACCAAAATTTTCTGTAGCCAAGTACCAGATGGGTCTATCAGCAAAAGTTTACAATATTTAAGAAACAATATCTGTACTTTGATTTTGAGTAGAAAAAGAATCCATATGGGAGTGAAAGCGTGCTTGATTGACAGAGAATTAGAATGTGACTAATGTCTGCTCTCAGCTAGCTGGAGGAATGTGGATTCATCAGGTGTTGTGGGCTGCAGATCCTAACCTGGTGATCACACATTCTGGTGTATAGATGTGTTCATTAACCTCTGGAGGGGGGTGATAATTGTATCTGTCAGAGTTGTTTAATCACCGCTGCAGCTCTCAGCGCTGTCACTTTCACTTCGTCTGCTTTACTAAGTCAGCTGGCTTCTTGGTTGGCCCAGCGTGACTCCTGCTCTCTGTGTGTCACTCTCTCTTTGTTCGCTTTGAAACTCACATATGCATTTGGGAGCTGTTTTGTCATTTCTGAAAACGTTCGTGTTCTGAAATTCATGTAACTCGGCCCACATTTTTTAGTTCAGTATTAATCTTTAAGTAAAATGCACTGGATTCAACACGATCAGCCTGGAGCTGCATCTTAATAGAAGAGGTACAACGGTACACAAATTTCCCGGTTTGGGTGTACCTTGGTTGTAGCATCATGGCTTGGTATGTTTTCTGTACAACAGGGAAAACAAATGCATGTAGAAAATAAAAATGTTCTTTGTTGTAAACATACAACAGTGGGCGATAGGTCGATTTCTCTTTCTGTAACAGTTGAGGCATTCAAATCCTGGTATTCTGTGAAAAGAAAAGACTACCTGCCCTCTCTCACTCTGACCAGTCTCACAGCAACACTGCATTCCAGACATCAATCAGAGTAAACCAAATTATAACTCACTTTAAAGAAAACCTACAGTATATGGAACATTGAAGAGAAGAAACTTGGAAGCCAAAGTAGATTTGAATGTAATCTGACCCTAAAAAGAGATGAATCTCTCTGCTGGGAGATAGAGAGCAGAGACAGATCCTATCAGTACTGACTCAGTGAGCACACACTGGCAAAAAAGGAAGACGCAAAAAAGTCATGGCAACTGAGAGAAAACAGAATATGTGGTCTCTTGTGTGGACAGGTGAGACTGAGACAGAGATGCGCTGCCTCCTATGTTGTAACACACTGAACGATATAAGGAACATCTCAGATTTCTAAGAGCTAAATGAGCTCTCAAAATTATAAACCTTCCCAGGAGAAGGACACCCAGTGTGTATGAACATGTCACAACCTGAGGGACACAGAGTGAACCAGACGCACACAGCACACACATGGACAGACAAATATGTGCAGAGGATATACTGTGTGTGTGTGTGTACATTAGCTAGGCAATAATTTAAAAATGTAATTGCCATTAATCACATGATTTTCTGCGATGACATCGTTCAGTCCTGCGCTAAAATTGAATAATATATTCTAAAGTAGTGTATTTAATTTAAATGTACTGCTTTATACACAAAAGTGAAATAAGTGGTTTGCAAACACTTTAAACAAATAAGGTGCTTTTTTACCAGCAGTGTTCCCTTTACACAGTAAAATGATTTGTTTTAAATCTCAACCTAAACATTTATGTAATCAAATCAAATGTAAATGGATCTGCAGGCTGATCACCATCCCACCCCTCCTGTGACCCATGGTTTGACTGGATGTGTATTCAGAGCCAGTGAGCAACGGACTTTCAAAATAATAATAATAATAAAAATAAAAACTGTATTGACATGAGATAAAGTAATTGTCGGCATTAATTAATAAATGTGTTAACGCGATAATAATGTGTTTACTTGACCAGCCCTAATACATATATGTATATGTACAGTATCAGAGTGAGTACAGCCCTCACATGTGTAAATATTTGATTCTATCTTTTCATGTGACAGCACTGAAGAAATGACACTTTGCCACAATGTAAAGTTGTGAGTGTACAGCTTGTATAACAGCATAAATTTGCTGTGTATATATATATATATATATATATATATATATATATATATATATATATATATAGTGTTAATGTTAAATGTGAAATATTTTATGGAACATTGGCTTTGAAATGTTCATAATGCCAATAAATCCCTTTGAACTGAGATAAGTAACAGAAGATTACACAAATGTCAGCAATATTCCTTCGTAAGACTCTGACCTGAAAATTCCAGAGCTGAAGATTGCCTTGTTTATACAGGACAGCACAATGGACTGACTAACCTGCACATGTGAAAGAACATTGTTGCGTGGCTCTGAGACCATATGTTTACATTCTGTATTCTCTACCACTCCGTATGGTGACATATCCGCAGTGGTAAACACTGGTATAGTTTATTGCTTCAGCAATGAGTCTGCAGTGAGAGGCTGCCTGGACTCTGCAGGGAGAAGGACTTTTCCTCTCACATGTTTTAAGTGTCCAAAGACAAACGCGACTTCAGCTGAACAACGTCTCATGTAAACAGTCCGACACTAATCAGTGTCCATTTTGGCTCTAACAAACCAGGAGACCATAATGGTGCCGTACCGTGGATCTAACTGTGATGGGAGGATCCTCCAGCTCTGTTTTTTTAAGCTTAAAATGTCAGCACCAACTAATGGCAATAACATTGAAGTTGGACAATTCAGCAAAATTATTTATGTGTTACTATCAATTATATGATATTTTATTTCCTTTGTCAATATTTTCAGAATTCTCACACTCTACATTATCTGCACATGGCAATTTAAGTATTGTCAAAGTTGGGGAAAGATTGTGGTTATGGTTAATAAAAAGGTAAACATTGATTTCAGGTTTGTGATGGAACAAGAAACTCTGACCTACTACTTTGGAAAGTACCTATTACTACTGTGTCACTGCTTAAAGGACACACTACTTCTTACGTTGATAGTGAGAGCTGGCCCTGGATGTTCATTTTGATGTGTGGAATTGTCCAATATGGACATAATTCCCGGGGATAGTGGGCTGGTGAGCAACACTACATCCATAAATATCTGCAGACGGTAAAACAGACATAATGCAGACAGCAGCATTAGTTTAAAAGACACTTACACACTGGTTGTACAGCAATAAAGTTCAGTTTATTTTTCTTTATTTTTGCTAGTGCTGACATGTTTAAAGGCACTTTCTATTATATGATGGTATGATGTGTCGTGTTTGCAGGAGGAAGAGGAGGAGCAGCTGGAGGAGGATGACTCTGTTAAAGAGGAAACAGCAGAGCAGGAGATTCCAAACTGATCCAAAATGAGAGGACACAAACACACACCACTGCTCTGTGGCTCCGCCTCCAGTCTTAGCATTTCTGTTCAGACTATAGCACATGTAACTTTCTACTAGCCTCCCAAAGTTTCTAGACAGCCAGCAGTTAGCTTCCGCTCAGATAGTTTAGCAAGGAGAGGTGTATTTTAGAAAACACAGTTTAAATGGTGAAATATTTAGATTCAACGGTAGAGTTTGTACTTTTTATGAACTGGGCTGGACCGACAGACAGACAGATTTCAGACATCTTCATGAAGCAGCACATCACATCATCCAGCCACAGGGGCACACGCACCATTGTGCTTCTTCTCCAGCACTGATATGTCTGTTAACGCCCAGCCACCCGATCTGTTTATGACACTTTCCATGCAATCTATTTTCATACACTAATGATCATCAGACAGTGTGTCCACACAGAGTATCCTCAGTGTCCTGTTTACAAGATGAAGCTAGCGGAGTGGGGGTGAGCTTTTCTCTCCAAGTCCACAGAACACTTCTTCCCTGCCGAGCACGCTCAACTGGTCTGACGTCAGCAGTGAAGGGCTTTCCGTCGTCTTCGAACGCATTTCACTTGACTGGAGGATTTTATTTTTATATTTCATGCATATCTTCTTACTTCCCCCATTTCAAATATTCACTTATTTTCTCACTCACTTATTTACACTTATGTGAAGTATTGAATTTTGTTTTTGTGTTGGAAAAAAAACTTTTTTATCTGTGATTTACAGTATCTTTTAAGTGCTACATACCAATCTATTTTGTCATTGGATTTGTAATAAAAATTATCCATGTTTAGGAAATGTGTCTAATCAGAGATTGTTTTTACATACTTTGTAAAGTAGAATTAGTTTTGGGTTCTTTTCTTTTTCTGTTTCTAAGCCAGATGGTTCTATGACCTGCTAGTAGTCTATGGTCCAGACTGGGTGTCTGAGCTCCCTGGGAATCATCACTAAGCTGTTGGCAAAGTTTAGCTTACTGAAAATTAAGAGTCTAATTATCTGAAATCATCTATCACATGTAATGTGATAATAAATATGGGTGATTTTAAACCAAATTAGAATTAATTTAAAGTTGATTTGAAGTGATGCTCACATTTAGATTAGTAACAGAACATTAGATTTGACCAGAGACTACTGTCAGGCCAAAGGACTGTCAGACTCTCATAGTAAATCTGGAAGTATTCCTTAAAGTGCCAATAAATCTGAACTGCAAAAAAATGTTTGCTTCTTTATCACTGATACTCAGTGCACATTAAATGCTTTAAATCTGTTGGCCAGGGTGGTTCTTTATGGTGCAGGCTAAGGGACAAAATTTAGCAGAGGCTGTATCTTTGCCAAAACCCATTACTGATCTGGCCAATAAGTGTTGGTAAGGTCCAAGGTGGTAACTCGTGAGTTTGATTCATAGACTGTAATGGTCCAACCCAGGAACACAGTACTCGGCTACTGGTTTGGCAGGTCACTAGTTTCTATGGCTAGTAACTAGCACGCCATGCAAGCAACCCACTGGATCAGCTGGTAATTAGCTTCCGAGGCTGGTACCTAACACGCCAGGGCTAGCAACCTGTTGGATCAGGTACTGGCTTGGCTGATCATTAGCTTCCCGATGCTGGTTACTAGCATGCTGAGGCTAGCAAGCACTGGATCAGCTGGTAATTAGCTTCTGAGGCATGGAACTTAGCACTCCAGGGCTAACAACCCAATGGATCAGCTGGTAATTAGCTTCCGAGGCTGGTACCTAACACGCCAGGGCTAGCAACCTGTTGGATCAGGTACTGACTTCGCTGATCATTAGCTTCCTGATGCTTGTTACTAGCATGCTGAGGCTAGCTGGTCACTTCAATTCAATTTGCTTTATTGGCATGACTGTAGAACAATATTGCCAAAGCATCATATATATAACATAACAATCAGCCCCATACATTTTGTTAAAGAGTTAGAGCAGAAACTTTCTATCTTTATATTTATTGGCAGATTTAAGCCTAGGTTCTGCCACCAACTGTAGACAAATGGAAATTAACTGACATTATTTCTATGCATTTATGTAAAAAAAAAAAAATACAATGAGCCTTTGACCAACATAATATCATATCAATACATCTTGTGTTGTGTGCTGAGTCAGCCACTTACTGGTGGATTGTGGTGGAGCTTGCCAAAAATAAAATTTTTGAATGGGGGAGGATGTACAAATGTATGCTGTATAGACAATCACATTAAATGGTTATGTTGGACTGCAACATAGTTTGACATGCAATATCAAATAAATGTTAAATCAAAGTAAACTAATTCTAGAATGTAATTAAGACAATTTGTTTAGACAGGATGCATACCACTGAAAGAATGAGGAAATATAAGATTGATTTAATACTTAGCCCTGCCTACTGTGTGGCCCTGCGATGGACTGGTGACCTGTCCGGGGTGTACCCCGCCTTTAGCCCAATGTCAGCTGGGATAGGCTCCAGCCTCCCCGTAACCCTGTATGCAGGATAAGCGGTTGACGATGGATGGATGGTATATTATAAAATGACATTGCTTTGTAATAACTAGTTAAGTGTTAGCTAGCCTGTTACTGAACACATGATATCAGCAGGTAAGGTGGGATTTAGAGTAAACAGACAGCTGTGGGCTACTTGCAATATAGTCCAACATGTCATAAACCCACTACTATAGATATTTGTAGTGAATTTTACTTTGAACACAAGCTAGTCAAATATTAAAATACAGTACATAGGCGACAGTATGTAATTTATCAGTAGGTAGTGTGAAACATAGGCTTTTATAATAGGCAAGATGTTGTTGTTAGATGTGGAATTGGCTTACTTCTACCATTTAAACAGAAATTTGTATACAATATTCAGTTTGAACATTTCAAATTCAAAACTGTGAAATGCAGGCACTAAAATAACTCTAAGCCAACTCCCCTGTCATGTTCCAGTATGTTGTGTGGATTAAATGAGTTAACCACATGTCTTTATAAGCAAGGGTGGAAATAGTCAGATGTAATACAGATATACTATTTTAGTCAGGGTACATTTTAAATGAGTTGGTTTTTACTTTTAGTTACATGAAACCAGTATGTTTACTTCTACTTAGGTAAAATATCAGGGTAAAGCAAAGTAACAGTACTTGTACTTGAGTAGGACATTCTACTAGTCTTTCCACCACTCTAAAAATGTTGAGTTTTGTCTGAGATGCACCAAAAGCTGTGCCAGTTGTTGAATAGCTCGCTGGACTTACTGTGTTTATGGTGACATCTATCAACAGTACGAAACTGCAGCTTACATGCAGTCCAGTGCAGATCTAATGGCCTGTCGACATGAATCTGTTTCACTATCCATCTAGGCGAATCCTGCTGTACCAGTCATAATCAGTTGGACTATACATTCATATTCGTAACCCACAGAAAAGGAAAAGGCAAATTGACAGCTGAGCTTGACTGCATAAGCTAACTGGTGTAGGTTTAAAGAGGTGGTATTATGTTTTTTGGCTTTTTCCCTCTCCTTTATTAAGTTATATTTCTTTTTTGTGCATGTAATATACTTTCAAAGTGAAAAAGCCCAAAGTCCAGCCCAAAGAGTTCCCATCTCCCACAGAAAACTCTGCTCTGAACTGACTGAAAACAGCTTGTTTGTTGTCTGCTTCCCTTTTATCCCTGTGATGACACATGGATGCTAAAAGCGCCTCATATAAAGCTCACCAAGCGGCTACTCCGACACGCTCTCAAAAACACCGGTGGAAAAACACTGAGCTGCAGCACACAGCTCTCCTCTCCCTTCCAAACACTAGCTACCCTCCAGGCAGTCAGTGGACATAAAGTTGTTACTGTGATGTAGAGAGTTAAAAGTTTAAGTTAAGTTAAAAGTTTATGGATGAAAGATACTTTTGTTACATATTAATAAGTCACCACTCTGAAACTCTTGCTCCAGTCCATGTTGTTAAACTGGTAAGGGGTTTTACAGCTGAACCGAAGCCGTGTTTACCGGCTTCTGACTGGCCCACCATTCTCTACTTCTGATTGGCTAGTAGTCCTTAACTAGGAACTGTGCATGTGCAACTCCCAACAAAGATCATGTAGAGGCAAGATGCATCACCACATAGCTAAAACGAAGCCTTCAACACACTGGGTGAAAGAGGAGCTGCAGCAATGTGCAGTATGACAAAAAATATGGTGTTTATAAAAAATTAAACTATGTAAACCTGTTCTGGGACAAACCCTAAATAAGATTTTGAACTTGAAAATGAGCATAATACCACCTCTTTAAATGTAATGAGTGATTACTCTAATGGTGGATTTAAATGTAAAATCAGTCTTTATTAACTACTAACAGCATTTTCTTGGCTGTTGTATTAACTATAATGTAAAGTAACCTAAAATTCAGTATAGTTTTAAGTGAAGATATTTATGTGCACATGCACTGTTCTAAACAGTTGTGCCGCACATACATGCACATGTCAGCAAAGGAAATTAAGTTTGTTTTTTTTTTAATTCAATTCAATGGAGATTTATCGGCATGGAAAACATACATTTACCTTGCCAAAGCTAGTGTGAAGTTAAAACATGTACATAAACACTATGCTGCTAGAAACAGAGGAGAAAGAATACTTTTTTTGTCTGTGGCGGTAAAACACTGGCTTTGGCTCAAATCCACCAATACAAACGAAGAAAGTTAACCAGCTATCCTTGGCATGCTAGTAACCAGCCTTGTAAAAACTTGACATGACAATATTTAAATTTAAAGCAAATAGAAACTTTTTTTAGTATTTGCATGTTACCATATAGCATTTGTCATTAATCATTTTAAATTTATTCTTTTAGCCGTTTGCCATTTCACATTTGATATTAGGCTTTTCAAGCTGTTTGTAAATGAGGAGGCGTGGCCCAAAGCCGGCAGGGAGGTTTTGAAACGGCTCGGGTGAAGAAGCACCTTATATACAGGAGGGGGAGCTTCTTCTCCTGTTTGAGGTTAGCAGCAATACTGAACTACAGTTTGCAGAAGACAAGGTAATGTTGTGTTAATGACCCAATGCCGCAGACAGCATGTGACTAGCAGAAGATCAGCTGAACAGCCAAGTCACCGCAGCCTTTGATGCTAGCATCAAACATAAACTTATAAATGGTCAGTTCAATTAAATCGAAAACTCCTTATCTACACATAAGGGATTACAGCACATTACTACACAAATAGTCTGGCAAAAGAAAAATCTCCAGTAGTCTACACTATAAATTATTAAATGTATCATCCCTTACAGTAGAGCCATATACAGCAGGTACTGCACTGTTAATGCAGACTAGTCCAATCAGTTGGTCTTTACTGTTAGCCAGCTCTCCTGGCAGACCCTTATGACAATACTGCAGGAAAATGATTTTTTTTCCCTCAGAGCATATTTCTCCGTGTGTGACTTGACACTGCCTGTTTATTGCTCGCAAGTGGCTGTGAAATTAACTTAACGTTAGTCATAATAAAACTAGTTGCTAATGATAGCCTCATACCTTCTGCACTGTCAGCTGCTTTCTCGCCGCCAGACTGAAATCGCTCCTTTCACTGGTGACTTTGTATGTGAGGAGACATGGACAGAAATGTTAGAACACTTTCATCAAGTTGAAGCCATTGTCTTATAAATAACAACCCTCCCTTCAACTCTGCTTCACTCGACTTGCTCTATTTTCTCTGCAGTGTGCTCTTTATTGATCAGAGCTCCCCCTGCTGGCCATAAGGTGCCTCTGGACAAGATGAAATTTGAAACGTCAAATGGCATTTGCCAAATGGAAAATGGAAATGATTCTTAATGTCAAATGGTAAAGTGCAAATGAAAAAAAAACAAAACATATAGTTTTTTTAAGCTTTTAATAAGTATTTCCATTTAAGCTTCTCCATTTCCCATTTGCATTACATTTCCATTTACTCATTTGGCAGACACTTTTATCCAAAGTGACTTATGTTTGAGGAATAACATACAGGCATCAGTAGTGAAGTGAGAGATCTATGAGCAACACTAAGTTTTATGTTTGAAGTTTCTCTTTTCTTGTTTCTATTTCTGTCATTTTGAATTTCATCTTTAAAATTTAAGTTTTCAGTTTGAGCATGTATATTTAAGCTTTAGCAAATTTAAATTTCACTTTTTTCAGTCACTTAACATTTTTAAATTATTATTTAACATTTTAAATTAGATTTTTCAGTTTCCTTTTTTTAATGATTTGATTATAGCCTGACGATTCCTAGTGATTTAGTGAAATAAACCCTTAATTTAAATTATGACCAAATATATCTTCCATAGCTGAGATTATTCACAGTGTTTTGCACGGCCTGAGGGCTATTCCCTCTTAATGCTTAGGATTAAACACTTCCAACCTTCCATTCACAGAGGCCACACAGTACTGTACAGGTCCATGCTGAGCAAGGAGGGGGACAATATCTATGTATGACGGTCCTGCATTTTTTGGCTTCCCCTCACACTGTCCTCCCCTCCAGTGTATTTCTCAGATCTTTATATTCCATCAGCAGTCAGACCCACGACGTCAACGCATTCTGACATTAAGGCATCGAGGGGTGTAATTCCAATTTGTTTCAAAGGGACTATTAATTTGCCCATTTCAAGGCCAGGCAGGAGGGAAGCCCTGTAAGACTGCTGAACCGTGAAAGACATTATCTGAAGGCCTCAGATTTTGGTGAAGAGACATGTAGAATTGATGACAGGAGGCGTCGGCGCCCGCCAGACGTTTGAGCCGGGCTCCCTGCGGTCGAGCTCCCAGCATGCCATCTGAGAGCGATGTCATTAGGCGTATGATAACAGCGATGGGCACATTAATGACAGAGTGGCCCGCTCTGCCACCCAGTGCCCCGCCAATCTCCCATTTACACCCGCAGCATACTAAACAGTTTCTTATGAAGAGAAGAATCCGCATAGCAGGAGTGGTGCTTAACAGCCAGCTCTCAGCAACAGAAGAAACACTACTAGCTTTGTTGTGTGTTGCCATCACAGAACACACTTCTCATGATGCTGCCAGTGTAGTGCAAACACATCTGTCTGTTACAATCACAGCGGTTTAACTTATTTTGTGTCTAAGCTGCACATTTAAATCTTTAACACATTGAAATTGTGACTTTCATTGCGAATAATACCTTCTTGTTCCACCTTTATTTGTAATTTTCACCGTGCAGAATTGCTGTTGCATCACCGACTGCATCTTAACCAGGATACCCAGTAGACTTAAATAAAAATAATTATGCATTTTATTTGTCGACAAAGGACACTTAACCAAAAACAGACTAATACAGTTAAAGATAGAAGTGGCACACTAAGCCAGCATGTACATTAATAATATACATGATATGAAACAAACAAACAAATTGATAATATTCAGAGGCACCAGGAAAGGCTAATCTAAAAATGTGAGTTTTCAGTTTTGATTTAACGGTCTACAACACACGTGTACTGGTGCAAGCCCTGGAGGAGAGCGTTCCAGAGATTCGGACCAGGCACACTGAAGGCAATGTCAGCCGTGGTGCGGAGCCTGGAGGAGGGTTTAGAGAGTAGATGGACCTCAGAGGAACTTAGTGAGTAGGTGTGTAGGGATGATTGGATAAGTAGGGAGGTGCTAGGCCATGGAGAGATTTATAAACAAGAAGAAGTACTGGAGTGGAGATATTGGAGTCTGTTTAACAGCTGAGTGGGTACACCAAGGAGAAGGGCATACCAGTAATCTAATCTGGATGTGATGAATGAGAGTCTCTGCATCAGAGTGGGAAAGAGTGGGGCAAAATCTGGAGATGTTCTTCAGGTGGAAAAAAGTAATCTTGGTGATGTTTTTGAAGTGTATCAAAACAAAGGATGGAGATGTTTGACCTCAGGATGTAATATAACCGGGGATGGACAAATGTAGATAGGAGACTTTGCGAAGTGTGGCTGGGGCATAGATATCCTCCTTATTCTGGTTAAGTTCCAAGCCTTTATATCATTCAAGCACTCAGTTTGGATGGTGGTAGACTGTCTGAAGATCTGCTGTGTATGCAGAGTTGTGTGTCCCATAGCAGTGAAGGTTGAGTCCATGTTGCCAAATGAAATGAAGGTTTGGGGTTTTGGTGTTTGGTGCTCCTTGTTTTATTTTTGACGTTTTCTGTCTCTTGTGTATTGTCTGAACTTTGCTTCCAGTCTGTGTGTCTCTTCATTGTTGGTGTCAAGTTCAGCCTCTTTGAGGTGAAAGGTTTGTTTTTGCCCTCCTCTTCCCAGGCCTACCATTCCGGCCTCCCGTGTTACCCCTGAACTATAGTCGGCCGTTGCCAACAGCACCCTGTCTTCTAGCCCCTACCTGCCAGAATTATAATCCGTAATTTCAACTAGGGGTGTAACGACTCTCCAAATCTACGATTCGATTCAGACGTTGATTTTCTCCTGTTTTGAATATTTTCTTCTCTTTTTTTAGGTGAGGAGGACGGGGGGATCGTGAAGCATTGTTATTATTATTATCATTATTGCACATCGTGGGTTAATTAAACTAGTCTAGCTTACTCAATCATTATAGGCAGTCTATAGACTGGTCATGTGACTGTCTATAGACTGTCTGTAAGGAATGGACGTAGTCATTGTGACGTCACTTGTTGGTTTGTGGACTGCCATATTGAAGCCTCAAGTTTGGCAAATATGGCGTCGCCATGGGAATGACTTGTCAATCACAGATAATCCCACCCTGAAGCATACTCTGCTTAATGGTTTAATTTCCTCTAAATGGAACCACCAAAGAAGACATGAAACTAGCAACTGAGACCATAAATTCATTATGAAAGTGTTTTCTGAGGTAATAAATCAGATGAGAAATAGAGTCATTTTACTTTTTTTTCTAAGCAAGCTGACTTTCCTTTTGCAACCAGAAGAGTCACCCCTGCTGGCCGTTTAATAGAATGCAGGTTTAAGGGACTTCCGTGTTTGCCTCAGTTCTCTGACCGGAATCTTCCTGCTTGCACGTGACACATGCAGATAGAAGAAAATAACATAGTTTACTGTGTAATATTTACAAAATATGGGCTTACAGCTTACCCTAACTTTAAATACAGTGTTTCCCACATATACTTTAACTTTTTTATACTTACCCATTTAGCATTTTGCAAACACAGAGAGAGAGAGACGTTATCTATCTGGTAGAACGTTACAAGATGCAGACATGGTCGACATTACAGATTGACAGTGAACACACCAGTGCAGATGTCACTTCGTGACTGCAACACGAGGCCGTGGAAATTTGTGTGAATCGTTAACAACCTTAATTATAACAACAAAAATATGTTGGGAAATGATCAGCCATAGCCTCTGTAATGACACTGAAACATAATGTTCTTTGAAGGTACAAGGATTCAGCATTTACAGAGATCAAAGATCTCATATATATGATCACTAATCAGTAGGTCCTCACAGTGGATATGATCAATATCTAATCTCAGAGAGAAAACAAGGTCAAAGGAATGACCACCCATGTGATTGGCACCAGAATGTTTCTTGAAGTTCAGAGATTCAGTAATATTAATAAATTTAGTGGCAACATAATTTGTGGTGTCACTTATGTGCAGGTTAAAATCACAGACTATTTTGTTCAGCTCAATAATAGAAGATAGAAAGTCTTTAGATTCTTATAAAAGCTGTCCTGCTGGACCAGGAGGTAATGGTCCAGGAAATGAGCCCTGGGGGACACCATGGGAACAGGGGGATGTGGGGGACCTAAAGCTGCTAATGGAACAAACGTGTCTAGCTGTTATGCAGGGCTTAAACCATGGTAATGGAGCCAATGACACCAAGTAGTGATTCTAACCGGTTCAGCGGGATGTTATGACAGACCGCATCAAACGCAGCAGTGGGATCCAGCAGAATTAGTATGCAGAGTCAGCAGTTACAAGTAGATCCTGTAGTCTCAGAACTGTGTTGAAAATGGATTGCAACCTGTACTTCTGATATAGATATTTTTGTGTTCAAGCTGACATGTTGGCTTAATGGTGGTTCTACATAAAAGAGGATCAAGATCAAGAATCATTCTCAGAACCATCAATATCCACATCAAATTTCAGATTGCAATCTGGCCAGTAGTTGTTGAAATATCTTACTTTAGATGAAGCGATGGGCAAACAAAGCAACTGACCAAAATGTCCAACACTGCAAAGACAGAACCTTACCAATCCTGCTTGGTCTAGCACACACCACAGAAAAATTCCCACAATAATAAAGCACCACAGCAAAGACTGCGTAGCAACAAAGACGGAGACCAAACTTTTGAATCGGCATTTTGTGTCAAACATTTTCTCCGAGGAAAAGTACCCTGAGAATGTTGCAGCACAACCTCGCTGCTACATCACATCAGATGTGTGTGATTTGCTTTCACTTTGACATTTATTTGATGATTTGAGTATGTTCTTCATCCATGTTTCTCAGTTTTAATTGTTGGGGTAATTCTTGAGATAACATCTTCATGTGGCAATGGTAAATGTCTTCTGACCACTCTGAGCACTTCACACTACGTCTAAACTGCTGTCTCAGAAGGTTTCTAACAGGACAGCGAGGCATCGAGTGCTGTTTGAAATGGCTCGAACGATCTCTTCCTGTCTCCTGAGATGCCTTCAAAGTGCCCCAGTAATGGCCAGTTTTAAAGGCAGCTTCAAAATGGCCGTTACTGGTGCTGACTTGATGCTAACTGTTACCCATAAAGCAGCTCGGCTGCGGCCGCCAGAGCTATTGAAAGCTGGTCAAGATGGCAGACAAACAAGCCAAATTTGTACACAAATATACTTTTTAAAACGTTTTTTGTAGTTTTCTTGCTTCGATTTTTGAAAATCTAGCAGGAACTAAACATTGAACTATAATATCAGCCCGTGACTGTAACCATCCAAGTTTGTTCAGTATGATTTCTGAGGCATCTGTTCAGCCGTTTGGCTTTTCAATAGCTAGTTAGCTTATGCAAAGGCTAGCGTCTCTTCTGACAGCCAAAAGAGACGCTACACGGCGTACTGACGTCACGCGTTGCCGTAAGTGCTGTTCAAAACTAATATGAGCAGAGCTGCCTTCACTTCAAAGTGATGCCTTCAGAGGCAGCTGTCTGTTACGGTATTCAGGCAGCGAGGCAACTGCCTTCCGTTTTGAACACAGCCTACATGTCACATTCACCCGCTGATGGCAGAGGCTAAGGAGCCAACTGTTCATCAGTAACAGAAAGTAATCATTCACACTCACACACCCATCAGGAGCAATTTGGGATCAGTGTCTTGCCCAAGGACACCTCGACATGCAGACTGGAGGAGCCGGAGATCAAACCACCGATCTCCCACTGGTGGGAGACCCGCTCTACCACCTGAGCCACAGCCGCCCACCATGCGGTGAAAATGTTTGGATGACCTTTTCCTATAATGACAAAGTTGTTGTTGTCAGCTGCTTCACTGCTGTCTTTGTGTGCTCTGTAGTAGTGATGCTCTAAATGTGCATGAGGACAGCAAAAAACTCTTTGTTAATGCACTTTTAATAATGTTGACAGTATGGTCACACTGTGTCAAAACAAACTGGTAGATTTACAAAGTTTATGTCTTACACAATATCACCAAGAGGGTCTCTAGGCTCTCTACTGATGAGCAGCTGCAGAATTGCTTTGAGCTGGTGTAAGCCATTGTTGTCCTATGGAACAAGCGACTTGGACAATGTGTACTGCTGGAATATTACACGTAAAATTTAAATTGGTTTCAACTTTAAATTTGCTTGTGGTGACCTTTAAATGCACCGCCAACGAGAGGATGTCCACGGACTATCCTGAAAGCGACCAGTAGCAGATGAAATTGATGATAAAAAGTTTTTAACATGAGCAGAAAACTTGCTGAAACAGTAGAGGTATTAAAATCCAGTTTGTAACTGAATTAAAATGAATTAATTTATTATTAGGTGAAAAGGTGCCACATTTAAATGGGTTACTTCCCCAAACAAAAGACTCAAAAGAGGAGGGAAGACTTAATCATGCCTACATGTGTGCCATAAGCTGATGCAGGTGAGTGAGTTTTACAGTCAGGAGAGGACACAGTGCAGTTGGACTGGTAGTTTGCTTTTTTCCCAACAAGGAAAGAGGGCTCTGAGGGGCAAGAGTCATGGCTTGCTATTAAAAGTAACAGTTAGAAAATGTCAGCCTTTCCCCTTTGTTTTGTCCAGTACCAGCTATCGTTGTGTGAACATAATAAAAATATGGTTATTTATGGTGGAGAGAGTGTCTCCAAACCCCTCGTCTCTAAGGGAGGCCTAAAGAAATATATTTATAGTTCCGGGAAGGGTCAACATAAAAAAAAAGTCACATCACCCTTCTGATAAATGACAAACAGTCCCTTAGCAGTAATATATATGTGAGAGAACATGGATAAAGAACACTTGCAGTGTCATTTAGGACAAGGCCCACTTTTTTGTGTTTTATTGCTTTGTACATTACCCAGTACTTTGTGTTGTAAATGTGTTTATATGTTACACTGACCTGTAAGTGAGGATCTGGATTTGAAGAAACCTATTTTGATATTAACTGCACAGGTGCATATTAAAAAAAGAAGAAAAAAACAATGCACCTGTCAATGTGGACATTCATCAAACTTTGCCATCGGGTTTCAAATCCAAATGAAATTCTTGTAAAAATATGAATTACCACATACGTCCTAATGTTTTCTCCCGAACCAGACGCACAGGTGTGCTGACAAAAATGACATAATACAGGTGCAGCTCAAATTAGATTTTTTATTTACTATATTTCTAATTGTTGGAAATGACTATAGAGGTGGATTCATTTTTATTCTATTAGATTAGAATTAGAATTGGTTCCATTTTATATAATCAAATGTGTTGCTTCTCTGAATTGCATTTTTGTCAGAATTCACCACCTCGTACAGGTTAGTGTTGTAGGAACTATGTATGCTTCACAAAAGATGCCAGGTTTTCTCTGGCAGGCAGAGCCCAGCTTTATACTTATGATCCACTTGTTTTGTCAGTTTTCTCTTACATACTCAGCCAGCAATTCATTTTAATGGCTCAAAGAAAGGCGCATTAGTTTAATTTTACAAGCATTACATATGTAAAAATACTATTCCCTTTTACTTGTGTGAATTTAAAAGCATATAAAATATATTTATGACCATTTGGGTTATTAAGATTCTTCATCACATATGAGGTTCAAAATCTTTATATGTGACCGCTGTATTTCGGTTTTGCCTGTGAAGCAGCACTTAGACCACCATAAATGACCCAGACTAGCCCAAAATGTTGTGTTTCATGTGGTGTGGCCATGTGTTTGTAGTAGATGTGGCTTATGAGCCAATAGAAAAAGGAAATATACCTGGAAATAGGCTTGTCCTTGGCACATGTCAAATTTACACCCACATAAAAAGGTAAATACCCTGCAAGGCTGCACAGATACAAGCTGCTGATTGTCCTTCCTATTACAGCTTTATGGAAGGTGTAATTCACACAGACATCACCCAGCAGTGAGGCGAGAATTGTCTCCCTTCTGAAAATGATCAGCCCATATACAGTACCGCCAAAATACCTCAACCAGTAAAAGATCCTATAAAGGAGTGGATAAGATGATGGAGAATTATATGCTGCTCACCTTATCTGTTGCTGCAAGTGGAGGTTTCTTCTCTTTCATGGGGGGGAAACACTGAGGTCTAATGTGTTCAGCCCCATTCTTATTTTCAATGAAACATGTTTAACCATGCCTGTAAATTTAGAGTCTGAAGAGCACGTATCAGCAGTAAACTGTCTCATGCACACCCTCCGTGTATCTGACTGATAAATGTGTAGGACAGTGTGTGTGGTAGGGCAGAGGCTCATGGTTGGGGGTCAGCCACACAGCTTCCCTCCATCTAATAAACCATCCACCTCAGAGGACAGCGCTGCTGAGCTACAGACCACCGCCTGCCATTCTTCTTAAGCCTCCAAGGACACACACATCACTTATGTCGCTTTTCCCTCCTGTATGTTGTCCAAACACTTTGCTGTTCATTAACAAACAACCGTATCCAGCCGTGTGGGCCACTGTTGATTTGATGGAGGTGGAACAACAACTGGAACAGTGTTAAAGCCATAGTGGTTTACTAGCCTCTCATGCTGCTGAAGCGCTCTGCCCTGGCTGCAAACGTTGGAGGGGTGTGTTTGAGAACACACAAGTTGACGCGAGAAGGACCGGGGGCCTTGACAAGTCTCTCACCGTGAAGAGCGAGTCCTACGAGCAAGTGGCGCAAGCACATTTAGGGTGTGTCCAACTTCACTTTTTTGTTATTTGGTGCATACTCTGGGCACAAAGTGTTTGTATTTAGTCTTTTAATAAACACGTGTATTTTGGACGTATGTATCTGCTTGTTTGGCCTAACTTACGGTAGATTGTGACTCCAATAGAACTGAATGGATGCTGAAACAACCCACTTGCATAGGGACAGCTGGCATTAGTCTCCCAATCATCTGAGATTACAGATGTCTGAAACAGCCTGGTGGGATAAGGGAAGTTTCCCTTGAGGGAAGTTTGCTGAGGGACAGGTATGTGGCTTGGCTGGTGGACTCAACCTCTCTGCCCAACACACCCATGGCTACACAGGGAGAACATTTGCTCCCAACACAACGTAGGCGCTGGGCGTGAAAATGATTGCCGCATCGGTCAGAAACTGGCAATGAGAAGTGTGCTGCGCTGGGAGCCAATTTGCACCGATTTGCAGTGGGTGTAAGACACGGCCTTAAAAGTTAGACCTGTCTTGAATTACTTGAGACAATAATACAACTGTACCCTGGCACTGCCAGTGTAAACCATATTTTTTATACCATGAATGTGAATCTCTCAATATTAATTAACTGAGCTGAGTGGTTTCACCTCACCAACATGAGGTAAAGGTAGGGCCTGACAATTAATTAAAAAGTAATTGAAACTGAAATTCAGAGCCTCTAACCGACATAATTTTACCATTTCGGTTATTTTGGTTCTCTATAAACATTTTCTTTCCCATTAAAAACATACTAGTATGTGGTCACATTACTCCGCTCATCCCATCCAGCTAAGCTTCCAGACAAGAGTCAGGCAGAGGTTAGCTGGCGGTAACCGCCTTCATTTAACTTAAATATCCTTTGATGAACGAGGAGAGGAAGCTAGCAAAGCGTGTGTTGACGTGCTTGCACAGTGTGCAGGTTAAAATCAGCATTGATATTAATAATTGAGTGAAAGTTTAGTAGCAGCGGTCATACTTCAGCAGCAGCGATGCGCCTGATATAGAGGAACCGTGTCTCCATACAGTGGACGTCAACATTACATTATCAATTCACATTTAGATGATTCATTTTTAAAAATCTGCAAATCAAAAAAAAACCCAGCCTTTAGTAATTGAGCATCTTTACAGTAAAAACTCTGTCAATAAACAATGAGGGGAAAAAACATTCAAAAACAAAATAATCGTTCAATAATCGGAACCGAGGTAAATGTTATTATGACAATAATAACACAAGTCCTTGTGATACCTGTAAATTCATAATGAAGGTTGAGGCTGACAAAGTTACATAGTTACACTTAATGCCTCACATCTCGCTTTATATTTTTAAACACATCATGGATTTTTTAAATCACTTGCAAATCCATGTCTGTCAGTATTTTTCCTCTGTCTTTTCAGAACATTATTTGTCCTTCAGCAGTGCCTGTTTAAATATTGTAATCCTTGCATGTTTACTCTTAGAAAATATAAAAGGCTGTAGAGTTTTTCAATCCACCTCGTGCATCCAAATATACAGTTGGCCACAGTAAACAAGTCGCTGGCTTCAGGGCTTGTTTCAGAGTCATGCTGAGGTTACTCTCTCTCACTTAAGTCTTGTCCTGCCAGAGTTTGTTTGAGCAGTCTTATTAAATCGCCATACTGTTGTAGCTCTCTCCATGACCTGCCAAGGATAAAAAATCTGTTTACTGTAAATTGCACCCCACTCCCTCTAAAATACCATCTGCTGCCCGAACTGCACTGCGCTAACAACCTCTAAAAATAGACCTCCTGATTGGCTCCTGAGGAGACGGGGGTCCACATCAGCCTGAAACCCCTCAACACTTGTTTATGAGTCTGTTTTTGACGTATGGCTGTTTTCATCTCCTCTAGTCCAACATTACACACAAGGTAGTTCACCGATCTGCATAATGTCTAATGAAAATGGTGTCTTTGCATTCAGGTTGGACTGATGAGTTTGCTAATACTTTGTACATATTTAAAGGTTCAGTGTGTAATATTTCTAAGGATTTATTGACAGAAGACCTTACATAATAAACCTTTATGTTTTTACCTTAGAGTGAGCCATTTATATCTACATAACTGCTGGCACTCTGTACCATGGATGTCACCACGTAGCATCGTCAAGTTTCTACAGTAGCTGATAACAGGCAAACAACGCCACAGAGCGCGTTTTGTCACTATGTTCTTTTTCTGGTAGAATTCAGACAGACACTCACTATGTTGAATACATACGTCAGAAGAAGAAGAAGAAGAAGTGATAATATTCTGCACGGTTCTGCAAATAAGTTTTGCATCCGAGTGATTTTTCAACCATTAGATAGTGGGTGAGAATAAAAAGCCATAATATTGACTTCCAAGCAACATGGTGTTTGTTGGTGCTCAGTTGGTAAAGTGCAGGACTTGCACCTTGGATTCTGCACTGATTTCTCCAGTATCTCCAGGCAGAGGACATTTAGGGTAATCACGTTTTGTGATTTTCAGCAGGCTTAAGACTCTTTTAATGTCGTTTTTTAATTTTTCAAAATAAAAGCTCAGTTAAATCCCAAATACTACATTACAGTAAACTACCTTCTCACACTTTTATTTTGTAGGCAAAACCACAAAAGAGGAAGTGATTATGTGAGTAATTTGCTGCCATGACTGAAATCTATTTCATCACCACTATCAAAGTTTTTTCTAAATTTTTGCTGCTGTCAAAGCACCATAATCAGATATTATTGCTGGCTGTCAGTTTTGGCGAGGGTCCATAATCACAGAGAGAATGAATTTGTTTCCCTCATTAATGTTTGTATAAACTATCTAATGTGTGTTTTATAATGGACTGTGGTACAGAAACAGTGACAGTGTTTCACACTCTAGGCTTGCATTTTCCATGTTGTCTCTCAGAGGCAAAGTCACAATAACATATGGGTTTACTGAATAATTAAGTAAATATGATTTCTTAATAAATCTACCTAAAGACACCTCATTTCTTAAAAGGCCACTCTCTGCAGAGAGTCTCAGAAGAGACACCTTTGTGCTGTGTCAGCCACCGTAGCTGTCCTACGCTCTTTGAAAGGTTAGGGGGTAGACTGGACAGTTGGTTGCTATTCGCAACCCTCACCACTAGATGCCACTAAATCTTTCACACTGAACCTTTAAAGAAGAAGTTTTAAAATCACTTTACATTAATGGATGTCATAGAACTGTTGCAGTTTTAGTGCATTAGCTAACATACTGTAGAGCGAGGCAAATTGCATTATATCCACTATATGACAGAGATAAGGTGCTATTTAGGTTTTAAACAAGATTGTTAAGCAAAGAGCATCTTGGTTGTCTGGTGCTATTTGCACATATTTAAATTAGGAATATGCACACATTTGATGCAAAATCAGCCCCTTTCATTGCAAATGACGATCCAAACAATTTGATTCACTGGCAGCCACACGTAAGTCATCTGCAATGTGTAGAAGATCATCAAATATGAATGGTAGGGAGCAGGATGCATGTAAGTTAATCAACACTGATTTCCAACAGCACAGACAGGCAGCGCCATCATGAACCATAATATAGAAACTAGAAATTGGTCCCTTTTGGTAGACGTGTCATTTACAGAGAGTATATGCATACTGTAGCTAAAACAAACAGTTGGACTTGGTGCTAAAGGAAAGGTCACTAAAATCATTTGGATTCATCCTCTGGGGACCATGAATATTAAGGCCTACATAGACCATCCTTAAAGCCACATGCTACACGCTGCAGCCAGCCTTGTTGGATAACTAGCAACAAAACCGGGATGCAGAAGTCACAGCACAGCACACACAGGGGTGGTCTGATCGTGGGGAGCAGAGTGATTTTGATTTTGAAGTACCCTCCTTAAATTTGTTTTCCATTACAACCCCTCTTTCCCTTGACCTGCTATTAAATGATGTGGCAACTCTGAATGATAAAAGGCCATTTCATCTTTTGACAAGGTTAAAATGATTTCAGAAGTACATGTGCTTTATATGTAATTGATTGAAAATCAAGTACAAGTACTCCTGAATTCTTACATGGTTGGCCTCTACTCTCTCGCTCTGCTCAGAGGGCGGGGTGCAGTGTTAAAAATGACACATACTAGAAAATGCCCTCTGAAGTGCAGCACTTTCCCCCCGCTGCAGATGAAGCAGCTTGTAGAGGAAAAAAAAGAAAGCTAAGGAATCTATAATAATCTTCCAGAGGCAGAGCCCGTATCTCCAGCTCTGCACTTATTTAAAGGTCACCGGTGGTTTTACAAGTGGATATAATGGCATTCCTATATTTCCATGAATTGGCTGATCTGTCACTGAAGGCTTGTTTATGAGCCGTTTGTTCCCCTCTGCGCTTCTCTCCAACCACAGTGCTCATTTCAGCCACCATAAAAATACACAATTGCTCCAATTCATCACTGAATTAGTGGAAGGCTGACAGTTCCCACAATGCTGCTGTTTGATCGCTGATCCAGGTACAGCCATGAGCTATTTGATACCTTTATGATCTGGCAGCAGTGTCTTGTCTGTTTTGGATCTGAATGCATTTTAATTGTGGATTTTCATTGGCTTTCAAACTGAGACATCTCCTGAAATCATCAGAAGAAACGAGGCTAGGTTGAAACCTTGTACAGTCTGGACTGTGGTCCAGCCAGTCATTATATCCTCGCTGTAAATGACGGTGACATCTCTACTCCACAAGTCGTGGGACTAGGAGCCCACTGTGTGCATGGGGCTTCATTTTAAGATGGAGGAGTTTTGCTTTTCCTCAAGTTGTTAAACTGGCATCTGTGGCAAAGGATATTAGTTCATTACAAAACAGAACATGACTGCCACTGATAAAAGCAAGTAACCAAAGTTAGGAAGTGAAAAAATTCGTGACTTTTTTACTATTAATGTTCTAAGGATTTTTAAAAAGCTGGCAAGATTCTTTTTCAAATTTTTGACTAAATACTGTTTTGCCAACAGAGCAAAACTGTTTACTGACATACATTCAACCTTTGTTTTATTAGAATACATTTGTTGTTCCAAATACTTCTTTCTTTACGGGGATTGTATAACGGTGATAAAGCACGTCCGTAGATTTGAGTTTACGATCAATTAATAATGCAATTCTTTCTCGGCAGTGATGAGCTGTCTGGTCTATGGCAATGTTCCGGTCACACTCACTGACTTCTTGCTACTTTACAACATGTTTTGTTCGCACATCTCCTGGCCTCGGTGCGTGCTCGTAGCTCACGTGCCATCTGTGGAGTGTGTGTCTCAACAAGCTAAGCTGAGGAAAAAGTAGGAGGCATGGGGATTTCCCAGTCACTTCAGTTGAGTGATTCCGTTGCAGTGCAGTTTTCAGCAAGCTCCGTGACGTTACATTATTTTGCCAGTAATTTAGTAGTTTGCTAACTCTAGAATATCACACTATGTGCCCTTAATCATTATTTTGTGGCAGTGTGGGCTAGTTTTATTTCTAAAACTTGGAAAATTGGGCAGACTGATACACTCATACGATATGAGATGAGTTTATTTGATGCAGTATGAAGGCAAGGTATAGTGTATCACGCTTATGTACATGGGAATTGATAGTCTGCCTTGGAAGTTCCTAAACTGAACTAACATTAGCAGCAACACTCAGCAGGACTAGCTGCACTCCTGCCGCTAGCTAAGTTAGCAGGTACCATACATGGGGGCTTTAGTAAAGAGGAACAAAATACTCAGGAAATGAAATATGATACAGTCTGCCTCCAGGAGACCACACCTTTCAGAACTAGAGAATAAGAAGTTGCTCAGGGATGGGGCAAGTTTTTACGCTAAATTAAAGGGGTGGATGGATTTTAGCTCACAAACACAATAGAATTTTTACAGATGCTGGGTGACTGGTTCTTATTGGAATGGAAATCAAACCTAAAAATGTGCATCCTTAGAGGGAACTTCAATCAAGTGGTTAAGAATGTTTTACCCCATAGCAAGCCCTCTAACTCCACAAACGCAGGGCTGTTGACATTTTGAACGACATAAAGACTTAGTCCTGGTTGATGTATGAAGGCTATTGAATCCCGCCAGTAGGGATTACACTTTCTGTTCTGCTTACCTTCATGTCTATACTAGATTATTTCTTAATATCCCATTCTCTCCTGTCATACACAGCCTCAGGTGACATAGGGTCTATTTCAGTATCAGATCATGCAGAGGTGACTCTTCTTAGGCCGCCGTTTGGCGATACTGTAAATCAAAAAGATGGCGGTTAAATTCCAGTTTACTACAGCGTGGATATTTAAAATTATTACAAGAACAGATTACAGTATGTAAGGAAACCAATATTCCTTTGGCTCCTTCCCCGGGATAGCCTGGGAAGCACTAAAGGCCTTTCTTAGGGGATTTATAATTTAATATGCCTCCTACAAAAAGAAAGACAAGGCAGCAGAGCTTCTTAACCTTGAAAAAGAGGTGAGAAGCTGAGAATAACTTTCTCCTAACGAGCCAGTAATGTTACTGTAGCATTATTGTATATTATGTGGGTCACATAAGTTACAGCGAATGAGACCGGCGAAGAAGTTTGTTACCTGAGTATCAGTAAAAGTTCTCAAACACCTTTCTCATGATCGCTTTTCATCCGCTGCCGATCTGATTCTCATTTGGCCTGACGGGCTCCAGCACATAAAACTTAATTGTTGTTTTTTAACCTTATGTGGAGTTTATGTTGTAGTCTCTGTTGTTTTTTTTTGCTATTAGCAAACTTCATTTCGTTAGCTGCAGTGTTGTTGCTGTGTGTACAGTTCAGACTCAGTAGGCAAGAAGCTCGGGAGTGCGTGTGAATGTCGCAGCCGATGTAAACCAATGGATTTCATGGAAAATCTCTGGTCCCCGCTCAACGCACGAAATGCACATTCAATTCATGCAGTATCTATGCTTTAAATATCAATAAATATGTTATTCAGGCCCCTCCAAGGCCAGTGGAGAAAAAAAGGAAATCTCCAGCTCCTCAACATGATGTCGTTAATAATATTCAAGGTAGCCAGGCTGATGCTTATTTTTGTTTGGTGTCTTTACAGCAAAACTCACTGGGCTGACATTGAGGGAAACAGCCATTTAAGCAGAGCACGGTGCAGAGGACAGATACTGATGCTCAGCTTGTTGCCTGTGTATAATATTGTGAAAGGTCGTTCTTCTTTGCCCAGCATTTTTAGTACAGTTCTATCTCTCACCTCCAGCTCTGCCAGGGGGTGATAGCACCAAGGTGTGCTGTAATTTTCCTGCGTTTTCTCATCTTTATCTTCTCGGATGGTTTGGCTCTGTATGAGCGGAGCGTGTTCTACACACACCCCGGAGTGTAATCTCACATTGTGAAGCTGCTTCATTTAAATGAGGCTCTTCTCAGGGTCGTCACCCCACTCTCTCACTCAAACACCCCCCCCCCCACCCAAAGAGCGAGTCAGGGCTGCAACCTACACTGGCCCTTACACAGCACACACAGCCATGGCAGGAACACACTATCTTTATTCATATACTGCTGGCTGTGGTGCTGGAGAAGAATTCAATTCAGTCTACAACAACATTATCCTGCATGTTTTTTAACCATTTAACAGTTTTCAAATATGGCATGTGAGTGGTTGCTGATAGGGGGGTTAATAAAGAAGGTAACGCCTGCACACTGACTCCGAGCCACAAAATGTATCCAGATGGATAGATTTAGATCCAAGTTGGATCTTCATTAGGTCAAAAAAAACAAAAGAAAAGTAGGGGTTAAAACCACTGACTAATTCACCTTTGATTTGACCACTGTCAGCTTCAAAGCTTCCACTCAAGATTTGTCCCTATACAAAATTTCACTCATCCCTGTCAGTAGTCAGAAGTGCAAATTTTGACAGAATTTTTAGAAACTCTGCAAAAGAAAATGCAAATTAACGGGCGTTTCCACCCACCAATGTTATGCAAATATTCCTAGTTGGGCACGTCAAGATAAACAGTTGGTGGCACTAAACCAACGCGGAAGGAGGGCGCAGCGAGACGATGTGATTAAAGAGTGCCAGTCAAACCCCGGGAGGATAAGCCATGTGGAAAACAATAAAAATGTGACAGTTCAACTATTGTTATACATAAATCTGAAGAAAGTTAGGCTCTTCATCGCTCCACACAGACCTGATGTTTTTGTCCATTTTTGATGTCTTCAGTGGAGCTGAAGCTTTCGGTATATGTTTACATCACATGTTCCATGTACGTCATCATTTATCTGCCGAGTCTGTTTCCATTTTCCTTTGTCGCATTTTGTTTTTGTTGATCACCAACTTTTCCCCCTCAGGACAGTGTAAAAACATTTTTGCAATATTTAGACCTTTTCTTTAATTTTGACATTACCTCTCTTCATATGCTCAAATTAAAAAAAAAAGGTTGAATGTGACTTGTACCATCTAAAATTTGGAAATATTTCCATTTTTTTTTTAAATTCTCAGTCACAATAGGAAAGTCATCAAAATGTATCAAGAATAAAATGTATGTTGTAGTGCTCTCAAATGCTCATTGAGCTCAATTCAACCTGCTGTCATGTTGCATCATGCATCATGTGACTTTGCAATCCTGAAAGATCTGATATTTATGATAGTTATTATGAAAATAAAATTATGAAAAATAAATGCCATACTACCGATTCGATTAGGAAGGAAAAACTCACATCAGCATTTAAATCACCACAGCACCATGCAGGAAATTGAAATAGGAGTTCCCAGGCAGAAGTTACCTGTGGGAAGCTTATATTTTACAATTAAAAACTGAGTGTGTTTTATCATATTATCACTGTGATCTCTCTCCATCTGTCTATTTAGATAGAAGTAAAAAATTATATTAGGTTTGGTATCAATATAGAGCTTTAGATGATTACATAGTATTTCTATCGTTTTAATCTGAAATGCATTCATATCTGAACTAATTCCATCTTAGTTTGATTTTTCATTTTTTAAAATGATTATTTCAAGTTATTGTGTCCTCTCCACTTCTGTATCTAAACCATTCATTATACACAGATTCATAATAATGTATAAATAAAACAGGAAAGTCCAGGTTATTGTAATGAATTTGATCAAATCCTGGCTGTGGACCTGTAAGTTAAAAGATATCAGAACTGCAAACACGATCATGTTCTAACCCTCAGAATGGACTTGATGACTGTAGTGTTGTTTGTTCTCTCCTCATCCACACAACATGTATCATTAGTCATCAGGTCCTGCAGGTAAGAGCTGTGTAGGGTTTCAAAAGCAGCAGCACTTGAGCATTAGAATGTGCTGGAGCTCCGTCAGCTGGCCGCAGGCCTCAGCTCGCAGCGGTGAGCCTCGGCTGGACGGCTCCACACCACTGGAAGGCAAATCACATCACACCCACCGTCTGAACCCCACACGATAAGGCTTCATTACCATAAGTTTATTTTCTCCTGTTGAAACGGCTGCTAAAACAAAAGGGCAGTTGATTATTTTCCCTTGATCAGTGTAGCATTGAAGGCGTCTGATTTGAAATGGGGAGGAGAGGACAATGAAATCCCTCCCAGGGAAAAGGGGAAAGCTGACATGCATACAAGGCAGGGAGGACGGCTGGATTCTCGAGGTGGGATCAGCCTGTCCAGCCTCCACAATGGACCCACGAGACAAGACAGACACACAAAAGAGCTGAATCTGACAGTCTGTCCACTCTGCTGGCCACCGTCTCCAGAGATGACGAGCTGGCCGCCAGCTCCTCCACCTTCACAAAAGCCTCCTTCAGCATTGTACTGAATATTTGACAGATTTGACACATTAGACTCAGTTCACAGAGCTACAGCCACACAGGGAATAAACTCATTTAAATAGGAAGGGGATGAAACTTCACAGTATGATCATGTCTTTCTAGCTCGGTTTCCATATGGTGCCGTGCTGAAACCACGCCTGACCCTGTAAGCTTTGCTTTAATTGTGAGTGGACAATTTTAGCTGGACAAGCATCTGCTGTGGGCTGAACTGCTCTTGAAGCCGATTCACCTGCAGAAGAAGCTGCAGATGTATAAAATGGGCCACAGCCATGACTTCCTAGTGGCAGCCTGTGTCCATGTTGAGTTGTGCAATCAAATAGTGAAGAATCCAGCGAGATGTGGATCAGTGGAGCAAAGCACTGACGTACATGAGATGCAGACGTTAGTTCCCACATGCAAAAAACATATTTTTTTGTGATGATGGTGAAGTAAAGAATAGAAATAGGCTGTTTATGTTACAAAGGAATCCCCTAGCAACGTGTGCTTGCATATATTTGATTGGTCAGTGCAACGCTTTACCCGATGATGTTGATGTTCAGCTTCCGGTGGAATGTTTTTGTTGTTGGTGCAACAATTGTTTGAAACATACACACCTGTCCACAGCAGATGTGTGTGAATAAGCCTCAAGTGCATGGAGTCAAAACTGAATTGAAAAGTATCAGAGCCACAGCTACAGCACACTGAGGTCACGTGCGCTATGTCTTTCTGGGAATTTGAGGGTTTGAACAACTGACAGCTATCATCCAGTCGGGTTCAATCCGGGTTCGATTTCAGCCCGGGCCCTTGGCTGCATGTCTCTCTGCCTCCTGTCCTGTCTTTCTTCAGCTGTCGCTGTCTGACAAAGGCAAAAAGCCTGAAAAATGGTCTTAAAGAACTCATGCAGGAAAATGGCCGCTGTGTTTTAGAACACAAGTAAGTAAAGTATTACTGTCATAAGATTATTGTTACTCATGTTTTAATGTGTATGCAGCATTGTAGAGGGTAGAGCTGGACTGCTGATTATTTCTGTTATGGATGAATCTACTTATTTTACAGATGAATCGACTGATTCTTTGGTTACCGTCACAAATCCCCAGAGCCCAAAGTGACACCTTCACAGTACTTGAAGCCAACCAATTGTAAAAGTTATTCAAATGCCTAAAAGGAAAAGCAGCACATCCTAACATTTGGGAAGCTGGGACCATGAAATGTTTAGCATTTTTGCATCAAAAATGACTTAAACAGTTATGAATTGACTAATAATTTCAGCTCTGCTTATATGTATATGCTGTTGGGCAGTTTAAACAATGACAAAACATCATGTTTTATAAGCACTTCAGGTTTTCTTGCAAAAAATGCATCAGTAAAGTCACTAGTAACTAAAGCAGTTAAATATTTGTAGTGGTGCAGTATTGCCCTCTGAGTTGTAGAGTAGAAGTGAAGTGGCATGAGAAGAAAATACTCAAATAAAGTACAAGTGCTTCAATTTTCTTTCAGTAGATGTACTTAGTTACATTCCTTCACTGGACTTCGCCTCATAAACTCTGGCCACAGCACTGACGTGTGTGCCATTAATGTGCGCAGCGGGAAGCCTCATAGCTGACATTTGTTAAATGTTCCTCATGCTAACTGTTAACTTACAGTTTGTGCGACATCTCAGCATGTGAATGCAACAGTATTTCACAGCCAACCTGCATATCTCATGACTTCCTGAGCAGCATGCCCCCTCCCCTCTGGAGCTCCTTACCCATACTGACTGTACTGACCTGGACACATTCAGATCACTCAGCATAACCTACCTCTTTAGATTAGCCTTCAAACTCCTGCTGTTATTTACTAGTTTTAAAGTCTCCAGTGTATTTATGTATTTTGTATTTTATGTATCTATTTTATGTGTTAAATGTACTTTGTTTTATTGTAAAGTGTCTTTGAGTCTCTTGAAAAGCGCTATAGAAATAAAATGTATTATTGTTATTCTTCTTCTTATTATTATTATTATTATTAGTAGTAGTAGTATTGCCAGAAGGGGTGTTGTGGTTACCAGTGGGAACACAGGAAGATCAGAATAGTTCAGGTTGTTTGAAAAAATAGAAAAAGAAATTATGATTCAAAAGACGTATGATACAACAGCGTATTTGTGTTTTGGAGGAAAATAAACAAATAAAATAGGATTATAAATTGGTGTGATACGTGTGTTTATTTTCACAGTAACCTTCAAGCTGTGATAGGTCTATTTCACAAGACAACCGAGTGTTGAGGTCTCACGTGTGATTTAAAGCGAGGGGAAACTTGGAACCAATCTTGCAGATAAATCATTTTAGCTATCTTAACGTAAAAGAAAAATAAATGCCACCTCACCTCTGAGAGGACTATAGTGTTCCGTTGGGAGGGAGGGGCTCCACAGCTTTGACATGTACGTATCAAATGTGCTCTGTTAAATTGACATCATCACTATAAAACTATTTCAGCCTCAGAGGACGTTAATCTGTGATTTCATTAAGGTGTGAATAAAACCAGTGTGTAACAACAACAACAATCTCCTCCTGTGATCCAGGTGGAGGAGGCTGTGGAAGTGTGTGTTTAACCTCCCAGCTCTGCCTTGATGTCAGCAGGACTTGATTGGCTGGATGAGAGGGCTCTGATTGGGGACAACTCTCACTAACTACCTGCTAATTTAAAGGCTTGATTGGACGGGGCTCGAATTCAGAGCGAAGGGCAAACCAACCTGTGCGGCAGCACGGTGAACTTGTGAATGTCTTTCTAGGGTCACATGTCACACCCGTGTTGGAGCAGTCGGATGCAGATTCAGTGTGTTCCATTATATTTTCCTCTTTGATAAATAGGGATTAGCATTTTGCATGAAGCTGTGTCTGAATGGAGAAACAGCAGCATTGCTAAGAAGGCTAGAAAGCAGAGGATTACAAGAGGCTTTTTGCTCTGTAATTTGATTTTAAAAGAGTCTTACCTTTGTTCTATGTGCCCAGTTAGGATGTGCTGGGAGGTTGAGATTAGCACAGAGAATCAGTTTGTGACAAAGCCGATTAGCAGGGGAACAGGGCCAACAATGGTTCCTTGTTAGAGAATCTGCATTTTAGAGTAACATTTATCCTGTCAAGCAAGGACATCTTTCTATTTCCTGTTCCAATTATATGCCAAAATGTGAATTATATGGGATTATATTTTATTATATTGCACTGTAGTTGTAACATGTATTTACTGCAACACTCAGACAGGTAGAGATGTAGACAGGCAAAGACACACACACACACGCACACACTCAGTTATTTCATCCATGTACACATTTCACAAACCACTCTGAGGACATTTTTGTTTCACAACAAGGAATTCTGCTTCAGCTGTGGTCGTTTACTGCCATCTGCTGCATGATGACACTCCTACATGTCAGATGAAGGATTATTCCATACCTTCATACCTTCAGATTCATCTGCAAGTTTTAGAGAGATGTATGTACATGTGTAGGGGAATGACTATTGGATGGATAAAAGAGAGAGGCAAAGAGGCTGATGGGAGCTAGAGAAGACAAAGAGAAAAAAAACTCAGGTAACAATAGTAATAACAATAATAACAAATAAGTAAAGCGTTATTAATATTAATAAGACATTTTTTAAAAAACTAAAAAATTATATATTTTTTTTACATCAAATTAGAATACAGTTGTCATCACCGCCCCCAACACTGCAAATGACAATGTACGTACTTTTTAAAACAAGCAGCATCCCGGCAGGGGCTGGGCAGGCCGAGTCAACACACACAACAGAACAGAAATGTGGGATAATAATAATAATAATAATAATAATAATAATAATAATAATAATAATAATAATAATAATATAAATAACAGTAACATCATATCATGATTTTATCTAGATAATAATTATTTCTGAGATAACAGAAATAGTAGTCATAACATTAATAATAAACCAATTTAATAAATAAATAATAAAATCAGGTTTAAATGATTCAGTGTGGGGGTATTGTCGGTGGCAGCAATAGCAAAAAAAAAGAGGAGTGTAAACAAATAACAACTAAATTTGCATAACCTGAGTGAAAGAAAAGCAGTTTGATTCAGCAATAAATTACTGCTTCCTGCTTTCCCCCCTTCTCTTCCCTTTTCCTCCCTTCTTCATACTGATATAGGTTGATTCTGCTTAACTTGCAATAAGTGCAGTCCACGGTCACAAAGGGCTGGTTGGAAACCATGTAGGCCTTTTTGTTAAAATAATTAAAAGGAACCCAGGCCACCAGGGACTAAATGTCGTCAGTATGCATTGCTGTTCATATTTCCAGCGTAACTGTGAACTGTGAAAACAGAGGATACATGATAGCAACATCTAAAGGCTTCAGTGTGCTTCAAATGAAGCTTTAATAGACATCATGCAACAATGTCTATTAAAGCTTGGGACAAAGGGAGTCTAGACAAACCACTTATAAAGATTGTTTCCACTAAGATTCTTCTCAGCTTTGACTGGCAGGAAGGAGTTGTTGCAAATTGTGTTGCAAAAGTGTGGCTTTCAAAAAGACTCTCCTTCAAGGCACTGATGCTGCTGCATTTGGTTGTTGACACAAAGTGTATGTCTGCATAGCGAGGCCTTAAAGGTCAACGGTTTCTCAGTACCTGTAATCATTCCTGTGGAGCAGTGATCAAAGCAGTTGATGGACAGCTGAGCTTCAGACTTGAGATAAATCTAATGTGTTCGTTCAGCCAATCCATCCTTTATTTGGAGTTTAATGCATTTTAATCTCTTAACATGAAGTTTTGTTTCTCCTCAGCTGTTAGATTAAAACTTATTCCAGTACTGACAGCATCATATATATTCTGTTTGTGCCTCTTCTGGTTCTTCATTAAAGCTACATGACGTTTACAATGAGTGAAATATTCAAACCCAAGAGTTTTTTTATGACACTACTCCATCAAATGGAAACATTCTAGATGTCTATCACATTTTATGCAGTATCCCACAACCCCTACTTGGTCCTTTAGGAAACTTTAAAGGGGCAATATGTAGTTTTGCAACCAGGTGTGTGCTTGTAGGTGTGCTCAAAGCCGTATCGGTAAAACGTAATAAATCTAAATTGAACGTTATGAAGCAAACAACGGCAGATCTGTGCTAACATTAGCTGGCTGCCCCTGCCTAAACAAATCACTCCACATTTGCTTTGTCTAAAATCAACACTATGACATAACACTAGTGCTACACAGGATTGTAATGTGGGTTAGCTGGTGAAGTAAAGAATAAAGCCATACAACTATTGTATTTTGCAACTGCTCGCCATTAGCCGGTGAGCTAACGTCATCTAACTTGAGCCAACCAAAGCACGCTACATTTTCCCAACCATTTCTGATGGATCAGTAAGTGACACCACCGCCACACACGGACCTGTATGTGCAGCCGGCAGAAGCGCATCCCTGTGATGGTGACATCACGTACCGATCCTTGGGTTGATGTTTGCGACTTTGCTGCAGGGGAATAAAGACACGCACGACGGAGTGTCTCTCTCTCGCTCTTTCTCTGCCATGAATGTTTAGGTTGTTTAGGTTACAATGTTGCCAGAGCACAAAGTCGCATATAAACTATAAAAAATATAGAATTAATTAATAATTAATTAATAATATGATAATTAAGTTGCTTTATACAAACAACAATGGTTCTCCGTTTGTTGCATGAGGAAGAACATTTAGCAGCAATGATATGGCAGGAAGTAGGAGAGTTTCTGTGTCTGATTTAGCTCTCTCACACATTGGAGCAGGTTTTTAGTCTTTCTTCTATTGTCTACTGTGGAATGAAGTTGGTTCAATATAAACTAGGCCTATGTTGTGTGTGTGAGTGTGTGTATATAAATATTTATATATAAATGACCTAACTATAAACTATTAAAAAAATAAAAGTAGCTTAGATGTAACTAAGCTACTTTTGCCACGTTGCTGTAGCTTAGCTTGCTACATTTTCCAAGTAGCTTGCCCAACACTGACAAGATGAAAAGCAAACTTTCTGTTGGTTTGGTTGGTTACAAAACAAAGGAGAAGTCTCTCTGTAACTCAAGCCTCACTAAAGTTGACTGTGTTTTCACTCCACTGATACCTTCACGTAAGAAGCAGAAAAGTGGCTTAAACAAACAGGCATGTGGTTCATTTCTAAGGTTCTGAGGTTCATTAAAACTCTGTGAAAAAGTGATTTATTGATAAGTGATTTCACTGAAAAAAACTACATATAGCACCTTTAAGATCTCCACAATAATTTGAAATCAATTTCTGGGCTGAATCAGGTTGTTTGTGTTTTGTAAAAAGAAAACATGTGGCCCCCAGCCAGCAAGTGTCAAGTGTTACTGCCCGGAATGGAATGTAGCCAAGGTGCAGACTGTGACCAGTAGAGGGCGCAATCCACTCAACTAACTAAAATAATGATTCTGATTGATCAGCTCTAACCCTCAACACCATCTGTTTAAAAGTTATCAGACTTACCTGGATAGCCGGATGTAACAGTCACACATTCCAGAGGGGTTGCCGTTGGTTATTCTCACATCTTCATTTGAATAAGACGAAGATCTGTTGAAATGTGCAAAATAATCAGCCGCATATGGGTTTCCCCTGTGCAGACACCTAAGTGTGATATCTGGGCCATGGTTACAGTTCGCTTCAATAGGACTTTTCTCATTATCACATATTTGACACAACTGGAGGAACATAGGCTGTACTTTGTTTGCAGCTGTTCTGAAGACTAGGTATGGAAGGGATTTCACATATAGGGGTTTCACATGTGACTGAAGATGCTACATACTCTGTAAGAGAAAATACACTCGAGAAAAGATTCTCGATTTATCAGGCGTTTGACTATGTCATCCCCTCTGATGTCCAACCTTTGGCCTTTATCCCTACAACTCTGGCATGAAGTGGGCTTGACTGTCCCAGCAAGCGGTCCTTTGTGTTTCATTCTGGGAAGCCTGCCTATCCAGTGGCCAGGGACTGTCCTGCAGCCCAGCAGGCCAGGGACTCTAAAAGTTTGGATGTCAGAGTGAATGGTGAAACGACGAGAGACATAGGCAGCTACAGCTTTGAAGCCACATGTCACACCAGCCTTAATGAGGAACTGGACTTTCTCATTGCAGATATTAGGTGGAAGGTGTGGTGCACCTTCCTGTCAGATGAAACACAGTATGAGCTGCCTGACATTAGCATTTAGCTTCTTATAATGTACCAGTCCACGCGTAGTCTATTTTCATTCAAGGCCTTTTCATTTTTAATCATCTGTGATTGGATGTTTTTCTGCTACAGCCCACCTATGGATAAGGGCATTTATTTCCCCTTTTAAAATGGTCTTTTTGTCATTTGACAAAACTGTCCCTATGACGGACGGAGATGAAAAATGTTGTTTAGCTCCATCAAAGCACCATGACGATAAAAGTTCAGTCTGTGTATGGTACAGTAGCTGTCATCATAAACAGAGGGTATCAGCAGTAGGGCACACAGACTCTCCCTTCACTGACATACACGCACTAAAAAGTGGACAAAACACCCAATAGTTTTTTTTTTATTGCCATTGTGCATGAACTTTGACACTGCAGGTTACACAAGGAGTATCATGTAGTGAGTCGATGAACGCTCTGACCTGCCAGTGATGTGCTCTGGTCACTCTCAGTGCTGGTTTTGTATCAGTTGATGGCTTTAGCAACAAACTACTTGCTGATCCAGCCCCCATGCTCAAAACCAAAGGAATGCAAGATGAGACGCTTGTGTCAAAGAACGGACAACATCCGGGAGGACAATACCTTTTTTATCCTATTATTGCACACATCTAGTTTACCAATGCCGAGTATATGTGGGACATTGGGAAAGCCATAGCTCTTGGTAAGGTGCAGAAATGTCTTAAGAAACCACAACATTGCATTGAGCCTCTTTAAAAGCCACATATATACAAAATATGAATGGAGCGTAAATGCAGGGATTCCACAAGCACACCAGATATCAAAATAAATGGGGGATATATTTCACGCTTGCAAATTAAAGTTGAGGATCATTTATACTTGGTCATTTAACAGCCTGGAGGATGGTGTTTTGCACAGAGTACATGAGATGTTTTTGTTGCTTGGTGGGAGCATCAGGGTTCCTACAACACTCATTATTAACAGACAGTGAGAGGGAGGCAGGCCAGTGTGATCCTTTTATCTGTGCATGAAACGGATGAAAGCGCTAATGTACGCGCAACCAAACACCTCTAGGTACTGTAAAGGGTTGCTTACAGCGATCAAATCAAGAGGCTGAGAGATATTTTAGGAATGGATCATCATGAGCCAATTTATGTCTTGGATAGTAAGATCTCATGGAATGCGTTGAATGCAACAGCAATTAATCTGGATTATCAGAACAGTCTTAAGTTTGAATATGCAGGCTGGGGTTAAAAGTTGTACAAACATTCATCTTGACGGCCAGGTTTTTAGCTTGTGCAAACACCCACTGTTGCCAGGCGCCGGGTAAAACCCGTCGACCAAATCATTTACCTATTCACTTGTTAGCAGGTTGTTGCAGCTAACGTGTTAGCAAACAATTGCTTATTAGCATATTTAGCGCTCATCTGGAATTGTGTTTGCGTCCACGTGACGAATGTATTCACTCTGTCTCTCTTGACCCTGTGGATGGAGAAATGAATAAAGTCGGGACTGCTGCCTTACTGAAAAACGCCACTGTCTCCCATTAGCATTACCACGATACCTTGTCAGAGTAACCCCCTGTGGCAAGTCAACATATTTTAAAATGAGGCGAGGTGGGTTGAATTCATTTCTAGGAAGTGCACGTTACTTCTCATCCACTCAAACTGAATTTTTTGAGAAGTGGCAGCCCTGACTGCTTGTAGCGCATGGTGGCTAATGCTTAGCTTGTGCTCCTGTTCTATATGACTAAGTGGCTTTTAAAAGAGGAAATTTATAAGCACCAAAACACACTCTTGCTCAATTCAGTACACTTTTACTGCTTCAGTCTTGCTTTGTCTGGTATGATTAGTAGCTTATGGTGGCTAATATTAGCTTAAATGAGCAAACTTAAATATTGCTGTGTAACTGACATCACTGGGTCAGTATGTGCTGATTTTTGACTATTTACAATTATCCCATGACTGTTACTTGTGCCAAAAATGGCCGCAGTTCAGCAATAGTTTCCAGCAACAGGATATCTTATCAGTAGCTCGGGTGCTTTCCAGTCAGTTACTTGCTATTTCTGAATACATCTGCCAGTCCAATTTCCAACTGACTGATATTTTCTCACAGATATTGCGTCGGATGAACTTTTGGCTGATAGATAAGTACAGAGAGATTTTCCAACTGGGAATCTGGGTCGGAATTCTTTAATAATCCAACTTCAATGGATTCTCATCAATAACGTTTTTATGTTTGTGTTAAAAAAAGGAGAATCGGCTCAAAACTCAGATATTAATATCGACCTCAGAAATCCAGTATCGCTCGGCCCTAGGCTTGATTAAATCAGGATAGGTTGCACAATTTGGATTTAAAAAAGGAGGTTTAACTTATCAAATAAGATCATCTCTAGCTCAGAAAAATGTTTGTACAACTAAAACCTCAAATCTGCACCCTGGAAGAACCAAATGCTTCACAATGTTTGATTGTATCTTCACGTGACGGTACTGCAGACTCGTCCACTTCTGGTCCACTGTCAACAGGCCCAGGAGGGCCAATCACACAATGTCTTCAGGCTTAAATAAACAGCCAGCCGCTGTACGTCATCCAAGTCTCTGTCCAGCACGCTTCCGTCAACACACACACAGCCATTTATGCCATCGCTCGGTGTGTGTGATCCTGTACAGTATCCCACCACCAGTCAGAGAAGGCAACCACGAGGGCATGCCTGCTAATCCAAGCCTTTACCCTCTGCAGCTAGCCGGAACGAGTCTAGTCTCAGACTGGACTCTGGAACAGAAAGGAATGATTTGTCTTGGGAATGAGAAAAAACAGGAATAAATGAGAGTGAATCTGTTCTGCTTCGTTAAGCTGCAGATATTTGTATGGACATACATTCCAAATTACCTGAGTATAGACTCTGATTGTGAAATACCTGAAGCACGGCCAGATGCAGACACTGTGCAACCAATTTGAGGCCATTTTCTCTCTGCCAAATTATTCTCTCATTGCATTTTTAGAGAGGGTTTAACAATATGACCTGGATAGTGTAAACATAATCCTGAATAGTACAGCTGTTTTTCCTGTTCGGTACATAGCAATACAACGATACACAGTTTTGGATCTTTTTTTTTTTTAAACAAGCATTTTTCTTTTCATAGAGATATATGTGTGTATATATATATATGTTTAGAGAGCTTATTCATACTGTGAATGTTAAAACTGAACACAACACATAATTTAATCAGAAATATACTACCAGTTTAAAATGCAGGCCCCTCCCCCCATCTACAGTGCTCCATTCTTCCCTTCGATGCCTGCATATAACCTTTAACCATCAGGTCCTTCCCTGCCAACGACAGCTCGGACATTATGCAGGACAGAACATGTAGGTGGAGAGTCTTTGTGGTGGCGGAGGTGGTTATTCAGGACATGTTGCTAAGTCATGCAGAGATAGGGGGGGTGGAAGGGGTCAGCACAGAGAGACGGAGGCTCCCCTGGCAGAGCAGAGGGAGGTGTTGGTGGAAAAGTCAGTGGTGATGGTCGGTGGTCGCTAGCGTGGATCCCGAGGTCAGAGGCCAGCTCTGCTCAGGTCTAGCTGATGGCTGGGCTGTCTGTCTGGGGGTCTGCAGTCTCTGAGGGCAAGCCGGGCTCCTCCGGGGGGTCGTCTGTGCTGGTGCTCGTGGAGACCTGAGTGGAGGCGCCGTAGAGCAACGTGGCCCCCCGGGGCTCCGAGACTGAGCCCGCCTCTGCGTTATCCTCGTCCTCCTCGGGCTCCGAGGCAGGGATGAGGTGCAGGGAACCGGGTAGTTTGACAGGGCAGAATGCAGAGCCTGTCGGGATGAAGTTGACCTTGTTTTTGTCGGGGCAGGAGAAGAGGGGGACTGACGCTGATGTGGACTGCCTGGAGCTGAAGAGAAACATATGCACTGTCAGTGAGGAGTACACACTCCTGAGTAGGGCTGGGTATCACTCAAAGATTTTCGATATCGATACCTCAACTTCAATACCGGTTCCTGAACGATACTTTTTTTGATACCATGTGATTTATATTTTCTCAACAAACGGAGAACCATTGTTGTTTGTATAAAGTAACTTAATTATCACATTATTATCATTAATAGTTTTTTTTAATAACTGTTCCTTTGAAAAATGCTGCTGCTTGTCAAAACCAAGACATATTTTTATTGTTTATATGTGAATTTGTGCTCTGGCACCATGGCAACCTAAACATTCATGGCAACAGGCCTGAGAGAGAGAGAGAGAGAGAGAGAGAGAGAGAGAGAAATCTCTCATCTCATGGAAACAAGTTTCTGCCTCTACATATCAAAGTTTCCTCCTCACTAGAGGAAGAGGTGGCCAGGCGACAACTATCACAATAGAAAGGAAACTCAGCCGCGTGTCTTTAATCCGCTGCAGCAAAGTCACAGATGGATAGCGCGTGCGGAAGCTACCGCGCTACTCTGCCAATAAAAGAGCTTTGATTTGATTCAGAAAACAGCGACGCTGCCACCAAGCTACTGAGAAATGTAGTTAAACTAGTAACGGTGCTACTTGTAGCGACGCTGCTGCCCAACGCCGCTCGTACGGTGGCCGTGTCGAAGCAGCTCGGTGGCAGCAGGGCGCTGAGACGATGATGCACCGGCTCTGTCTTGTTGCAGCAAAGACGGAGCGACTTCCTGCTCCTAAGTTTATTTCACGCACAGTCAAAGGCTTCACCAGGTTTGTCGTGTCGTCTCTTGGCAGCAATTATCTTACGTCGCAAATATTGCATCGCACGCTGTTGCATCAAGCCACACTTTTGATTTTCTCCACGTCTTTTACATCCACGAGCCACGTCTCTGTGCGTAACCGGCGTGAGCTAGTGTTTACATCACCACAGCCAATTACAATCACTTTTAGATGTGGGCACATCAAGAATGCTGCGTGCTTATTGGCTCATTGGCGTTAACAAGAACCTTTAGGTATCGAACTTTGGTACCGAAAGACAAGGCATTTTTTGATACTCGGAGGTATTGAAGCAATTCGGTCGGTGCCTAAAAAAGTATTGAATCGATACCCAGCCCTACTCCTGAGGCAGCAGAGAGGAGTTTAAGTTCAACACAAGTATCAAACAGTCTATACCTCATCTCCTCAAAAGCTTTAATCTTCTCGCAGCCCTCTGGTGGCTCCCGCTTAAACATGTAACTGTTGTTGGGTTTGGGTGAGGAGGCAAACTTGGGCAGTGGTGAGCTGCTTCCACTGTCTGTGAACAAAGAGAAAAAAGGTTGATACAGGCCTAAGGGCAATCAACACTAGCAGCATTTCTGAACCACTTTTGATGTCCAGCACTCCTCTGCCTCACAGAGCAAAGCACTGCAAAATGTAATAATCCACAGTGATTCCAGTGTGACCCCCTTGCCTTTTCTCAAACGTTCTGATTCTATTTTCTTTCTACTCTGGGGTACTCAGTGAAGAGTCACAACAGGCAGCTGATCAAATGACAAATCTGTCTACATATTTTAGATAACTGTATTATAACTGTAGTGGCAATTTGATATAGCCTATGTGACCTTTTGGACTCACCATGGTAAAACCTTTACCACCTTACCAAAACTAGTTCAAGACTGCGTTTATGTGTGTAAGACCCCTGTTTCTCCTCTTCTGCCAGTGCCTTTTACAGCTCCGAATGCTGAGGGGAGCCAAGGTCAGATAAAGCTTCACATCATGCCACCCTGCTAACCGACGGTGCTTCAGAACCCAGGGACAACGTGTAACTACGTTATAAGGTATGACGTTCATGTACTCTGATGTGTGTGAGCTGCTGTGGGTAGAGTTGGTAACAAAAACCGGTTCCAAGTTGGAATTGGTACCAGATTTCCAAGAACCGTGGATTCACTCTTCACTCAGCCTAAAGGTCGGGAACTGCAGCATCTACAGAGCTGAGCTTTCCTGGAAACACCAGAGCATCTGAAGAGGAGGCCTCGTGGCCCTGTGGATGATGAAGACTCGTCTCGGTAAGCTAGTTAGCGTGCTAGCTTCATGTTAAAGCCGTGTTACTTCACGTTATGAGCTGTAACGCTTTCTATACAGTTGCCCTTGGTCGACTGATTGTTAGAGAGTAGCAAATAGTTATGATATGAGGGCCCGTTCACATTCCAGATGTGCTCTTGTATCTTTACAATCATACACCATGCGCCCTTTACAGCTGGAGAACATGTCGCTTCTGAATGCACAAGATTTAACACCACAAGTTTATACTTTCTAAAGAATAAATACTCCTTTCTATGCGTGAGGTGGCGGCTAATCTGCCCCAAACTCTCTTAAAAAAATTAGGTTTTCAGTTGTTGGGTTAGGGGAAACTATATAGATTAAACGCTGTGAAACGCTGTTTACTACAAAATGATTATCATCGGCCCCCTCTTGTAAATTTGGCACACGCCATGCACGATGTTGTTCATTTCTTTGTACAGGCGTATAAGTCGATCCGTCACTAGACAGCAGATCAGCTGCTCAGGTCAGGACTTGAAGATCTGTCTTGCTTTAGATACGTGTTAGCAGGAATGCTGGTTTGGTCTGCATGTGGGAGAAAAATATACAGGATCACCAATGTTTAAATACTGAACTATATTCTTTGCACATTGACTAGAATAATATGTCACAGTGGTAGCAAGAAGAGCCAAACTAGCAGCAGAAGACTGTACTGTACATGTCCAGGAGCAAACTCCCCTTTTAAAGAATGCAGAGCTTTACGGTCCGCGTCTCTATGCCTCGTGTCACATTGCTTCACATAACAAGAATTCCATATTCTACGCAGCCAAAAGTAAAAGTAGCATGTTTGTTCAAGTCAGCATGCCATCAGCTGTGTAGCTGGAAACGCACAATTATCAAATGTAGCTAACGATGATCCACCTACTTTTAGATTATAGGCTGTAAAAGTAAAAATATCAAACTAAGGCTGCTGTGGGATATAACAAGGAAGTAAGTACACATACACATGCCACTTCAGTCTGCCCAAGATTTGATTTGATGGATTCCCTTCAAAGAGTTTTTAAGGATCCACCACAAGCATGTGGTTCTGACTGGAGTGGATAACACGATCACATGGACCCCATTTACTTGCCCTTCATGTCAGCGCTTCAGCGTTCTTTACCTTTATCCCGGTCGTAGAGTAGATCCTCTGTGGAGTAAGGACTGCCGTCGTGCGATCCCGGTGGGCAGGCGGGCGAGGGGCAGGGCGACAGGCTGGAGCAGCTGCTGGACCGGCCGGGGGCAGAGGGAGTCTGGGTGTCGACGCTGCGGGTGCTGCTGCTGCGCTGCTGGGGAGGGAAGGGCGCCCGCCGGCCGTCGGGAACCTCCAGGGACTGCAGGGTCCGACAGGAGACAGACAGCAGGGAAGAAGATCAGAATACTAATCAGAGCTGAGACAATATGTTAGAGTAACACACAGGTTTGCTGATACTTAGTGGTTCAGAAACGAATGAGAACCCCACCTTGAGCTCCTCCTTCTCTCCATTGTCTTTGATGAAGACCTTCTCCAGCTCATGGTTGATGCCCTCCATGCTGCTGGGCACCCTGGAGATGGAGGGCTTTGGCACTGTTATGTTAGACAGCGGCATCTGGGCCGACTTCGACATGGAAAACTGCTGCAGAACACAAAGTGTTTTCACTTCAGTAAATCTGAATAACAGTGACATCCCTTTCAGCCCAGCAGGACGGCCCTGAGGATACTGAGGGTGCACTACCTGAACGTGGCTGGCTGTGGAGGTGTGGTTGGTGGTGCTGGTGAGGGCGGTGTAGGGGATGGTGTTGTACTGGAGGGGGGACAGTCGGTCCTTGTCTTTACTGTGGCGTCCTCCCTGTTTACTGCGCTGGAGCTGCTGCCGGAGCTTCGCAATCTGCTGGAATCAAACGGGAGACGACAGGAGCCAAAACAGAGAGACACAAACATTTAGCAGTTAGACAGAGCAGGAAGTTATCAGAGAAGTCAATCCAAACACTGTAGTACAGTATAATGTTTCCTGCCAAAGGAAAATCACCAGCGGCAAAATGATCAGAATTGAAAAAAAGCGTTTCAGATATTCTCCTAATGTGTTTTAATAAGCATTTATTAAACAACTTTTTTTTTTTTTTTTTTACACATGCAGCAGGAGCTAGATTAATAAACCAGCCGCTGCGTTGGTTTGACTGTGCCCGCTACAAAGCAGAGCTTGGCGCTACTGGGCGAAATGACTTCCTGTTATTTCTCACAATATAAAATCTTTGGCGTACTGGCCCCGGGACTTTCCTCTCTCCTCTCCAGATCAGGTTTTCTGAGCACTACGTGACGCTCACCTGTTCCCGTTCTCGTCTGCCTGCTGATCTCCGCATGGAGATCGGGAGCCTTTCATGCAGCATTTGTCTTGCACAATATTTGAATGAATCAAAAACGAAACTACTGTTTTGTCCAACTGAAATTAATATCAGGCTCCTAATGGTAAGCTATTGTAGCTGTGTACTATGACCTGAATTTATAATAACTACTCAAACATTAGCACTAATCAAACCTTAACCACAGTGTTGTAGGCTAATATCAGAGAAAGGTTTTATTTGTGCTGAATCTCAACTAATAAACTATTTATAAGCAAATTATTCAAATCAAGTGTAACCTGTAAATAGATTATTATACTATACTTTATACCTTTACTCCTCCAGCTTGTGGATATATTTTGTTTATCAAATGCTCAGAAATTACAAGAAAATGCATAGATTTCAGTTATAAGGTGACTCATTGCCTTTATTGTACGCGTACCAGCCATGGACACAGTCACCCCCCATTCTGAGCCAGTATAAAGAGCATTAACTAAAAACAACTCCCCACCTGAGTCTATAATGACTGTGACCCTCTTAGCTAATAAAAAAATAAACAGAAAACGCCCATCAGTCTCTTTTGTCCCCTGAGCTAAAAAGAACCAACTGGTCAGGCTTGGGGCCTCTGGGACCTTTTAGTATTTTTATTACTTGAGTGGCTGATTTTCCTGCTGAGCAGCAGCAGTGTTGTCATCTGCAGTTGCTCTCACCCTCCTTTGTTCCCCCATGTTTCCTGGGTCTCACCACTGTCTCTAACAGTTTTACATCGTCCACAGGAAGCAAACCTTCAAAATGGAGACGCGCTCGATTGGCCAATCAGTCCACCAGATGTCACTGTTCCCGGTGCAGCAGGCACCACCTGCTCTGACAAGTTATTATTTGTACTCTGGCACTGCTGTGGTCATACAAAGCCATTTTACACTGGTTAATTTTGCTTTTCAAATCAAAGGTTCACAGTACAGTGTATGTATGAATCCCTATACAGTCCAGCAGAAGGTGGGGTCTGACTGTGAATGTGCTAAACCTAGTTATACCTGGAGTTTCTTCCACCTTCTGTATTAGTTACTATTAGTATAAGTGTGTCTGACACCACCATCTCTTTTTTGTTAACATCTCTTTATTTTATTATTTAATCAGTAGAAACTTGCATTGTTTTTGTTTGTCTTGTATTAAAATTATAATGAAACAATGTATTATTTTTATATGATTCTATTTTTAATCTATTTTGTTCTATTAACTAACTGACTTGTTACATTCAGTTTCATTCCTTTCTTGTAAATGTAACTGTGCTTTGGCAGCACATATCAAATGGCATGCCAGTAACGCCTATTGAATAAAAAACAAAAAACAAAGACAGAATCCACCGTCCACCTGCACTCCACAACATGTCCATACATGTTCCCTGACACAGTCCTGACACTGGCACTCGCTTCCACCGTAGAAACCCAACGCATGCAGTACTACGGTTGGAAATGTATCCACCGGCAGAGCAATACCATTTCCACCATTTCTGTCCGACATACTCGACGCAGGCTGTCGAGCAAGTCAGGGCTGAATTCTTGCGAGATCTTGCAACGTAACATGATTTGGGCAGCAGGACCGCTTACCATGTTCCCGAGTGACGTGAGAGCGAAAGGTGTCGGCAGTAAAACACCTCTAAAATAGTTTGCTAACAACCGCAGAGAATCAGAGCGACATGAATACGTGGAAGAGGAGTTTTCTTTATATGAAAGTTCCAAATAAAAGAGAAAAAACAATCAATTGTGATGAAGTACGGTGCTGTTATGAAACCATTTCTTAATTAAGTGTATAGAACAATTACTGTATATCATAATATATCATGATATAAAATTATATGTACTGTGATAAAAGATTTTGGCCATATTGCTGCCACTACAGGATGTAGGATGTTAAGTGATCCCTATATTTGGGCCACTTCTACAGTACAGTCCTGGTCATGCCAGGTTTTCTGCTTGAGTCTTTGATAGCAATACTATCTGTTAGCGAAACACACAAATAGGCACTATAAAGCTAAAAAAGAAAGATGCAAGTGGTGCACAACTAAAGGAAGTATCGGAGCTTCAAGCTAAACAAAGAAGTTGAAGATGTAACCTTGGTCTCTGAGAACTTGTGATGCCCGTTTCTCAGTCTTCTGATAAACTGAACAAAAAAAAAAGAACTGATGATGAAAATAATGTTTAGCTGAAGCCTCGTTGAGGCTCACTGAAGCTCTTAGATTGAAGTCACGGTCCATTGTGAGAACACTGCATGGTCAGTGGTCCTTTGAGCTTAGATTGTTTTGGTGGATAAACTATAAAAACAGTAACAACAGTAACGGTTAGGACCGCAATCAGGGTTTGATGAAACCAGGAGCGATGATGTCCCTGTGGCAGACTTACCAACAAAGAACAGACTTAGTAACAAAGAACAGGGTTTGATCTGAAAATCGAATCCTGGGTGAGAAGTTTAGAGACAAAACTTAATAAAAATTGATTCTCACTCACGTCACAAAACAACAGATTTTGATGAGAAACAATGGCACAACAGATGGTTTGTAGGATATTTTGGCTTGGATAGTTCAATGACGCATCATTATTTTATAATTCGTAGTGGTTGCCAATGGTTCCTCCCACTGAATGAGTCATCAGGGTCTGTTGACACAGGAATGAGAGGGCTGGCATTTATAAGGACAGCTACCCCTAACAGGAAGGCGTATCTGAACTGAAGATCGTGGAGTCCAGAAATATAGTCAGAACTGTGAATCAGAAAAAATACACAATTCTCTCTTTCCGGCCACTGAAGGTGAAAGGTGTAGACTGACGTGGGTAGACTGACGAGTTTGCATGTTCTCCCAGAGTCCACGTGGGTTCTCTCCAGGTGCTCCGGCTTCCTCCCACCATCCAAAGACATGCAGGCTGGGTCATTGGTGTCTCTAAAATTGTCCCTAGGTGTGAATGTGAGTTGTTTCTCTATGTGTGGCCCAGCAATGGACTGTCCAGGGTGCACCCCGCCTTTCGCCCAATGTCAGCTGGGATAGGCTCCACCCCCCCACTCCCCCCGTGACTCTGTTTGCAGGATAAGCCATTGACGATGAATGATGGATGGATGGGAACAGACGTTTCCGAAAACGTGCACCTTCATACTAGAGCCTGACGGTGTGCTGATATTATCGGCTGATAAATCGGTATTGTAATAACAGCCAAAAAATGACAATTAAAATAGAAACAGAACAGATGGATCCTTCACTCACGTTATTCTTGTTACATAGTTTGTCCACCAGAGGGCTCTCTGCCAATCCCCCTGTTGGCAACGTGTTTAAAACACTACAAAACCGCCACAAACACACCAATCAGCTGACATTGGCAGCAATACTTTTCTTCAGAGTACTTTCATAACAGTAAAGGTCTTGGTTGGTCTCATCACACCATATTTCTAAAGACAGGAATAGTCTTTGTTATGTTGTGTGTTTCTATCGACCGATATATGTTAGAATATCGGATTTCAAAATCCTCAACCATCATATCTGTCGGGCTCTACTTCATATGATACTCCACAATAAATAGAATTAAACTCTGACACGGTAGGGGTGCCATATCGCACACAAAACCCCCCCCACAAATTTTACAAAATGTTGCTTTTAATGAGCCACTGGGTGGCATTAGTGCTCACACTTACATAATCACACACATAACAGCCACTAGCTGTCACTTCTTCAACTAACAAAGTTTTCTTTGACTAAGACTAGGTTAGCTTAGACAAAAAAAAAGACTGAAAACATGACTCATCAGCTACAACACACCGACTCTGACATATTATCACAGGCAGGATAAGACTGATTACGCACACTAATGTCACTGCAAACATTTGTGGTGTAGCTCTTTAAAGCAGCTACACTGCTCAGGCCTGTCCCCTCTCCTCTTCCTCCTTGCAGCTTGTCTATTGACATCTGTGGAATCTGTGTCAGCGCTGCTTCTCCTCTGCAGCCCTGTAACTCAGTAACGTGCCTGCGCACACAATTAGTGAGGGCTGAGCCGTCCTCCGGCCGGCCCTTATTGTTCCCTTTGCTGCAGGAGGCGGAGAGGAGCCAGCTGGGGTTTGGTGGGCCATAAATTGCAGCGGGAGTTTGGCCATTGCACAGAGGGGAAACGGATAGTTAAGAGTGAGATAGCATTATCTGCCACCTCCCTGCTGCTGCGGAGTATCACCAGGGTGGAGCTGAGAAAGGCTGATAGTGCCTATGCCAGGTGTAATCTCTATAAACAGATATCTGCATATCACTGATTTCCGTTTTGGTTTCTGTTTTGAGTCAGTTTGTAGTCTTAGTATTGACCAATCACGTTTGAGTGGGCTGTCGTTGCAGGCAGGTAAACAGTCCTAGCACATTGGCCGAAGTACAATCTCAGAACCCATCGTCTATATTCTGATGATGATTAAACTTTTTAATCGATCTCTGAAACCTAGAGATGAGCTTCTTATTAACTTAATTAAAAATGTATCTGCATTCAAATCAAATTCAAAAAAGACAACGATGGGTTACGAGATTGCTAGTCGGACTGTAAATAATGACAGGCACACGGGAAACGGAAGTCTTGGCTCAGGAGGTTCCGAGATTGTGCAGCTTCAGAGGATGTTTCTGCTGCTGCTGTACACCATCAGCACCACAAAGACACATGATGTCACACAGGAGGGTATACAGCCTGCAGGAAATGTCAATAACACAGCAACTGCATTTCATTCAGCAGGGTTTCATCCCTCCTTCCAGATGGAGAACTTGAGCTTGAGCATTTGTTTAGCCTACATTTGTTTACATTATGTCAAATTGGCACCATTATACGGTATACAAGGCTTTTTCTGCCTTGCAGAACTACGAGGCGGCCGCCTCTGTCAAACTTGGTCCGACCTCCAGCTCAACAAACTCTGACTTGAACTCTTCATGCAAACTCTATTTCCTAACAAACGTTGCTCTCTGTGGATTTCTGTCATTCCTAACTGCAGTTGCAGCGTTACGCCGTGTGGTAATCAGAACAGCACACCAGGAAAGACGCTGCCAAAACTCCTGGAGAGGAAGAAAAGAGCCGTCTGATTGGCCGGACCCCAGCATGGGGTCACTGCTTTTCCCTGCCGTTCCAGCAGGCATTTAAGAATGCTGGTGTTTGTGAACGCTGCTCTGTGCCCCTCTACATGTGTCACCGAACGCACTTTTGTTTACTCTGTTGAACGTGATTTTACGTTCATAACAAATCTGAGAATATGACTCATTGACATTAGTAAGTCAAATAAAGAAATTAATAACTACAAACCGACAGGTTGTGTTTTAAAAGTGAGTGGATTACTGAAAATACATTTTTTTAAAAATGAATTATCAAAATCAAAAACAGGAGGAAATCTACGTGCGTAAATAATATTTTGTGGGAGAAATTCAGTTTCTAAGTCTGTGCTGTTCTTATTCTCAAGCAGAGTTTAACCATGTCATGTGACATTATTCAGTAAGAACAAATATTACTGGGACACTACAGAAAACTGCAGATGAACATTTAAGATCCATGAATTCACCTCAGCCACACTGCAGGAGGACTCTGAACTCAAATGAAAACAAGAGCTGATGTTAAATTTTCATTATGAACAGATCGCTTTCATTTGTTAATATAATATGCATTAAAGGGATAATAGTTATTTTCTTCAATCCAGTATTTCCCATTAGTTAATGAGAGAATGGAGGCCCGCCATAGTTTCAAAATGAACCGAAAATATTTTTACACTTCTCATAACAACATTACAGACCTCTGTGGGCGCTGCTCTGAGCTGCTGTAAGCTCGCACACTCACACACTTTGCCATTTGACTCGAGACAACCACTTTTCTTTTAAGGTAACTACGGTAACATCATAGAGGATACAAAAGTGACAACGTCCAGTTTTCAAAATAAGATGTCTATGCAGGATGTAAGATCTTGTATATCCACAGGAAGTATAAAGCATATTACAGTAAAAAAACAACAATAAAATGTTAAAGAAATTACTTATTTTATTTTATTTCTATTCTTTGATTAATGGTTGCTGGAAAAACTTTAAAGAAATTTGTTGACTTTAGTTGCTGTTTCATCACCATTTATAACTATACAATGGGTTTATGACTAAATAATTTACTATAGCACAACATTGGTTACAAGAGTGCAAAGTTCATGATTAATCTAATCACAATCGCGATGTCGTGATGTGTGATTACATAACCACAAAAAGTGTGCGATTTAATAAAACAGAAAAAGTGTGTGTCATTATGTCCGCCCACACCGAGCTCTCGCATGTGGCTCTACAAACATATGGGCCTTCTGTGCAATCAGAAAAATGATTTATGAGCAGTGTGCGAGTAACTTTTAAAACAACCTACCACGACCCCTCTCCCCACTGCTCATTGTTCAAAACATCACCGGATGCGCCACCGGGAGCACCGAGAGAAATGCAGGTGCTCGCTCGGTGACGGACAGGGAGACTGCAGCTGTCTGCAGCTGAAGCGGTCAGACAGAAGAAAACAGGGAGAAGATAAGGAAAGCTTGGGCTTGGCTCGCTGCCATTTAATGTTTTAACCCTGTATCGGTGCCTTCTGTTGTTCAACTCTTCATAAAGCCGACGTGGCCGTAAGGTTCACTTTTCGTCAGCTGACCAACCACAGCCTGGATGGGGCGGGGACATTAAAAAAGGTTTGACAAACTACAGCAAACTTTCAAATGATGAACAATATGAAGAGACAGATGTAGAGCCTTTTTCTTGCACAAGGATTAAATTAATAAATATAAACACACAGAAATGAAACGGCTGTAACGGGATTAAATATTCAACTAGTGGTAAAATAGTATACTATTATATTAAATTATAATAAATAATGCACCGGTGGGCAAGGAAGAGTTTGCAGCAGTGAGGTATTTACTCTTTTTCTTACTCCTGTTGTGCTATCACCTTGCACTTTTACTGACCATTCTACTAGAATCTGAAGGCCGGCTGAGCGAGCTCAAACAACTGGGTGTGTCCACCCACCATAGTCTCTTAAAATCTTGTGGGACACACTGCAATCATATCTTTATTACTTTTAGTGCTTTTGAAATACGCTGCTTGTAAAAAGTGTTTGCTTGAGCCAGCAGGCCCGGTGCACGTGCACGTGTGCACATGATCAGGATGGTACCATCGCCGCCTCATTTTGAGCAAGGAAAGGCCCTGGTATGCTGGATTTGCTATGCATGCACCTGCATGCACCAGTCTCTTTCACCTCAAGCAGTAGTTAGACTTTAGTTTCACAGTGGTGTGTGCAGGCAGAGAGAGCAGCAGCAGTTTGTGCAAAGCAACTAGGGACGGACATTTCAAGTTAAACAATACTATTTGATGGTCACTGGGAACTATTCAACCATTCTTCCACATGTTTTATCCACGCCTGGTAGTGACGTGTTACTACCAGGGGCCTGTAAATATATTTTTAAAGAGGTCCTACTACGCTCATTTTCAGGTTCCTAATTTTATTACTTGTGCAAAACACATATAAAACACAATAAACAAAAGGGAAAAGGCCAAAAAGCAGAATATTACCTCTCTAAGAAAATAGTTGCCAAAGCTATTAGTTTTTCTATAATTTAATGATCATTTGAAAATACTCATACAAGTGCCAAAATGTTGTAAACCCACAATCTAAGCTCCACATTGTGGAGATCTACAGTCCTGTGCATCAAACGACAGGTTTGACCTAAACGTGTTTGTGTCTGTAGTCATGTTAATGTCATGCCTCTTTGAGCTGGTCGACGCTGCCCCAGGACGCAGAGCGCTGGTGGGTGCTCCTCTTCTCTCCGGTTTCCTCACTCCAACATCCAGGAGTCTGAAAAAACATCACAGCTACATGTTACTGTTACTTATTATTATGATTATTGTGATTGTTATGATTACATTGTACTCACTAAAGTCTGTAAAAAAAGATTTTCAAAACCTCTGACTATTCCAGCAATGGATCAATGAGACAAAGAGGTAGCATGGGCAGACTCATGTATTCATATGTCTAAGTGAAAGCTGAGCTGTGCTCTGCGACACTGTGAGGGAGCACACACACACACAACACACACACACACACACACACACACACACACACACACACAACCTCAACAAAGTTACAACATTTTCTTCAGGTACACTCCTTAGTAAGAATGCTTAAAGGCCAACTGTACTTCTGCATCGAGTCTACGCACGTAACCGGTTTATACCTGTGTCGCTCTGTAATTAGAGCATGTCATCGCAATTAGAGGAAGTCATCACAGTGTTCCACTGTGATGACTTCCTCTGGCCAAGCCAGCTAACTTTCGTATTAGCCCTCCGCTAACTTGAATGGGGGTAAAATGATAATCGTGAGGCTCTTTTAGACTTTACAAATGTTATCAGTCAGACCGAATTAATCAAATTCTGATTTCATGGGGGTTGAGACACTTAAAAAAAAATGTATCCACCGTTTCACAGTAGCTTTTTTCACAATGTAAGTCTTTAGGAAAATGTCTGGTTTGGCCGCTCGTAAAACTGGTTTCTGGATGTGCGAAAGAACTCAGAACATTAATTAACATTAGATCCGTGCACGCCGCAAACGGAGACCACCGTTTGTCAGAGCGTCCACACGAAAAGGAAGGAAGACACACCTGATACAATTTTCCTCCGACAGAGTTGCTTATCACTTCAGTTCACTAAAGGAAGCCGATATGATGCTGGTTTATGGGTTGGAGTCGGTTTGTCATGTTCATCACATGTTGGCTTTTGCAGCTCTGTTGCCTAGCTCATTTAGTGAGCCTTATTTTGAAACCTGTTGTAAGTTTGTTCTATGGAGGACCAGCTCTATCATATTTAAAAATAAATACAGAAATAAATAAATGCTCAATAAATAAATAAGCATACAATTAATTGCCCCAAAAAATACAATAAACATATAAATGTAGGTAGAAATTAAATTATACAGTGAGACATAAATGTATATATCTCTTTTAATTAGCTACTTTATTTATTCACCTTTGTAATAATTACCTTATTTATTTTTTGTCCGTTATAATCTTCAACTTTATTTATTAATTACTTATTTTTTTTAAGTATTTATTTATGTGCATGTTATAATTTTTTTTGTCTGTTTTATTCTTCCTTTGTATTTTTTTACCCTATTTATTTCTTCAATGCTATTTATTTCTGCCTGTCGCTTTTACATTTCTGCCTGTCGCTTTCACATTTCTGTATGCATTTGTGCCTCATTATGCAAATGAGGAGGGCAGTGCCTTAAGGGTCAACTTCTGCCCATTGGTTGGTTAGCATTTTACTGCATCGGTCGAATCTACATGGATTTTCCCCACCATAAAGCATTGTTTAGTAATGTCAAACTCAGCAGGCAGACGTTCAGTGTCCGACCTCTTAAGGGAAGCTGCTAATAGACTGGAAGAATTAGAACGCTGTAAGTTTGAGATCTGAAACGTTTTTCTCTGGTCCTTTGAACATTTTTTCCAAGTATATCCAGCGGCAGCCCGCAGACCGTGAGATCGTGACGGAAGTTGACGTGATCATGTTTATCTCGCTCACGCATAGCATTGATCCTAATGCAAACTGATTTATTCTTTAGAAGCCAACAACAGAACTTTAAATACACTTCTGAGAAGTTTTTGGCAGAAATCAACTGTGTAGATTTTGAATATCTGCAGTTTTACGAAAATTGGTGGCGAATCCAAAATGTGTTCAACGGTTTTCGGAGTTGTGAAGCTCCGCAAGTGCCGACCGTAGTGCCGACGGGTGTTACACAGCTGCAGTAATATTACCGGAGGAGGCACAGCAACATAGCGGCGCATTATCGGCCTTAGGCCGACGTGCTAGCAGATGGGTTAACCGGTCGACTATGCATATAATCAGTAGCTCTAGGCACACATCCTGTGATGGTCAGGGTAAGAGGAATATACATCGAGGAGCTGTCAGCAAGGGCTTGGGAGCTAACCGAGCTAGCTAGCTCGGTTAGCTCCCCAGTTAGGTCACACAGACCACTGCAGCAGACACAGCAGACGTGTCCAGCACATAGACTGTAAATAAAAAGGTCCAACAGCTGAACGATGCTGTTAATGTTCGTACCGCTGTTATTCTATCAATAAATTCTCAGTAAAGTTTTAACCTGAACGAGATCCATCTGGCTCCTGATGTAACTTTACAGAATATTCTTGTAAATCTCACGGTCTGCACGGACTGGGCCTGGGGGAGCTAACCGGAGCTAGCTAGCTAACTATTGCTGACAGCCCCTCGATGTATATTCCTCTTACCCTGACCATCACAGGATGTGTGCCTAAAGCTACTGATTATATGCATGTCGACCGGTTAACCCATCTGCTAGCACGTCGGCCTCAGGCCGATGTGCGCCGCTGTGTTGCTGTGCCTCCTCCGGTAATATTACTGCAGCTGTGTAACACCCGTCGGCACTACGGTCGGCACTTGCGGAGCTTCACAACTCCGAAAACCGTTGAACACATTTTGGATTCGCCACCAATTTTCGTAAAACTGCAGATATTCAAAATCTACACAGTTGATTTCTCGCCAAAAAACTTCTCAGAAGTGTATTTAAAGTTCTGTTGTTGGCTTCTAAAGAATAAATCAGTTTGCATTAGGATCAATGCTGTACGTGAGCCGAGATAAACATGATCACGTCAACTTCCGTCACGATCTCACGGTCTGCGGGCTGCCGCTGGATATACTTGGAAAAAATGTTCAAAGGACCAGAGAAAAACGTTTCAGATCTCAAACTTACAGCGCTCTAATTCTTCCAGTCTATTAGCAGCTTCCCTTAAGAGGTCGGACACTGAACGCCTGCCTGCTGAGTTTGACATTACTAAACAATGCTTTATGGTGGGGAAAATCCATGTAGATTCGACCGATGCAGTAAAATGCTAACCAACCAATGGGCAGAAGTTGACCTCTTAAGGCACTGCCCCTCCTCATTTGCATAATGAGGCACAAATGCATACAGAAATGTGAAAACGACAGGCAGAAATGTAAAACGACAGGCAGAAATAAATAGCATTGAAGAAATAAATAGGGTAAAAAAATACAAAGGAAGAATAAAACAGACAAAAAAATTATAACATGCACATAAATAAATACTTAAAAAAAATAAGTAATTAATAAATAAAGTTGAAGATTATAACGGACAAAAAATAAATAAGGTAATTATTACAAAGGTGAATAAATAAAGTAGCTAATTAAAAGAGATATATACATTTATGTCTCACTGTATAATTTAATTTCTACCTACATTTATATGTTTATTGTATTTTTTGGGGCAATTAATTGTATGCTTATTTATTTATTGAGCATTTATTTATTTCTGTATTTATTTTTAAATATGATAGAGCTGGTCCTCCATATTGTTCCTGATCAGTCACATTATATATCAGCAACAACTGCTGTGCTGTCTGCTTGGGTGCTTTTCTGTGTAAGCAAATATAGCCATAGTAGAGACATATGCCGCCTTGGGATGATTTTATCTATTGTTTCCTTGTCTTGTGATTTGTGAGTGAAATGGCGGGGTGGGGGGGGGTGGGGGGGCATGAGCTTCAGTGCCCAGGGGTGCCTGGGGGTACTAATCCAGCCTTGACTACACTCCAGCACTCCATGCTGCACATGCCTTGCATGTTTCCTGTCAGCGAAACAGTTCTGAGATTTACAGTTTGTTGGTGAGTTTGGCATGTGGAGCCAGAAGAAACTGGAGGGCTCAGCATCCTGCAGCCTGTTCCTCACACGGACAGGCCTCCACATGGAGAGACGCTAGCATTTGGATGGCAACAGCTGAAAACTCTGGAAACAGCTGAAAAATATTTTGCTACAATGTAGCTTTATTCCTGACAGCTTCTGTTTTTGTCACATTAATAAAGTATAAATAATAAAGTTTTAAACAATCAATAATAGGGCTGCTCGATTATGGCAAAAATCATAATCATTATTTTGGTCATAACTGAGATTATTAGCATGATTACAGATTGACTTAGGAAAACATAATGCATTTATTTGACTTAAAATTGAATGCTTAATTTCTTTAAATGATTGTAAAAATAAGCTCGAAATAAGAAAAAGTAATTGAATATTTCTAATTTTAAAAAGCATCTTTGAGCACAGGAGGATGCAGCACAGTCTCACCAGGCTGGGAGATGCTGTTACTTAAACCAAGAAAAGTATAAATCCGGTAATACAGATGGGGTCACGGTTAGGGATGTCCACATCCGATCACGAGATTGGAAATCACATTGTTTCAGACTCGATCAGAATCGGACGTTACCTCCCGATGAGGACTCGGATATAAATGTATATATATGTATATATAGATGTGCTTTGCAAACACTGTGGCACTTTTATTTTTGTATTTTTTTACATGTCTGCCGGGCAATTTAAGTTGAGGTGCTATTTGTTTTTATCCAGCACTAAAGCCCAAAAGTGAAGAATTTATGTTATTTATTACTTGATTGTTCAAGCTACCTCACAGAAGTATTATAGAAGTATCGGATCGGGACTCGGTATCAGTAGATCCTCAAAATCAAATGACTCAGACTCGGACTCAAGGGCAAAAAAACCTGATCGGGACATCCCTTGTCACAGTGAATATTTTACAAGCACGGACCTGGTAAAGCAAGGATTAACACACCTGGTTTAGTTTAAGCATAAATAATATGTAAACTGAAAAATCCACCAGCTGCTAGCCTAATTTCTGCAGTGTAAAATGCCATAGGCTTTAGCTAATAAGGGTGACTAGCAAGTTGTAGCAGTTATTATCCTGTCATGTTAGCTCCAGCTGAACTTCACAGCCTGCTGAGAGTGAGTTTGGGCTTTGGGTAAGGGAAAGGGTGCGCTGGATTTATAACACAAGACCTGAGGCTCATTGCGAAACAGCATGCGGCACAACAATCATTTTATTTCGATTAACTTTTTTAAAATTGTTATAAAAGTTATTGTCTGAATGAATGATTTTTTAGCTGAATGAATGAATTAACTCTTATAATCAAATTTTGCACGCAGGAGCAAAAGTTGATTATAAAAATTAATATTTATATTCTCTCTCTCTCGCTCTCATATATATACACACACACACACACACACATATATATATATCTATATATATATATAGGCACTAAATGAAAGCCTACGACTCAATGCCACATACATGGATACTGGAATGCTTGGAAATGTACAAGATCAACAGGACACTAATAGCCTTCATCAAGAACTCAATGAAGCTGTGGAAAACAAGTCTGGAAGCCAACTCAAAGCTAATTGCACAAGTCACCATCAAGTGCGGCATATACCAAGGTGATGCACTATCCCCGCTGCTGTTCTGCATAGGCCTGAACCCCCTCAGCCAGATCATCATACCGATTCGGAAGTGGAACAATCATCAGTCACCTCCTCTACAAGGATGACATCAAGCTGTATGCCAGAAATGAGCGAGACATCGACTCACTGATCCACACTATCAGGATCTACAGCAATGACATTGGAATGTCGACTGGACAAGTGTGGTCGCATGGTATCGAAAAGAGGGAAGATGATCAGAACCGAGGGGGTTGAACTACCAAGAAGGCCACATTGCAGATCTTTAGGACAGCTACAAATACCTTGGGGTGCCACAGGCTAACAGAAACCATGGGGAGCCAGCAAGGAAAACCGCCACAGCCAAATACCTACAGAGAGTGAGGCAGGTCCTGAAAAGCCAGCTGAATGGGAAAAACAAGATCCGAGCCATCAACACATACGCCCTGCCAGTCATCAGATACCCCGCTGGTATAATAAACTGGCCAAAGGAGGAGATAGAGGCTACTGACATCAAGACGAGAAAGCTCCTCACAATGCATGGAGGGTTTCACCCCAAATCCAGCACCCTGAGACTGTACACCAAGCGGAGCGAGGGAGGCCGAGGGCTAGTGAGCGTCAAGACCACTGTCCAGGATGAAACAACGAAGATCCAGGAGTACATCAGGAAGATGGCCCCCAAAGATGAAGGGCTTAGTGAATACCTCAGGCAGCAGAAACCTGAAGGTGAGGACAAGGAAGATGAAGAACCGAGAGACAAGCCGCTGCACGGCGTGTACCACAGATAAATCCTACCAGTGGCTGGAAAAGGCTGGACTGAAGGACAGCACAGAAGCACTAATCATGGCGGCACAAGAACAGGCACTCAGTACAAGATCAATTGAGGCTGGGGTCTACCACACCAGGTAGGACCCCAGGTGCAGACTGTGCAAGGATGCCCCTGAGACAGTACAGCACATAACAGCAGGGTGTAAGATGCAGGCAGGAAGTGCGTACATGGAACGCCATAACCAGGTAGCTGTCATAGTGTACAGGAACATCTGCCACGAGTACGGGCTGGAAGTCCCAAGGTCAAAATGGAAGACACCTCCTAAGGTAGTTGAGAATGACCGAGCTAAGATCCTGTGGGACTTCAAGATCCAGACTGACAAACTGGTGATGGCTAACCAACCAGATGATCGACAAACAGCAGAAGAAGGCTGTAGTGATAGATGTGGCAATCCCAAGATCAAGAAGAAGGAACACGAGAAGCTTGAGAAATACCAAGGGCTGAAAGAGGACTTGGAAATTAGGTTTTAGTTTTTTCAACAACCAAGGTTCAAATCCAAGACCTTCACCTAAGAAGTTCAAAGGGAAAAAATGTCTGTTTGGTGGAACTGCTAAAAACTCATAGACCTTTGAAATGTAGCCAGTTTTTTTGTTGAGACAACACACCAAAAGGGTTGGGAACCGTAGGGTTTAAACTTTAACTATGCATTTTATTCATCATATATGCTTTTTATGGACAAATTTGAAAAGTAACTACTAATCACAACTGTAAAATAATCCTAATAAATAATATAAAAATTTAGGATGATGTCCACCTCTGAAATGTAGTAGCATAAAAGTATAAAGTAGCATAAAATGGAACTACTCAAGTACAAGTACCTCAAAATTGTACAAAGTACAGCACTTTATTATTTACTTTCCACCATTAAATACATGGTACAGTTAGGGCTGCCCAATATGTCAGATGGTCACCTTGCGCCACGTTAAAGTTCTATCCATTTTAATCTGACATTAACCATCTGGAATTCCACCAGTCTTAGAAACTGTGATGTAAATATTTGGGTACTCACTACAGTATACAGGACTGACTCAGGGCGGCTCGCTGGCTGAGGCAGTCTCGCAGTGAATCTATCGGTCACATCTATGAGAGGAATGGAAAAAACTGGTTTGTGTTTTGGACAGATTTCACTTTGTTCAGTCTGTCTCCACCTGTCGGCGAGCTAACGCTAGCTAGCCAGCTGTCTGCAGATATCACGCTGAACTCGTGTCAATACGAGCAGAAGTTTCAGATGAACTAATGAGAGACATTCAGTCTCTGCTCAGACAGATTATTAAAGTGAATACTGTTTATACTGTTTTACATAATGTTTTGATTTGTTTTTATTGTTGCTCAACTGTGTTGCACATGGAGGCCTAAAAGTGTAGTGGTGTTAGTTAGAAAAAGTACTAAAATAATTAATGTGTCTAAGGTTATTGCCTAGCCCTACAGTTTTATAAGCACTGGTTACTCAGTATTTTAGCCTATAATCTGTACTTTTGCAATTTTACATTGAAAAGTAAATAGCATTGTTGCTTCCTTGTGGAATGTAGAAGAAATTAAGTTCCCAGGATAAATTTGGTGAAGTGCTTAATGCAGTAATGTAGGGATGCAAATCTTGATTATTTTATAACCAATTAATCCATCGATTACTTTGCCATTAATCATTCAGTCCATTAAAAGGTAAAAAATATATATTTTTAAATGTGCATCATTACTTCTTAAAGCCCGAGTACCCATCCATTATCTATCCATTAGCTCTACCTGCTAGTGGTCGACCGATATGGTTATTTTAATGGTCGATGCAGACATTTAGAGAGCAGGGCAGCCGGTGGCTGATATCAAAACAAAAAGTCATGTATAATTCATGTATAATTCCATTATTCCATGCAGAGTACAATCTAATATACATGGTCATCTAAGCCAGTAATGTGTTGTTTTACATGGATTTTTTATGTCAATTATCTCAAAAGGCCAGATATTAGCTGAACGATTAATCTATCACTTATACGCCGGGGAGGGGGTTCCAGCAAATCCCAGCAGACATTGGGCAGGAGGCAGGTACACCTTTACACAGGTCTTCTTCTTTGTGTCACTTAAAGAGTTAATGATAAACTGACAAGCTAAGAGCAAAGGGGTCATCTGGTTTTTGAAGCTCCAAAGCTGCGTAGGTGGTAAATGTCACACAAGCTGGAAGAAACAGGATGTGTGTGGGGACATCTGAGGCTGAACAGCATGAGAGCATCACGGGGCAGGAAGGTGTGGGCATAAATTAAGGTCAATAATGACACAGAACATTACTACTACGGTATAAGAAATAAAACGACAGCAATATGTTACGGTCAGAGCTGAAAGCATGGGCATGAAGTGGAAAAAGTGTTCCCACACAGACAGACAGGTGATCCAGTCTGTCTTCCAGTCCAGATCCAGTCTTCCTGTGAACAGTATGATAAACTGATATCCTTGTTTATCCTCCTTAACATGTTCAGTGCTGGTAGTTTCGTGCTGACTCATACACTCTTCAGGCTCACGTGAAAAAACAAACCAAGACATCTAAAGAATTCACTTTGAGCTTTAGAAAACTACAGACATTTCATAGACCAAGCGATTACCTGAATAATAGACAGATTCTTCAACAGCAAAAACAGAAATTAAAGAAGTCAGTATAAAAGCAGACTGATGAAGGCCTATCACTTTGCACAATGAAGATCTGACCTCATTTTCAAATTTTACACTGACAGGGATCAGAGTTAGAGCAGCTCTGCAGTCACAACCTACAGTCTTAATAATCTGTTTTGTTCATCGTGAGTCCCAGACCAGTTCTTTTTTTTTTTTTGAATTTGTTCCAAACTTCATCTACTAATGCATCTGATAACTATATGAAGAATTTTTACTTGTAACACGTGGAAATAAAAAAGTGAAGAAGTGGCTTCACGTGAAGAGAGCAGCATGGAGATAACTAACGTTAAGTCTCTCAGTCCAGCACTGGCTAAAGCCTCATCGTAACATTTAGGCTCTGCTGGACAGAATCAGCAAATCTTGAATCTCAAATGTTGACACACTGCATACAGACATACAGAAATACTTCAGAATAAAAGGAGCTGCCAGATTATCACACTAGCCAATAGGAGGTAGGAATGCAGCGATTACTGGATTTCACTATTAACCGCGCTTTAGAACATCATGGTTAATTAATCGTAAAGGCGGCGCTACACCGAGTGTTTCTGTTGCACAGAACAAAACTGTGTCAACTTGCACAAAACGAAAAAGTTACAGGAGCGGTGCACCAGCTAAAAGTGTCGTTTTATCAGAGGCTACTACGCACACGCTTAACTCTGGCAGAGGGACCACATTGTGAAGCTTTATTTTCACCAAAGAAATGTCTGAAGTCAGCAGTGTGGGAGCATTTCAGGTACACCAAGTTGGACCAGGGCAACTGAAGGTAACGGATCACCTGTTCAAAGACATGCTGTTAAAAGGTTGCTGCTAAAGGAGCGAATACCTACATTAAACTTGAAGCAGCACCTGTGGGATCACCACCCAGCATTGCACGCCCAAGTAAAGGTAAGCCTAATTCATTATATTACATAACGTGGCAAGTTGGTCTAAACATGTCAATTACAATCAATGCTGTAGCGGTGAGAGTGGAGCTTTCAGTGCAACGTAAACAAACCTTTCCGAGCCACCGCAAAGACAGCCACACTGCGCTATGAGGCCCATTATTTTCAATGGCTTGCGGCGCGCCAGGGTGGCATATTGCTGCGTCGAGCAACGTGCACCGCACAGCGAGCCTGCGCGCACGCAGCGGTCAAAGTAGTTGAAGTTTAGCACTGAGCAGAACGTAGCACAACTGAGCAGAAGACAGAACACAGTCCTCTCAAGACCTTCGGTCTTGCATCCCTAATAGGAAGTGGCTGCTGCATTAAGCAAACTTAGAAATAACAAGGCCCAGTATTTCCCATTTATTAGTTTATTTATGGCGGCCCACCACAATATAAACACTGACTAGGCTTGTTCCGATTGGCGATTGGATCGGCTATCGACCATTGATGGGATGATCAGCAATTGGATTTTGACAAACTCACTATCAGAACTTAGAAGAAAAAATCTCTAGAATCTGCACCATACTGCAGAGTTTCCCATTCACTGAGTTATTTGTGGCGACATGACACGCCTCAATATCAAGTGACCGGCACATACACTATTAAATAGGAGTAAAATCATAATTCATTATGGAGCTGCCCGCAGTGCATAGATACACTCAGCACCTCCACTTGCTCGCTCCTTCTCTCTCTCACAAACAGAAACGGAGCCGTGTGTTTGTAGAAAAACGCATTTATATCAACTCCGAGAAGTTAGTCTATCTTCTTAACACAACACTGTCAATGTCAGAAACCCACCTTCAAATAAGTTACAAGCAAGCATGTAAGGAGCCTAGCTAATAAGGATAGATATGTTAACGTTAGAATACAGCTGGGTTGTCCAGGTTAGGATGCTGTATACAGCTGCTGTTCAATATCGATTCCACCTCCCACTTGAGTTACACAGTAATTCTGTGAGAAACACTGCACTGTGCATTTACAGATGCTTCTGGTGGTTTCTCCTAAAGCTAATAAGCCTTTTTCTTCCATGCTGGCAGTTCACTGACACACTGCAACGTAACACCGCCCCTGGCGATCAGATCGCCAATCAGTGATTGGTGATCTGATCGCCAAGCCAAGATTGGCCAACCCTGACAGCCACAAGTTGATTTTGGATTGTTTTTTAGTAGGCCTGTTTAAAATCATATGTGATTGCAGAGCTGCACGGAGCGCATATATTCGCTCAGCACCCCCTCTCGCTTGCTCCCTCTCATGAACATGGCTACACAAATTTGTCCAACACAATGTCAATAGTCGGAGACAGTTATTAGCAAGCATTTAAGGAGCCTAGTTAATAAGGATAGCTATGTTAATGTTATTATGTAGCTGGATTTTCAAGCTGTACATGACTGCTAGTCATTATCGACTGCCCCCCTTAGTGACTGCAGACCAGACTAGTTTTATACAAGGACATAATTCTTGCAATAATATCAGAGATGGGGCCGCCGGCGCGAACCCTCCATGTACAAAGGCTGAATCCTTTCTGCAGCGGCCCGGGTTTGAGTCTGATCCACAGCCCTCTCTTTCTCCCACATTTCCAGTCTCTCAACTGTCCTGTCCTAAATAAAGCTAAAAAAATACAGCCCCAAGAAATATATTTAAGAATAAATATATATATATATTTTAGAGATGCAGTGATTGCATTTTCCTGGCTGATATTTATTATTTGTTTGGTATTTGAATATTCAGGGTTCATACACATTTTGTCAAATTCAGTTTCCATGACTTTTCACCAAAGTTTCAGAATCGAACGAAAATAAAAAGAGCAGGCATATGATTCCTAAGAATTATGCTACCTCCTCAGTTAGAAGGCTCCTTCATTCTATACAGCATCTGTCATACTTGGTAATACAGGCGAGAGATGCACTGTTCGTAGCTGGTATCCTTGCCAGTATTATTAAATTTCCCTGGCAGTGTGTATTTTCTAGCTAGCTAATGATGCAACTAACTGCCACAGGTAACTGATGTAGACTCCATGCATATGAGAACGTAGGGTATGTGGACAAAGTCTCACCAGAGCCTTCTATATGCAGAAATATTTTTATTGGCTAATGACCAATCAATACATGTCTTAAGTGTTTACTTTGGCATTGGTCAGGCGTGTGATAGGCACAGCAGGACACAAGAGCACACACTGTGGGTCCGGTTTCTCTCCCATTTGATGTTATTTGACTAAAAACTGCATATTCACATAGACTATTATCATTACAGAGTTTCAGTGCATCCTGGCTCTGGCTAAATCTACATCTGATCACTGTAGATGCTCATTCCCCCAATGTGGATGAGGAACTAAAAGCCTATAAATGAGTGTAGTAGTATAATATTATAACAATAATAAAAAGTATATTGTTCATTTATGTTAGTATGTCAATGTAAATGCTCTGTACTTGTATAGCGCCTTTCTAGTCTTTTCGACCACTCAAAGCGCTTTTACACTACATCTGCATTCACCACTCACACACACATTCACTCACTGAGCCTAAGTGCTCAAACGGAAACTAACATTCACACACATTCATACACTGGCGGAACACCTGCCAGGGGCAATTCGGGGTTCAGTGTCTTGCCCAAGGACACTTCGACACACAGCCTGGGGGAGCCGGGTATTGAACCGCCGAACTTCCGGCCAACCCGCTCTACCTCCTGAGCCACAGCCGCCCCTATTAATTATATAATGTTACTACATGCGGTGGTGGTGGTGGTGATGATGGAGCAGTGGATAAGACACAAGCCTTTAGTGTGAGAGACCCGGGTTCGAAGGTTGTGAGTGCGATCTCTGACGAATGGCAATTGTAAGTCGCTTTGCATAAAAGCATCAGCTAAATCAATAAAATGTAAATGACTGGCTCTGGTCATTGGTCATGGTCTATTAAGCTGAAAGTACAATATAACATGGTGCTGACTGAGGTAACAGATAAGGCATTGGTTGTATCAATGGATGCAGAAAAAGGTTGATTGGATGGAATGGCCATACTTATTTCATGTCCTTGTTAACTGTGGACTTGGTGATAACTCCTTAAATGGATTAAAGTGCTCTATGCCACTCCAAACGCCTCTGTAATTACAAATGGCAAATAATCTCCCATTTTTCCACTTGAACAAGGCAGTGCACAGGGATTCAAGGTTCAAGGATTCAAGGTAATTTGATTGTCATTTTACAATAGGGTTGTAAAAGGAAATTCATTTCAACTCCCTTCTGCAGACAGTAAATAGCCATATAGCCAGCAATACAATACAACACTCATAAAAAGGTAAATAAACTATATTACAGGAGCGGTGCTGAGGTTGATTTGATTTAGAATTCAAGGCTACGTTCACACTGCGGGCCTTAATGCTCAATTCCGAATTGACCCATATAAGACTCCAGTGTGGACTGTCCATGGCCTAAAAGTGACCAACATGCACAGAAGAATACAATGACATCACAAGCTGTCGTAGTACAGAAGTAAACAAAGAGCCACAGAGGTTAGTTCCTGTTAGCTCCTACTTGCTAACCCCCTCGATTTTCACAGGAGACTCCTGTATTTCATCGCCCTCTACCGATTTACTCCCGGGGTGACATCTCTCACAAATTATAACAAATGTTCACATCTTTCTGTCCTTTCCATGACATTCATTAGCGTTTCTGATGCTGTACAACGCATATGCCCCACAACTCTCTCTCTCTTGCTTGCTCTACTGCATCCACTCGGATAAGTAGCATACACGTAGCACAGATGAGAGCTCGCGACTCGGTGGACTTAAGGTGTAAGAAGGGGAATTTGTGAGCAGATAATAGCAAGGTAGAGGATAAAGAGAGCCACATGTTTAATAATGGCCTTTGTGGAGCTTTTTTGTTCACCGCAGCTTGGTCTGGTGGGGGGAAGAGCTGCTATAGAGTGACGTCAAAGTCACATCAATTATGACCTGACCGTCCAGACTTAGGTTTGATTCCAAAAAATCCGATCTGTATCAGATTTGGACCACATATGAGAGTGGCTGTTTACACTATGGTTGGATGAAGTCTATAAAATTTCCTTCAGACGGTGGCTACAATGAGGGATGGACATCACTCAGTAAAAAGCTAATCTTATTATGCTACAAGTCCCTGGGGATACTTAACAAGCATGGAACAGTGAACACACAGAGTCTGTCTGGTAGTCTACGTCATTAACAAGCTGGCATGCATCACAACTGCTGCCATGACATGGGTTCACGGATGGAAAACTCTGCATGGGATGGGGGTTGCAATCACGATGGCGGCTCGACGTTGTGATGTCTGTCGTCTATCAGCATTAGGGGCATTCACACAAAGGAAAAACTGCACAAAATATCATTATATGCTGATGATATCACTCTACCTATGTAATCCTGTTAACCGAGTTCTTCAGCTTATTGTTATGTCCTCTACGTTCTTTGGATACAAGATTAACTAGGGATGCACGATTAGGAGAAAAAGTCATATTGCAAGTATTGTGGCATTTCTGTTGTTGCTCTGGTGAGGAGTGCGACTATGTTTTGAATGATTAGCGGCGAGGCGGGGACGGGGGTTACGGTAGGTTGTTGTCTTAAAAATTACTCACACATTGCTCATGCTCATCTGTTTTTAGGGGCACATGTGAGAGCCCATTGTGGGTGGATATAATGAGCAGACAGCAGTGCACACAAAGTGTCGCACAATCTTTTTTAGTTTTATTAGATCGCACACTTTTTGCGGTTATGTAATCGCACATGACAACATCACAAGTGCGAAAAGATTTATTGGTGCAGCCCTAAGACTAACTACTCAAAATCTGAGGCAAAGTCTCCCTCCAAGCAGGATCCTTGTATCCAGTGATGCTTCTATTGGATGTTCTCTATCAGGATTTACTTAGGCATCATAAAAACGAGGCTTTACAAAAAGACAATAACTAACTAAAACTACATTGCAAGTTTGCAAAACTAACTTAAATGAAAGTAAATGTCCTTGGTTTTTGTTTATTTATTTTATAGGATCAGCCTAATCAACCTACAATTTGAGAGGACATGAAGCCGAACTGAAGTTGCAGGGCAGTTGGTCTGGCCAGACCTATTGGCGGGCAATTCAGCGATATGCTCAATAGGCACCTGTTGGGAAGCCGCGGGTGTGTTATGCTTTTGTTCTCCCCATGAAGAGCTGACACCCTGCATGTCCGTCAAGAAACCCCGGGGTAAGGTCGCAGCGTAGCAGGTGGTGACTGCTGTTACGAGGAGAGTCCCATGTAACTTTAGGGGGAGGCTAACTTAGCTGGGGAGATCCAGGTAGGCTTCAGCTGCGTAGTTGGTGGGATTTGAACATCTTTTCTATTATCTTTTATGAATACATGTGTAGAAAATAACATGAATGCAGCAACTGTATAGAGTTGTGTTTTGTTTAGTCCGAGTTGCAGGTAGTCACTGTCTTGGTGGTTTTCTTTTCCTTGTTTTGTTCTTTTCTGATGGTCTGGCTTAGTGCTCATCCTGTGTGTGAGATAAACTTGCCCCTTGCCCACTGACTGTGAGCTCCCTTAGCACTGGGTTAACGTGTCATTATATTTACTGCATGTCAGCTAGTGTGTGTTTTATGGGCTCATTGATATCTTTATTTGTATTTATTTAGACAATATGTTAGTACGTCAAATATTTGCTGAGTGTTTGGGCCCCTACGTACAAGCATCAGATAGCTTAAAAATGGTGTCCCTTTTCACAAATCTGCATTATTTCTAATGGTTGTAATTTGATGTCTTGTGAAGACACTAAATTGGACTGAACTAAACTGAACTGAGCTTGACATCCTGTAGCGACAAAGACTAAAATTAACACTGAAACTAATAAAAACTAAACTAAAACTAAGCATTTTCAAAAAATAAAAACTAAAGAAAAAAAATTTCCACATACTTTATTTCCCCACAAATTTACTGTTTTTTCAGTAAATTTGTCAGTATATTATACCCACACAGGTCTGAAATACACACACGGAGAGATGTCAGAGTGATGTCAGTGGTATCTCCCCGAGCAGTTAGGGAGTCAGGGGATGGGACTCCTTACTGCCACCTTCGGCAGTGCCCAGGAGGTGAACTGGCACCTCTGCCAGTCCACATTCCGCAACTCTCGGCCGAGCCTAACTCGAACCGGTGACCCTCCAGTTCCCAGCATAATCCTTACAGACTGAGCTAATGCCACCACTGAAAAACGAAAGCTAAACTAAAATTGAAAACAAAAAGTCAAAACGAAATAAAAATAAAAACGAATGGAAAATCCAAAACTATAATAAGCCGGGGGGAGTGGGTTGCGCTTACCTGTGTGGATTTATCTTTCATACAAGATGGATAGCACACATGGGGGTCACAAGGCCACTGCCCAGTGAGGTAGGGCCCAGTGATAGTGCCCAAGGAGGAAGTCCGCCAAATGGTACCAGAGCTCCTCAACTGCTGGGAGTTTGTCCTTTCAACTGCACAGATAAAAAGACAAGAAAGAGATACAGCAACATTAGCTCAATGTATTAGCTCAACTCTAGTAGTGACATCGAATTATCATCTCAATCTAAACTAGGGCTGAATGATTTTGAAATTTGTGATTAGTTTGACTGCCATTACAATTGCCATTGGATCTGCAGAATAATAATTAATCTGATTACCTTCGACAAAGCTCTGATGAACCCACTGTGAACTGTCTGCCTAGCACCAAACCACAAAAAAAGATAGCACCAGCCTGCAAGTAAAGTCGATTATCTAAATTGACCAGTATTTTTTTTGTGTGTCAAATTCAACAAAAAAATGTATCTCATTGTCACTACTAGCCTTAGATAGGCATGACATATATTGTTATGTTCAGATTAAGTTGGTACATGCGCTACTCAGGAACAGGGATGCGCATTAGTGACGAGCAGATCACAGTTATGACCACGGATGAAAATGAACACTGATTAATAGTGGATGGGTTATGGGTGGATGAAATAGGTTAAGCGTCTCCCCATTAAGATAGACAATGTGCACATTTATGCACTGACGACCTGCAGCCTAACTTTTATTATTTAAATCTCCTGACACGCCGACAGGATTGGCCAGGCTCTAATGTTAATTAATGTTTTCGCGTTCTTCTACACATCCAAAAGGTCTCTTACACGGTCCAGATTCATACTGTGAAGCTGTTTGGAGTAAAGCAGCGACTGTGGCTCAGGAGATAGAGTGGGTTGCCCGTTAATCGGAAGGTCAGCGGTTCAATGAACTGAACCCCGACTTACCCCTGGTGGCTGTTCCACCAGTGTATGAATGTGAGTGAATGGTGAATGCAGATGTAGTGTAAAAGCACTTTGAGTGGTCGAAAAGACTAGAAAGGCGCCATACAAAGAGCATTTACATTTACATTTAAAGCAGCTGTCCTCCTGATCAATCCTGAGCTCCATCAGAGTGTCTAAACATGTATTTCAGAAGCTAAAAGTGACATTTTGGAGAGTTTCCTCTCTCCTGTCAAATTTATAACGACAGATTTTAGTTTTGCTGCTTAAATGTCCCATGACATTTGCTTTGACATTTATTTAAAATGACTGACAGCAGCCTTTAATCATGGGGGCAGTGTCCTTGGGTAAGATACTGGACACCAAATTGCTTCCAACGTGTGTTCCTCCATCAGTGTGTGTGGATGTGTATGAATGTTAATTTCTGTTTCTGATGAGCAGTTGGCACCTTAGCATCTGCCTCAGTGTGAGAATGTGTGTGAAAGGGTGACGGTGACGAAGTGTAAAGAGCTTCCAATCCACGCATCACTAACAGCAAATCATCTATTACTTTTTCTCCCATCGCAGGGGCCCTTTCACACTCAGGGGCTTCTGGGCACGTGCCCAGATTACCCATATCATACATCTGGGGCCTATCTTAAATGCTTGGTAACCATGGTTATAAGGGTTAGGAACTGATTTAGGAAAAAGGCCATTACAGATTAACAGTTCCTAAGTCAATGTTCCTTTCCTAACTTTAGATAGGAAAAGTGTATTACAGAAGCATCCTAACTTCGTAAAATCTTAAATAAACTCTCCTAACTTTAGGATAGCTGTTTAGCTCTCCTAACTTTTACTTTTCCACCAGGTAGTGTTTGCTAACTCGTTTAATCCACATTGTCGCTGTTTAATTGCTTTTACAAAATCAACAAAATGTCAACAGGCGGAACTTAATTGATTCTACCGATGTGTTTGATGACAAAACCCTCGTTAGTAGAAAGGCTGTCGGTGATGTAACGCTAGAGGCGTTACATCACCCATAACGTAAAGGCTTGATGTAACAAAATGATCCTAATGCAAGTCTTTGATAGAACGAGATCGTTAGAGACAAGGAATACATGAAAAACATGATGAAGTTAGCCCGCAGCCTTTATTAGCCTTTCCCGAGAAGAACTATGGGTTTCTGGCGGGCGTCAGTGAGGGAGCTCAGGAGGAGCGACCAGCGGCTTTCCTCTGCTCGGTGGACACTAAAGTTGCCTTTCTCTTCATATCACTTGTAAATGGACTTCTTTTCTTTTTGGCAGCATTAACGCTCCGCTGGATGCCGGATATGCGGCGGTGACTGTGTCCACTATTTTAGCCCGCTCTCTATCTGACTCTACCCGAGTTAAGCGTTATGTGGATTTGGATTTTTCGACAGTGGTTACCAACAAAGTCATCTTAATTTGAAGTTCAATGATCGTTGTTGTTTTTGCTCCATTTTCAGTGTATGTTTCATTAAAAAAACTACAAAATACAGCGATTAAAATCAGTTTAGCTTGGCGACGAGAGAAAAGCGTCATCGGTTGCTAGGTAACAGACATAAAAGTTGATAACCGATGTTGGATTGCGTATTTAGGATTTCCTAACCTTGAGATAAGACGGATGAAGTAAGATAAGATTCCTAAAGTTCGTTAGGATTTGCTTCTGTAATACCAAACTGAGAAAAATCCTATCTAGACTCTTCCTGTCTTAACTTAAGACCTAAGATAGGAAACTTTCTGTAATACGGCCCCTGGGCCCAATTATTGTTTTAAAAAAAAATATATATATATTATTTAAAAAAAGGAATACGTTCAGAGCAGGATTAGAATTAAATATTTTAAATATGACAAAATGTTTCTAGAAGCAAAGTTTATGACACCCAGGTTGGTGTTAATTAAACTCCAACAATTGCATAACTCTTCTATCAAAATAAAGATAAGTACAGTTCCAGTCACAGACAGTACTGTCTGTTGGCAATGTTTTATTGCCAACAGCCACATTGTCGCGCTCTGATGACAAATAATGGCCACATCTACCAATCCTATGCGTGCTCACACAAGGCCTCAAGTGGCCAATGTTCTTGTTGTAATCTTCTTGGCTTCTGGTCCAACAACAGAGAATCCTATTAAACAAGGTAGAGGGCTGGGTCACTTGCTATAAACCTCCAGGATTACAGGTACAGTCAAGAGACTAAATTAGACTTGCTCATGATCTTCCAACTATGTTAAGCAGCTCAACAACGTACCAAAGAGTTGTATCACAGGAAGAACGTCTCTCTTCCTCTCTTTTGTCACGCAGTCGTTCTTCTAGTAGCCCCTCTTTAGGACTTTTCTGGACCAGTACTTCAGTTAATCTACTAAACCTACATACCACAGCGCACCATGGCCACCGTAGACATGATATTGTTTTAATCAGTTAAGCAAATACACAGCCATGAGGAACAGGCTGAGTATCTGAGGCTGGAAAACAAATTTTTCCCTCATTTACATTCATGGATATGTTATAGAGCAAACAATCAATGCGTTGACTTGTTTTATGTTGGAGTTGTTCTTTGTGGCACTAAAAGTTCAAAGAGGTCAGAGTTATGACTTGAGACAGTTGTAATAAAAGCGTTCACTGATTTGAATCTTTACTGAGGGTGCAGTGACGCCTGATGTCACCCCACCCTGTGTGGAAAATGCAAAATACCATAGAATGTGCCAAAATGTTTTTCCCTAGCATTAAATTATATATTAACCGTTTTTTTTCACAGCACTTAGGGCAAATGAACAGAAAAAATACTATACTGTTGTGTTTTGGTGTCATTTACGCTCTGTGTTTTCACAGAGGGTGGGGCCTAGCACCTCCTGCGCACACACACACACGTGCACACACACACACACACACAGCCATATGCAACAATGCATTCATTTAGAACTGTCCTGTTTTAAATGGTATTAGAGTATTTTAATATCCTACTGTTGCAATACATTCATTGTGAATTGTCCCCAAATTATTGCACATAGATTTGAATATATCTGCACATATTTGCATGATACGTCAAATTCATTGATATTGATTACATTTTTTAATATTTTCTTATTGAATTGTTGTAATTTTATTCATCCACCACATGATACCACCCACTTTGTTATGACAAAACAGAAAACAGGTTTCATAAGGCCCTATTGGTGTTGCTGGCAGGCAGTTAATTCCTTTCACCTGTATCCAAGGTGTAAATCATCCCTGATTACATAGGCTGTACACATGTGTGGTTACGGCACCGTGGGGTGAATCAAAGTCAACAGGATTTGGTCGCCTTTCGCATGAGAGGAAAACGTCTTCAGGCAACCTCACCCAAGGCAAACAAACTCAACCAAAGTTAGGCAGGAAATTAAAATAGCAAAAACAGGTGTTTGGCCTAATATGTCCAAAGAACAGATAAATTCTACCGAAAAATTACGTTGTTTGCAGTGTAGAAGCATTTTAAAGTGTCTTAAGACCCAAAAATCGCCGTTTACACACACTGTTCTGCTGAACTGTCTCCTGGCACATCCACGCCATCTGCGGCTGACTTCTTAGAAAAGGCAACAAACGGTCTGAACAGCTTTGAGTGTTTTGGTCACTCATTTGTGAGAAGGCGATTAAGCTAGCCGCAGCTACATTTGGAGTGCACACGTAAACAAGCCTTTATGGTAAATCTACTGAAACGGACCAGTGCGAGCTGATGGGCAGGTAAGAGAGTATAAAACATATTACATGTGTCCATTAAAAGCAAATGGACACATGGAATTTACTTTACCGGACCCTCTCAGGCCTCGGACCCACCCACCATAGTCTCTCCAAATCCTGTGGGAAACACTGAGTAAAAAACACATTTTGACTATTTAATTAATATTAATATGAATATTTATATATATGAATATTTAATATGAATGTACTTGTTTTGGTATTGAGCAAATTTTTTCATTATATTCGGTTTTGGCTTTGACCAAGAATTTTCATTTCTGTGCATCCCTACCAAAATTGCAATACACTAGAATTATCCTTTAACCCCTTGACGGCAGTTGTCGCAAATTTGCATCATACCTCCACCACCATCAGACATAGCACAGGCATTCCACCAATGCCTGTTGGTGCAAATTCGATACGTACCTAGGAACCGTTTGCGAGCCCTGGTTTCTCATTTATGCCTTTTATTGGTAATTTGCATCATACCTACATCATACCTGCATTTATATCTTTTCTATGTTCTATAAACAAATTAACAATCCCAACTTAAGTTAACAGCTTGAAAGCAAATGAAAACAATGAAAAAAATTTTTTATTGTAAAAAAATTCAGGCATCAAGGGGTTAATTTCAAACTACCGGCTTTAAAACTAATGCAAGTATTAGTCAAATAATTCCTTTTATTTTTATTTATATAGCACTGATTCATTCAATTCAGCTTTTCATTGCACTTTTCATAGAGCCCGTCTAGGCCGCAGTCTTGTAATATTAATTTAACAGAAAAGCTGCCATGTGTAAAATATATGGACATATGGCTCACACTTTAATATATTTCAAGACCTGCCCAATTCAACAAGTCACAACTGTATTTTAGACTTAACAGAATATAGAAATGCATAAGTACTGGCTACACAGTACTTATGCATTTGTTGTTTGTTCTACAGTAAATACCAAATGTGTATAGTGAATGACTAATCGTGATTGTGACCCTGCTGTCTCAGATAAACAGCTCAAACATAAACGGGCCTGCTAGTTCCCGCCCATTTCCCCATTTGATGTGTGCTTACATGACCCCAGTGTGCAATGACAGCTACAGTATGCAGCTGTCATCACAACACTGAAGAGCAAGATAATCTCAATGGTTTATGGCATTCCAAAGAATTTGTCTTTTCTGTCCAGGCTATAGACATGTGCGCTATTTGAAAGTGTTGACTGAAAAAGTATGTGATAACATTTAATTATACCTCTCATTTTACCCTGTGAATTATAGGTTCTTTGCACAGATTTCAATTTTGGCATAGTCACTGCATGTCTTAGCTAGGTAAACCGCATGTTGTTATTTTCAGAATAAGCTGGTCTATCTTTTGTGAAAATAAGTTCAAGGCAAATTGTTTTTTGCCATCAACAAGTTTAAAGTAGTCGTTAAATATCCACATTCATAAATGGATAAAAAAGTCAGTGTTCCTGGGATAAGAACCGTGTTGATGGGACATTCTGAGCTTTCCTGTGTCTTCACACAGAAAACGAAGCGAATGTGGTGCGATGCCATGCTAATGGAAAGAGCCGAATAGACTTCTGGACAAAGAAACCCCAGGATTCTTCTCTGATCCAGAGACCCTGACCGGCAGGAGGAACTCAAGAGTTAATTGTTGTTGTTTTTTTAAAACTTTTCGAATGAAAAAGTGGACCTTCACTCCCTCTTTGTACACAGACTGGACAAGACTCTGCTTGTGAGAAAAGTAAGCAAACAAACTACCTAGTAAGTTCTGAAAATGTGTCTGTTAATTGAGTCAAGTTATCGTGTTATCATGTTAGAATAGCATAGCATAGCCCTGATCATCCCCAAAGCCATTCAGAACACAAACATTTTAAAAATTGTTTTTTATTTTGGGTTCATACTCCTGTAGTAAACCAGTAGTTATTAGCCTTCTTTGGTAATGTGGTCCGTATAAAAAGTCATGCTGCATTAGATGCCTTAGTAATTCCAGTTTACACAGCCCTGGATGTACAGGCAACAATCACTTGATTACTGTTGATACTGAAGAAAATGTCCAAAGGAGAATCTCTTTCATAGGATGTAATACTGTAGTCTTGGGACGATATGCCACATGCTGAGACAGTAAATAACTTAAACTAAACTTAACCAAAGATTTTGTAAGATGATGGACAAGAACTAGATTTGGAGCACAGTCATATGCAGGTTACCTATTGTGACCTATAACTGTGACATGTAGTCACCATTATAACCCTGCAGAAACACCTGTGATCACAGGTCAGAACTAAATAAGTACAAGAACACATTTCTGACCTCTAACCAACATGTCCTCCTACCTAAACCACAAAATAGGTCGACTGTCAATGACCCCCAAAACGACACAAATTTTTTTGTATAATGGGCTGCTCAAGAGCCCATCAGGATTTCTCCCGGTGCTTCCAATATGTTTTGAACTATTAGCAGAGGGGGTGGAACTTGCACTGTTGAGCCCTGAAAGTCATGGCCTTTGTTTTACATCTTGTAATCATTATAGTCAAGCATCATAACAAAACAGTGTGCACAACAAGTACACCTGTCAGCCTCAGCTGCTACGTTTCTAAGTTCTGCAATTTGCAAAAAAAGGTAACACTTTGGATGTTCTTTGATCGACCTGCAGCTGTGCAGGACCACCACAGTTTAAACCAAAAGGTTTAGACAGGAAACAATGCTACAGAAAGTATGCTGCTGTAAGTCTACAGGGGGAAAACCCAGTGTTGTCCTAAACTGTGCACGACAGGTGTAGATGTAAATGTAGTCAAGTACAAGCTCACAGGGTCACCAGTGTGACAGCAGACTCTGCTACTGACCTGAAACTGAGCGCAAGAACACACCCCTGGGGCAAACTCGCATGGGTGTAACCCATACATAGAGCTCCTATTATCCCCTTTAAAATGTGCACGCAGATGAAAATGACCACAAGGATAGAAGCTGGGAAACAAAAACGTTTGCCTTCATGAAGCCACATAACGTTCCGCAACCGACATGTTAATATACATCACCATAACAATTCTGTTAATGCTAGCTGTTATGCTGCTTCTCTTGTTGAATGTATGTTTCAGGATACAGTGATATCCCTGTCTGTGTGTAATGATAGGCCTACAACTATAGCAAGTAATAAAATGTGTTTTCATTATGACTATCTACCTCATTTTATGTCGTTGAGATTAAGATCTTCTTTCCAAGAGACATGTGAGAACCACAAACATTCACAAGGACACAATCAGCAAACACAACTAGGGGCACAGTACCTGAAACCGGTTCTGCCAAGTGCCCAGATTAGTGCGTACATGAGGGAGCTCTAAGGTTAAGTAGGTACTGGATCGTGTACTGTAGTTACAAGATTTAAATAGAGAAGAGAATCAACAGCAGAGTTTTATAGATGAACAACATTTTTTTCTGACAGTAATAAAGTCTATCCATCCGTGTGATACAGAGAACAATGATGAGCATGAAATGTGTCATTTGTGACAGCGCCTGATGTACAGAGATGCAGTACACAGGATCTAACTGCTAAAGTGTTGATGGGGCAGCATGACAATACAGAATATCTGAAAGTCAAGGACGGACGTGAAGGCTGACTCCACAAAGGTTTTATAGATAAAATCCTGTCCATTTGGAGGACTCAGCGAGAGTATTATGGGTGCCATTTAAAGTTTTAATGGCAGGATAGTCAGAGCCACTGGCGGGTCACTGTACTTGGTGTTTTCTGAATTTAAAACTAGTATGTGATTAAGGAGTGATAATTGGAAAGCATCAAAGGTAGACAGCAGTCAACTCAGGGCCTGAGCATATAATTGTATCATCAGCAAAAAAACAGACACAGAAGTAGGGCTTCAGCTAACGATGATTTTGGTATTCGAAGCTTCTACAGATTATTTGAACGTTTCATCGATGCATCATTTAAGAAGTACTTTTGCTTGGCGGCGTCGGCACTGTGCTGTATAGTTATAAGGATTAAATGAAGCATTGACGCAAATAATTTGCGTCGATGCATTTTATTAATCAATTTTTGCGATTTAATCGTTGATCATCATCATTTCAGCCCTACACAGAAGTATTTATTAGGCAGAATTATGTTATTTTTATATAAAGTTAACAGCAACGTTCAACAATCATTTAAGGAATTGGAGAGGGTGTGTTCAGTGAAGTGGGTGGATACGCTTCCAAGCATCCAATAAAGCCACCACTGAGACAAAACTGAAAGATCTCTTGATATCACAGAAAGCAAGACTAAAAGTCTGCAGCAATGCTGTTGACTCAGTAAGGCTGTACTTGCAGATCTTCACACATACGGACTCAAAAGCTGGGACAGTGATAGCTTGTTATTCACTGTGAAGAGGATCTTGCGCTGTAGTCCAGCGCAAACCCGCTGAACTGCAGAGATTTAAAGGGGCAGCAGCAGTTCATGAGAAAACTGACAAAGGCTTAAATGCAATCAGTCTTGCTCACTCAGATGTCTTTGCTGTAGTAAATCAGTTTCACAACATGTAGCGCAATGTTTTTAAAAAAGGGCAGCAAACAAGGCTGTTCTGTACTCTAGCAACAGGAAATGAATGACTTCCTCATGTGTAATATGGTGACTATGTCGAAAAACAGCAATTCCAGTGAGAGCGTATGTAATTTACGTGCTCAATGCAACACACCCACAGACCTGCAGCGTCATGAGGCCTGACGCTGCCTACGACTTTGTCTCTGTGTGTCCACGCAGCATTAAACTGAACAAAGCTTTGAGCTAAACATTTATTTTAGCATGCTAACATGAGCACAATGATGTCATGCTGATGGTGAGCAGATAAAAGGTTTACAATATTTGCCATCTTAGTTTCTGAATAAAAGTGGTAGACCTACTGACTGATAGCTGCAACCTCCCGGTCTGAAAAGAGACGACAATACAGAAGTGGCTTACCCCTGAATTCTTTCTAACAGCCAGCAGGGGGCATCTCCACTGGTTGTAAAAAGAAGTCCGATAGCAGTGGAGTCTCTAAGAAAATCACCCTACTTCTTAGATGATTTAAATACTTTCATAAAGTGGTCTCATTCAGAAGAAAACAGACAATAAAGCAGGGTAGGCCTTAAGGCATGGCTAGCTGGTGATTGACAAGTTGCTACCATGGCAACCAGTCAGGTGAGGGCATGCGTATCCCTCCCCCGCTGTACCCTCTCATCCAAATATGGTCACTTCTGGTTCCAAAAAAACAAGATGGCATTGGCCAAAATGCCAAACCCGAGGCCTCCAAACCATTCAAAAAGCCATGTTACTAGCATAGCTTAAAACATGTAGCCAATTTAAAGGGGCCAAACCCAACATATATGAAAGGTGATTTGGGATTTTGAAGAGGTCTGCGTATGCATCTCTGCCAACTAAAGCCACAAAATCACACTGCGTTTGGAATATCAAAATGAGCACTGCACCGTGGTATAAACACAGCTGCAGCTGCACCACTCCTCCAAGCCCCACACAGTGACAGGTCATACAGGTTTGTTAGGAAACAGGTAATTGTCAAATAGTTGTAACCTTCAAATGAGCAAAATAAAACAGTCTTTGTCAGTGGTGGAATGAAACTAAGCACATTTATGTTAGAATTAATACAGTACAGTGACAGTAGAGTACAGGGGTGCCAGCTAATCAAAACATCGGCGGTTCAATGCCCGGCTTCTTCGGGCTGCTTGTCAAAGTGTCCTTGGGCAAGATACTGAACCCCGCATTGCCCCTGATGGCTGTTCCAACACTGCATGTGTGAATCTGTGAATGCAATGTAGTGTAAAAGCGCTTTGAGTGGTCAGATGACTAGAATGGCACTATACAAATTGCCTTTCCCCTCTCCTTTATTGAGTTATATATTTTTTGTGCATGTAACACGTTTGCAAAGTGAAAAAGCCCAAAGTCCAGCCCAAAGGGAGTTCCCATCTCCCACAGGAAGCTGTGCTCAGAACCGCTTGAAAACAGCTCGTTTGTAGTCCAGCCCTTCACTTCCTTGACTTGTGACATCACAATGCAAACGCGTCATAAAGCTCGCCAAGCGGCTGGCGGGGTCAGGCACGCCCTCAAACCAAGCTAGTCTGAGCCGAGGCCCTTTGGCTCGACTCGCCTTTGTTTGGGTTTCCATTGTAGAAAAGTTGGACCTGTACCTGCTTCCAGGTACTTTTTTTCGTATCACCTCACCTCCGAGGTTCCAAGCGAGCTGAGGGATACTAAGATGTAACGTGAAAACACGACAGACTGCTGATTAGTCAGAGAGAATATTCACTATTCACTGCATCATCATTGCACCCGACAGAAGCGAGCAACAGGAAGTTTATTTTACAATTTTCGTATGGAATTTCATCACTAAATCCACTTCTGAGAAGTTTTGAGATGAGAAATCAGCTGTGTAGATTTCCAATATTGACAGTTTTACGGAGAAGTGATGGCGGAACAAAAATATGATGAATATTTTCGGAGTTGAGGAGCTCCGCAAGTGGCGGCGGGGGAAGCCTGTACCAACCCGCGGGAGGAGCGTGTGAGGCCGGCCAGCCGCCCGCTCACAGAGCCCTCTGCTCCCGCCGTCACACAGACCACTGCAGCAACAACGGCAGAGGAAAACACAGCTGGAAGGTTTTCATACCGCTTATCTGTCTTTACATTCTGAGGAGTATTCAAACGTTTTAACCGTAGACTGTATATATTTTACGAGCTGTGTGGATCGCTGGTGTGTGTGTCGCATTGAACAACGTCGCGGCCGTTGTGTGTGGCGTCGCTATCTCTGGGTACTATCTGCAATGGAAAACAGAACAGGGCCGAATAGAGTCGGTCTATCGATTTGTGCTATGGAAGCATTTTTGGCAAGGCAGCATAGATCGTCAGAACACCGGCAACAGTTCAGCGTTTAGTCCTGATGGTAAGATGTGGAGCAATGATGTTGTGGACTGGTAATAACTTAGACCATCTGCTAGTCTGAAGGCTTTGATTTGGATCACACTACCTTGTTTCTTACAAGCCGCCCTTCTCTGCTTCTGTTTGGCTAGTAGTCCTTACCTAGGAACTGCGTATGTGCAACTCCCAACAAAGATATGGTACAAGTAAGATGCATCACTCTGTAGCTCAAGAGCGGAGCGTACAACAGACAGGCTGAAAAGAGGAGCTGCAGCAATGTGCAGTATGAGGAAAATATGGTGTTTTTTGAAAATGAAACCATGTAAAACCTGTTCTGCTACAACCCAAAATTAAGATTTTAAACTTGAAAATGAGCAGAATACCACCCCTTTAACTACTGTTGAGGTACTTGTACTTAAGTATTTCCACTTTATGCTACTTTAAACTTTTACTCCACTACGTTTTGGAGGCAAATATTTTACAAAATTTATTTAAATTCTTTAGTTATTATTAGTTACTTTGAAGCTTTAGATTATTAATGGAAAACCTAAACTAACTTAAATAAATGATGATGTATTATTAAAGCTGAAGCTGAAAAGCAGCAACTAGAGTAATATTAGCCCCAACTTAATGAGCTGCAACATTAAGGTGATCATCACTAACTATGATCCAGTGATCTATTATTCTTCTTAGTAGTACTTTTAGTACTTTAAGTATATTTGATGCTAATACTTTTGTAATTTCATGCAGGACTTTTACTGCAGAGTATTTCTATATTATTATATTACTGCAAAGTAAAAGATCTGAGTACTTCTTCCTCCATTGGTGGGTGTGGAGGCAAATCTAGTAATGATAAGTTTACAATACCAGTAGAGCCAAAGGTCAAGCACAGTATGTAAGACTTGTGTTAGTCAGAGCTCCTCAGAGCCTGTCTGGACTCTATGAGTTCATTCTCACCTTTGGCTGATGCTGAAAACCTTTGTGGGACAAGGTCATCCAGCATGACTTTGAGTCAGATCATCAGACCATCGTCAGACCATCTCAAACCGCAGAGAGACACTCCCACTAGGGACTCATACATTATTCAGAAGGTTCTACTTAAAAGGATCATTATACAGGTTCTGCATCTCATTTCTATGTACAGAATTTGGCACTCTATGTCATACTGTCTTTCTCTTATTTTCTAACCCCTACACAATAAATTGCAGTGAGAGGTTTAACAGTAAGGTGGGCTGAGTTAAAGCACAAAAAAATTTCTTTCTTCCTCCTAACAGGGAATGTTGTTGTGGAAATGACATGGTCTGTATGACAGTGGAACACATTAAGCTAGCGTTAGCCAAGATAAAGGCTGGTCATACCAGCATTCAAAATAGCAAAACAGCCTTCTTCGCCGCCATTTCCATTGTTTCTGCGTTTTAGTAATTTCACTAAAAGTAACTGCTGTTCAGCATCAATCAGTTCTAACTCCAACACGATCCGCTCAGTTTCAGCGGCCATTATTTGTAGTAGCCTACACCAACAAAGAAGAAGAAACTCAACAGAAACCCCTAGTAGGTTTTGTCGGTGTACTTGCAGAGTGATGCAGACACCAGCGCACTAGGATAAATGCTCATTATGTCGTAGACTCGATGCAGAAGTATAAATTTGCCCTAATATGTTAGCTTGCCGGCAACAGTAGTTCGCCCACTAGCTCTGTGAGTATTCACTACGCCACCAAGCTTCTAGCACAGCCTATTGGGTTAGGAAGCGTGGGTTCATTTCTATGTTCCAACTATTGGTGTGGCTTTGCAGGAGCGGAGCCACCAAAGGTGGTTAACATTTAAATTCTGAAAAATAGAATGCTACAATGCGTTCTCTATTTTGGACGTTTGTAACATTAAGCTACTATCTGTACTAGTGGTCAACCGGTGTGGGTTTTTCAGTGGCCGATGCAGATATATAATGCCTATATTGAAACAAAGAAATGTTGTGTAGACCTACATTATTCAAAACAATATATATATTTAACGCTAGCCAGTAATGATTTAAGATGAGATTTTCTGTCATTCAGGATGATATAAGTGCAGCTATGGGCCCACCCATTAATTCGTCTTTCACTAATGTCTACCTTTTTCTTTATGTAACAAAAATATCAGTGTCAAGTTTTACATTTAGGGTAGGCAGGACCTACACCGTCACACAAAGAATCATTTTCTGTGTCAAACTGATTTCTACTTCCATTTCTACTCTTCATATGTTTAGCAGCTTACAATGTATACAAAAATAATAACAACTAGGGCTGCAACTGAGAATTATTTTCACTATCAATGAATCTATTGATCATTTGATCTATAAAATGTGAGAAAAATTGTGAAATGTGTCCTTCAGGAGTTCCAGAGGTCAGTGTGACAGTCCAAAAGCCAAACAGTATTCAGTTTACTGTCACAAAATACTGAGAAAACCCACAGATTCATTTTCTGTCAAGTGACTAAAAGATTAATAATTTCAGCTCTAATTTGAACCGTGTTCTGTAATAAATCTAACAAAATAGTATTAAATATATCTGAACCACAAAGTCTAGGCCATTTTGCACATACTTATATACTACCCATAACTTCCACTCAATATCTACTGTCAAGTCGTGCAAGATTATTCCAAACCAGGCTGCAACACAGCCCAGCCTTACTCTGCACTTTCCAACAATGACCTTATTCAAACGTTTTTGACAAATAACCTTGCCAAGTGTCTATTAAATGTAAGCCTGTAGTTTGGTTGGTTATTTGGGAAAATCTGCTGGCAGTTCCCGTTTGCACTCTCACCATGGATGTACAGACAACATTCACTGGATTAATTTAGATACTGAAAAAAAAAGCATCTGAAAGTGAAGATTGTGAGGATGGGTCTGTTTGGAGGAACTTTGTAACAAGAACTGTCCTATAAATGTTCAACCTTAATGGACCCTGAAGATACTGAAATCACTGGAATAAAGGGGAGTGATTCTATGATGTGTGTTTCAGCTTCAGATCAACTGGGTGACAGTTTGACTTTGGGAAAAAGGCCAAGTGAATGCAAGCCATTCCTCCAAGCAACACTACAGCAGCTACTTTCCCTGATTAGTTCCTCTTTAGCTGTAGGAGTGCTAATTAGTGAAATCACAATCAACTGCTATGGTCTTTGGCTGGACTGAACACTTGCATACACTATTCAATAGCTTTCCGTCACAGTTTCCCTTAGTGCCTTACATCCAGTTTCTAATCTACATATTCATTGTAAATCATTTATACTGTGTTTACATGTTGTGGCCAAAATCGTAAATAAGTTCGCTTCCTGTGTAAGTTGAACAGCGTTTTTTGATCAAAGTCTGACTTTTAAGCCACTTGGAGGCAGAAAAAGAAGCTGTAACCACATCTGCTGACATATTACCACCTTATAAAGTTGTTTTGGCTAACATGCTAGCAAACAGCCATTTTACACATCCAGCTGACACAGAGCAACATTAGCATTTGTTTGGAGTTTGTGTCCAACTAATGAAAGTAAGTCCAATGTTGACTAAGGTTGGGTCTCGAGAGCCGGTTCCAGGTTGGAACTGTTATCAGATTTCCAAGAACCGTGGATTCGTTAAGAAATGTGCGTTACGGTTCTCCTTACTGGTTCCTAACTTTCTGCATATTTCAGTGGTGCTCCTGATTGAACCGCACTGAGCATTTTACAGTCCATACAAGTGTCCCTTATCTGCCATGACTTCCTACGCTGACCTAACGTCACATCATTTGTTACGCGGTGCGTCAATAAAGCATGAAGAAGAGAGTCCTTCTGTTTCCATTCCTGGACCATGGCAAGCTACAGGAAACGCTCCACAGTTTGGCTTAGCTTCACTAAGAAAGAAGACAACACAGCAAAATGTAACAGCTGCAGTAAGGAGGTTTGGTGTGAGGGAAGAAGCAGCTCCAACATGATGAAGCTTTACTTCAACACGCTGTGAATCTGAAGGAACGCACCGCGTTCAGTGTGTCGCGTTCTCCCAGCTATCATGACGCCCAAGATACAGCTAATGCTAACAATATAATGAAGGGAAATGAATGATGTCTACAAATTATTCAAATATATATTTTTCTGAGAGACTCCCAAGGGACGCCACTCTAGTAGAGAGGGGAAGATGAGCAAGGAGGAAGAGGATGAAGGTCACCGAGCGCTGACAAGATTTGTAGTGAAGGGGTTGGAATCAGATCCAAGATTTGATAAGAACCTGATTTGATAAGTAGAATGGGAATCAGAATCGCTACAGTGATTAGAGAAGGGTGCTTGTGACCGGGAGGTCGCCGGTTCATTCCCCGGACCGGCAAGAGAAAATGTGGGTGTGGAAAGTAAACCAAGCAGTGCTGGTCCTCCCTCATTTACCACCACTGAGGTGCCCTTGAGCAAGGCCCATAACACACACAGCTCCAGTGGAGCTGCTTAGTGGCCAGCAGACCAGCAAACCAGGCTGTGGTTGTACTGGGCAGCTTCCAGATGTGAATGTGTAACAGTGTGAATGTGATCAGGGCCTTCCTGCGAATGAGAGGTTGATCTCAGTGACGCTCCCTGAATGAATAAAGGTAAAATAAAATAAAATGTAAAAAATTGAAACAAACGCCTATAATAACTCTCCTTCAACTCTGGTTTGGTCTCCACCAACCAAATATCTGGCTCTTTAGCTGCTAAATGCTTCACTGTGTTCACCAGATGGTCACTAATTTTGCTTTTTGGCATTGTGCTGTTGGGTACAGAGGTTTTATCACAGATGATGATGGTGAAAAGGTGCAAAAATGCTCCAAAGAGCTGAGAGGAACTGCAGCATTGATGATAATAATTCTCTGTGGGTTCATCACTACAAGGGACACCTTTCACATTACACATAGTCATTTGATCCATGGTAAATATACAAAATACAGATTATTGCAGCTTTAAATGCTGTGCAGACTGAAACGTGTTTAACATTGGTGAAGTTACTTATAACCTAAATAGTCAGAAATTTCCACAGTACCATGAACATGACAATAAAATGAAGAAGCAACGCTAGTGTATCTATCTTCACGTGCATCTACATGTTACATAATGTCAGGCTGTGGACAAAGGGCCATCAAAATGAAAGTTAGCCATCTCTGTGCGTGTTTATTTGTTGCTGGCAGGAATCCAAAACATTATGCTCAGTGCCACCCTGACTTGCCTACCTTTGGCCACCCTGATCAAAATGCCCTGTACACACCACTCCCACCTGCTATGATATCTAAGAGTGGAAAGATGCTAAGTCAAGTGCATATAACAGCCTGTAATAACATAACCCAGAACCTACGTAAAACATTAGAGTTAGCAGCTCTTCACTAAAATATGCAGTGACCATGACTCATGCTGGATTTCAAAAACACAGATATTTTAGTGTATTTTCATGGACATTGCATTCTTCATTGTGGACAGATATATATTCAAGTTTGTTCATGTTTGCCTAATAGTATTTTTATGTGCATGTAGTTACAGACGCTGGCCTGCTTGCCCAGAGGGCTCTGTTTATGTCTCAGACTGCTAGGCCCCAATGTTGCCATAGAAGCCATAGTCCTACCAGCTGACGCCATCATTTTTTCCGTTTCATTGATGGTAAACAACCTCACTGTAACGAATTAATAAAACGCTGTCAGTATTTACAGCCGAGTCTGAAAATCTGTCTAATCGTCCCTATCGTGTAGCTCAGCGAGTCCTGCTTATTATCTTCGACAGAGTAGCTGCATCATCACTACACGGGCATCTATATCCTGACATGTTTACCTCACCATTGCAAAGATAATGCCACCGTAATGTCATAACAACTGCATTAGCTAATATCAAATTACTCCAATTAAATCGCCATTCTAGCACACTAGAATAATACACCAAAACAGGCAAAGCTATGTTGTGCTAAAATACTAACGTTACTGATAATGTCATAGAAATTGGATCATGGTAGCGGGACCTACTGTGGAAATACAGCTATTAAAAATATATATATCACTTCAAGTTAGATGCTATTAGCGTCTAACATCGGGTCTCTAACGTATTATGACCCAATTAGAAAGCTAGCCAGCTAGCCTAGCCTGTCGCACCGAAAGGGGTAGTTCACTCGTAGTTACAGAGAACGGCTCGCTACATTGAACTATGCTATGAAAAACTTGAAAATTTAAGGAGCCCTGGCTTACCGGTAAAGTTATAGAGGCTTTAACAAAATGTCACCACCTTTGTCCGAATGGCAGCCCGCTTTACAATTCGGTGTATATGTAATTTACAAAAGTGTCTTTATCTGAATTAAAATGTAAAATTTTGAGCTGCTTCGCCTATAATCTCTAATAGCTGCTCTCACCAAAACACAACGTGGCGCCTGATGACGAATGGTGGGGACAATTATTAAAGTTAAGATTATATTTAAGTTTCATGTTGGATTGTGGACCGTACGTACGCCGAACACAAGAGTAGCGTGTAGCTGTTAGGAAAAATTATTAGTTCTTATTTTTAAATGCACGTGTCGTGTTCATTCGTCGCCGAAACCATTGATATGTACAATTTTTGAAGGTAGTTTGGCGTGACGGTCGCTCCATCCTAGGCAGAACGACACTTAGCATTCGTTAGCACCAAGCTATCTGAACGACAATGTGTGCGTTAAAGATAACTTCGTTTACTGTAAAGGACACAATTACCTTTGGAAACAGGCGAATGGGGAGAGCGTTCTGTCGAGCTCCAGCTGTCCGGCGGTGAGAGTCTCTGCCTGGGGACCAGCCTGCCGTCCGAGCTGCTTCCACCCGGGTTGGCGGGACTGGAGCAACGGGACGTCGACGGTCCTGTGTTGCTCCCGGCTACTGAGAAGGAGGAGGAAGCGAAGCGGGTTGGGCTGTGCTGATTTCCACGCAAAAGCTGGTACGGCACCGTGGCGCGGATAGGCTGCAACCGGACCGTGGTGGTGGTGTTGCTACAGGAGGGGCAGGCGGCTGTTGGGGAGCCGCTGTGCTTGACGCGCTGCTGGGATGATCTGGCTGCTGCTGTTGATGCTGACATTATCAGCTACGTTCAGTTAATAAAAGTTTATTTTTTAACACTGTGAGTGGTAAAAGTACAGTGTCCTGTTAAATCGCTCACACCATAACTTTATGGGTTAGTTTGTCAGCACACGCCACATGGGCTATCCATTTTAAACTTTACCAGCTACCAAAGTTTCTGAAGTTACAGTAATTCACGACGTCCAGTCCAAACCAGTCTTCACTTTAACTTACATTTTTGCGATGCTAACGACGACAAATGCAAAGTTTTGCGCTTATTTTTCTGCGTTCAGAGGACAGACACAAACATCACACCTACAAACCTGTTACTACAGCGTTACTTGATCAAGCTGATCATTGTTGTCTTTCTCTACTGACAGAAGAGGTTGGCCTATGGGTGGGTGGGTGGGTGGGACCACCACCACTACTACTTCCTGGATACACGCATGGGTTGTTCGTTGGATGTATGCAAGCTTTACAGTTAACCAATGTAAGCAATGTCTACTATTGGTTGATGACCACTGCATAGGGGTCATTAGGTGTATGTAGGCCTATATTGTGTACACCCTTGATGTGCAGTGGAGAAAAAAAACATTATATATATATATATATTTATTTATTTTTTTTCTACAAAGATGAACAGTGGAAAATTTGTAGATTCGGTAGATTTGAAAATTCCCAAGAACCCCAAGAACCAAAGTGAAACTGTGTGATACAGTGGTGTGTCAAAATTGACAGGTCCAAACATGATCCTGTAATGCTGCCAGAAATCATTTTCTCTTCTTTATTCATTCTGATTAAAGAATAAAACAAGAGAGGTTACATTGCAGATGTAAAGACATTGTTTTGTAAGTCACAGGTGTCAAGGCTTACAAAATCCAAAGTCAAGTCCCAAGGCAAGAACAAATGTCCCATGTCAAATCTAAGTCCGAAACTCTGCACCTCTCACCACATTTAGTAAAATTACAAAAGTAATGGATGCTTTTAAAAATCAAATTGCTTTTAAATAAACATTTAAAAGAAAAATGACCCAATGTGCCTTTGCATGATATTGCTGCTATGTGTCTCTTTCTTGTTTTGCCGCAGGGTAAAAAAAAGCTAGTCATCAGATCCATGACCAGGCTGACTTGAGTCCAAGTCACCTGACATGAAAACACACGGCAGTGATGCAAAAAGTATTGTTATAACATAAAGGAAATTTATTCTTACCAATTTGGCTGTGTTACTTACCTATCCTACTAACGCATCAAAAGTATTTAATATGATCATTAACGATGACAAAACATTTCCCTCACATGTAGCCTAGAAAAAGCTCTTCAACTTTATTTGGAAAGCAAGTTACCATCAACAGTCACAATCAACTGAACACAATACCAGCATCAACATATATACGTACCTTAACTCAAGGAATAAGATGCTTTAAGAGGAAGATTTTAGTGGGAGTTAATGGATGAAAGGGTTTGCTTCTAAAACAGTTTGAAAGGTATACTACAGTTTGAAGGGTATAGTAAAGTAAGAGGTATATTAAAGGCACAGCAAGTTGAAGGGAGTAAATATGACAGGGTACAAATAATAATCAGCATAAACAAATAGAGGTCAGGGCTCTAACAAAACCTGTGTAAAAACACTGAGGAGCTGGAATTACCTTCTCTGAAGCTCTTGTAAATTCAACATAATACTCATTTAAAGCCCACTAATCCATCAGTGTAACAGAGTCATGTCATACTCATCACTGCTGCTCTGAGTTTTGACAGAAATACTAGTTTCAGTTGTTTTCTTTTGCTTCCACTTGTCAAGCAACCTTCAGTAAACCTCCATACTTGGGCACTCTGGTATCATAATGGTTAAGGCGTGTACCACGGTTCGGGAGATTTTTGTTGCCTGTCATTCCCCCTCTCTCTCCTGGCTGTAAAAGAAGGAAGAATAAATTCTAATCCACGACACTTTTTATTCAATTCTGTGAAATATTTCCTCACGGGACGCTAGCTTTCCGTTTGGTGTGCTCCGGTTTCCCTGAACAGGCCTGGCTCTGTAAACGGAACACAGAGTCAGTGGTGCGGGCCTTCCCCACAACATTGTTCCAGCCAATCAGCGACATGTGGCGGTAGCATGCTCATGCAGGGAGCAATGGGAGCGAGACAGATGTAAACACTGGTACATTTGAACATGCTGGACTCATTGCAGGACTCTAGGCACTGTCCTGAAGGTGAGATGGCCAACAAACAGCCAAAGAAAAGGTCTGAAGGTTACCATTGAAACAAGTCATGACTAGACCCGTGCTGACACCTTTGAGGGGTTTCAGTGCTGGAGAAACTTCCGATATTTGAACGGAATGAAGGCTGACGCGGAGGGAGCACTAAACGGAGGGATGTGTTTGACAGTAGAGGAAAGTTAGAAGGGACTGGACATTGTAGGTGAATGAAAGAAAAATTCTGGGCAGCAACGTAGCGAGTATGACATGACTGTTGTTGTAATGATGGAATTACTGCTGTGGAAAGTATAGTACATGATCATGAATTTTTTCAAACAGGTAAATACGGAGGAAAGGCTGACATTTCCATCAAGGTAAACAAAGGCTCCGCTAATTGAGAATTTACGGTGTGTTGGTGCAGCAGCCCGACCCCTTTGCTTAAAGCCAAAGCAGATTGTGTAAGCTGAATCCCAAACACTTGAACAGAAACAACAGCAACTGACTTCATACTATGCTCTTTAGAATCAATTAAAACAAGCAGTTCTCATAGGCTATTCACACAATTTAACGTTTAAATGTAAGAAGTGGTCATATGGCTCAGTCTCTTAGGCATCCATTGACTACAGTACATGCTGTCATGACTTGAAACAATATCTGTTGAAGTAAAAAGTACAGAAACTTGTACTGAGCAAAGTGATAATTAATGGCATGTACATTTGAATGCATTACAATAAAAAAAAGGTGTGCTATAACCAATGAAAAGCAAAGTCAATGGAAAATGCAGCCAGAATAGATAAAACAGTAAAGTAATGCTGGCAGAAACATAATGCTGGATCAACAGGAAGGCTACATTCAGGGAGCAAAAGTCAAACACGGTGACAAGTGGTAGGGATTATCAGCTGTAAAATAGTCAAAGCATTAACTGCGGCAGGAAGTGTTTCTGCTACATATAATGTCAAATATATAATTTGCTTAATGTTAAATTATTACATAAGTGCTGGAGTCAGTAAAAATAAACAATCTCCACATGTTGCGATTTCTACATAAATAGATGATTCAAAAGTCATTTGAATCAGTACTATCCATCCTATGATCCTATTGTAGACTTGGGCTTAACTCCATGTAGGGGTCTAGGCGACTTCTTGGCCAGCCGTTTCTGCATTAACGACTTCGATTGAAGTTATTGCTTCATCATGTGGGTGCCACATCCTCAGATGACCTGAAAAAAAGTCTCTTTCATACCATTTGAAAGAGACGCTTACACAAACAACAGATAAGGACGACGCAATAAAAGCGGAGGTTAAAATATCAACCTTCCCTTAAAAGGATCTTTCTAATTCAGTACAGCCCAGATCTTTAATCTGTAGTTTTGGCTACCATTTGAATCCATCATTAAATGACTGTATATAAGACTAATTGCTGAGATGTGGCAAAATGGAGGCTTTAAGGCCAATTTATACTTCTGCGCTGAATCTATACCAGGAACGCCGTAGCCTAACAAGCATCTCCCCCAAAATGTAACTACACATCGTGATGACGCAGACCGCAAGAACTCTGATTGGTTGGCTCAGTAGCGTCGCATTACCTCCTACACATTTCTAGCTTGTCCTTCTTCAGGTTCAAGGTTCGTACATACCATCTCCTCCGAAGCAATCTCTCGTTCCTGCCTTTTTTTTTTTTTTTAGTAATTTGACTACAAGTAAATCCTGTTCAACATCATCAGCTGCAGTTTCATTTGCCATTGTTTATAGTAGCGCCATTGTTTATAGTAGCCTACACCAACGAGGAAGAGAGAAACAACACAATGGAACATAGAAACCCCATCGCCAAAACACTAGTTGGCAGAGGAGTTTCTATGCCTACACACTGTCGGCTTTATAAAAGTATAAATTGGCCTTTACAGTCTGACGGGGCAAAAAGCACACGCAGTCAGTACACCTAAAACTGAGACCTGAACCTGACTCATAGCCAGGTCTTTAGGACCCAATCCGACTGCACCTGACTGGTACTGCCAAAATTCGAGACCCGAACTCGATCAAAGACCTTTAGCTATATTTATCCGGCTGTTGTAATGCATTGGCTACATTCATTTAATTTCAATGCCTCTTCATTGAAAATAGTAAACAGAGATGAAACTAATAACAGAAATTCAATCCTTTACAGTTTTACCACTACGACTTATTGTGTGAGAGCTTTTACTTGCTCAGAATTCTAGCAAATCGCATTTGCTGGACGCTCTCACATGACCAACAATAAACCAAGTTCCCCACAGTGTCAACTCCTGATGACAGTCCTGATATTAAAATTTAAACAGACTAGGCGTTATGAAGCACAGAGTTCTCTAAAGTGAAGTCATAATGAAAGCTAGACAGGTTGTAGTTTATGTCCCGGGAGAGCAGCACATCAGGGATTAGGGGAAACCCTGCCTGCATGGCCAGGACATGAGGAGCCAAAGTGAAGGGGATATCCCCCGAGGAGATCCGGGAGAGTCGAAGCAGCTTCCACTGCTGAGGTCCCGGCTACTGGCGCTGTGGTAGGTAAAGGTGTAGGGTGCGTTGCGTAGGTGGGTTGAGCTGGAACTGTACAGGATGACTGTGAGGAAAAGGAGACACAGATTCAAGGTCAGTGTTGTTGAATTATTACTTTTAGACACACATATGGTCACCTAGTCTTTTTTCACAGCGGTGCTACTTTTTCTAGAAGGGCTTTAGGTTGACCATGTCGATAATTGTTAGGTTGTCTAAAAAAGAAACTAATGCACCGTACATTTTAATACTAACAAAATTATAATACAACACCTTTTTTCAAAAGAAAGAACAACATTTTCCTAAATATTTCATCCATATCTTCCTGGAGCTGTTGATGTTAAATTTTTTGCAGCTGACAGTACTCGTTAACTGCCTTTGTGCATTTGTGTGAAGCAACAGGGTCCATCAGCAGAACAAATGAAAATCATTACTGACATTGCGTAAAACTTTGATTAATGGCCCGGGCTTTTATTTGTTAAAATCACTGAATTGACCCTGCCTATATTTGGGACAGGCCTTTAATTCTTTTTGCACAAAACTGAAATAGGTTACTATGAAACAGTTTATTCATTTCAAACAGTATGAATATTACGTGTATAAAAATTATCCAATAATATCAAATGCATGTCATTCATTTGATCTAGCGCCGACAGACAGCTTATGAACCTTTATTTTGAAGGCAGCAATGTAACAGAAACAACAACAGGGTGTTGGATGAGAGAAGTGTGGTAAAAGATACAGACAGAGAGCGATGGACTTCACATGACAGATATCACAACCTGGATTCATTTTTAATGAAAAGCTGTTCTGATTCTTTTGATCGGTGGATCCTTACAGAGTAAAAGAATTTAATAATCAAGGAACAGACACATTCAAATTTAAGGAGCGTTTCAAAGGTAACAGGAGTCCGCACTTCTTTTTTTCCCCCTCTCTTGTAACATGCATGTTACACCGGTAAATCTACAAGAATTGAATTGTGGAGAATCTAACTGTTCTAAAGATGTGCAGCATGTCCATACTGACATGTACATCATACGTTTAAACAATAATATTTTTATCAACGATCTAAGCCGCTTAGAAGCAGCTAAAGCGGGTGACCCGGCGGGGTTTAAGAGGTTTTATACATCCAAAGACCTTCTATAAAAACCAGACCAGGCGTTTAATGGAGACCTGCGTCTATTTGTCAAAATGTGTTCCCACACCAGGCCAGTAAACGGGATAGGCAGCTATTTGGGGACTCAGCTATTAATTGGAATTTCACATTAATCATTACTGACATAAGTTTGTTGCAATTTCTCCACTTAGGCTAACATGTGAACTTGAACAGGAAATATTCCAGTCCAGACACACAGGTCAATGTTTAAACTATATATTGCAACAATATGGATTTTAGTTTGGTGGTGTGACTGCTCATATGATGCTCTAGATCAAATCTAACCACTTTTGAAAAAGACAGTCCCTGTGCTCACTATACCTCCTGGCAGAGCCTGAGACACTATAATGTACATAAACACAATTCAAAATTTTAAAAACCAGGAGGAGGCCGGGGTAGTGTAGGGAGCACCGACGTTGTTTTATGCAGACTGAGCATCAACTGTTTATATGGACAAACTGACGAGAGACAGGTCACGGACACACATCATTGGAGGGAACAAGCCAATATAAGATAACTTTTGAACTACAGCAAGGTTCCATTAAAACTGGTATCCAAAATATTGGATTGGAGGATGAACACTTTCCATTTTGGTCACTACATGGGATTAACTATCATACTATCAGTTCCAGTTGATTCTGTGGCTTGACTTCCATTCATACACAACATATTGCATATTATAACATTATAACACATTTCCTGAATACAGTCATAGTCCCAAAAGAAAAAACCCTCTTTAATTTGGTGGCTCCTTGACCGGCCAGCTTCACGTTTACTTCACTACTAATAAAGCTCAAGAACAGGGGTGGTTAGTACAGCTTTAGTTTTGTTCGATTTAGTTATGACTGCACACGGTTTCCTGGAAAGTTATATGTAGCATCAGTCATGTTTTAGAAATGTTTTGTGAACAGTTGTTCTAAGTACATTCCAACATGCTGTTTCCAATTACAGTAGTTTGCCAAAAACAAAGCTTTAATTCTGCCAAGCTGAAAGCATCTTGGTTACAGACTCCATGTGAAATGTTGTTTATTCCTCTATTGAGGCTTTTAAGTTGATGGGCATTATACTGTATGTGTGTTTCCTACACAGTGATTTATTTGTGGCTGCCCACAAGAGACTACACAGCTAACCTCATAGCCTACATACCCAGAAAGCCTTGCGGTCTGAAGAAGTCCTTTGAAGAGAGTTGGATTGAATCGGAGCTCTTCTATTCTAGTCTAGAGAGCCTCTGGATGAGAGCCTCAGAGTTTAAACTGAATGTCAAAACTGAATTTGGAACACCACCGGAATTGAAATAATACAAGTCGAAAGCAATAAGAGTTCTATTCAATTTCATACTATTAGACACAATTTTGTGGAATTTTGTCTATACAATTTGAACATTTAAAATTCAAATCTGTTACATATAATTTCAATCTGTGAAATATTAAATTTTTATTTTATTGGACACGCTGTGGAAACAGTCACAGTGCAGGATAGAAAAAGCATGTTGAACCCTGGATATAATAACTGGTTGAACCTCCTTGGCAGCAATAACCTCAACCAAACGTTTCCTGTAGTTGCCGATCAGACCTGAACCAAGGTCAGAAGGAATTTTGGACCATTCCTCTATACAAGTTTGTTTCAGTTCAGCAATATTCTTGGGATGCGTGGTGTGAATCGCTGTCTTGAGGTCATGCCACAGCATCTCAGTCGGGTTGAGATCAGGACTCAGGCCTATTTTCTTCTACCGAAGCCATTCTGTTGTTGACTTACTTCTGTGCTTTGGCTCGTGGTCCTGTTGCATCACCTATCTCCTGTTGAGCTTCAACTGGTGGACAGATGGCCTGCGTTCTCCTGCAAATTGTCTTGATAAACTTGGTAATAAATTTTTCCATCAGTGATAGCAACTGTTTCCGGCCCTGAGGCAGCACCGCAGCCCCAAGTCATGATGCCCCCTCCATCACAGCTGGAATGAGGTTTTGATGTTGGTGTGCTGGCCCTTTTTTCCTCCACGATTTTGTGTTCGTTCCAAACATCTCAACTTTGGTTTCATGTTTCCACAGAATATTTTGCCAGTAGTGCTGTGGAACATCCAGGCGCTCTTTAGTAAACTTCAAACGTGCAGCAGTGGTTTTTTGGACAGCGATGGAATCCTCTGTGGTGTCCTCCCATGACCTCTATTCTTGTTTAGTGTTTTATGTATCGTAGAGTCGACAACAGAGATGTTACAGAAATTTCTGTGACTCCACTGAGCATTCTGCTCTGTGCTCGTGCAGTCATCTTTGCAGGACGGCCACTTCTAGGGAGAGAAGCAACAGTGCTGAACTTTTTCTAATTTATAGACAGTTTGTCCTACTGTGGACTGATGGACATCAAGACTTTTTGACATGCTTCTGTAACCCTTTCCAAATTCATCCAAGTCACCAATTCTTAATCTTCTGTCTTTTTTTTGGTCAAGGCATGGTTCAGGCAATGCTTCATGGGAATTCCAAAATTAAAATTGATGTGTTTCTTATAGGGCAGGACAGCTCCAATCTTGTCTCATTTCTTGTCTCATCTCATGTCTGACTTCTGACTCCAATTAGCTTTTGGAGAAGACATTAGCCTAGGGGTTCACATACCTTTTCCACCCTACACTGTGACTGTTTACTCAGTGTTTTCAATAAAAACATGAAAACATATAATTGTTTGTGTGGTATTAGTTTAAGCAGACTGTGTTTGTCTATTGTTGTGACTTAGACCAAAATCAGATGACATTTTATGACCAATTTATGAAGAAATCCAGATAATGCCAAAGGGCTCACGTACGTTTTCCTGCTACTGTATTGGATCAGATATCTTAAGGGCTTCCACACAATTCCACATTGTGCCATCTCACAAACACTGAAAACGATGAGTTTGCCAAAATGTTGCATCAATTTGTCAACAAAATGCCCCTGCTTGTGGGTGAGGCAGAAATTTTAGTAGCAAATATCGGATCAAATTCACGATGTATGAATGCAATGTTAGGCCTATGTCTAAATGTGGATTTTTACTACTGTTTCCTGTTATGATTTCATTGGCTAAACTACACATAAATTGTCTGTGAATACCCCATAAAACCTTGTAAATGTAAATGCTCTGTATTTGTACAACGCTTTTCTAGTGTTTTCAATCATTCAAAGCTCTTTCACCATTCACACACATTCATACGCTCGTGGAACAGCTACCAGGGGCAATTTGGGGTTCAGTATCTTGCCCAAGGACACTTCGACATGCAGCCTGGAGGAGCCGGGGATTGAACCACCGACCTTCCGATTAACGGGAAACCCACCTGAGCCACAGCCGCCACTTCTGGCAGCGCAGAATAAAACTCACACTCTTCTGCACCACTGCTGGAGAACACTGTCTTTTAATCCGTTGGGCTCTCACAATATACTTTTAAAACATGTTAAAATGTTCCATGGAACACTGAAAACATGTTTTTAGAACTGAGAACACGGGGCGGCTACTCTTAAAATAGATTTTCTAACCTGACAAATAAGGGTCGATTATAATTATTATTAATATTATAACACAGCAATGACTAGGACATATGACTAAATGTGTCTCTTTTTCAGGATGATGATTGAATAAAATATTGAAATGTAGATGTTATGTGATAAATGAATCAAGATTTCTAGATTTTTTTTATTAATCAATAAATAACTTATTATTAATTGATTAAAAGAAAATTATTGGGTGCAGCCCTCTACCAACTGCTAGAAAAATAAAGGGGGTTACTGTCAGGCAGTTTCATACGGGCTTGCCCGCCTACATTGAGTGGCAGATTTGAGACTGTGTTTTGGGCTTCAGCATGTACTAACAGCAAATGTGAGACTAATTGCAGATGTTACACGAAATGTTTATTCCTCTGAAATTAAAAGGCAGAGGTTTCCTTTCGTACTGGTGCACAGGGAGGGTGGAGCAACAGGGTCCCGGTTCTTCTTTTCTGTGGTGCTCTTGAGTTTTTATGAATCAAAGCACAAAACAAAGATCCTGCACCCGGGGATGACTGTGATGCTGGTAGTAAGGACAAGTCTATGTTAACAGCAAGAATTAAGGTCGTATTTTCCTGCATGAGAAGAAGTGAATAAAAATAAAATGTAAATAGAAGGTAAAATAATGTGAAAAACCTTCCTTTCCAAAGACAGTCTTAAAATTGCCACAGTAAATGTAAAGACACTCTGCTGACATACCCGTCAATTCAACACATTACAATACCAGTCAAAACTACCTTGTGGAGCTTTCGACCTCTAGTGGCACTGTAGTGCAACATTTTAGTCTCTGAATTATATGGCTGCAACTTACATTTACTTACTATTTTCACCATAAATTAACCTGGCAATTATTTTCTCAATTACTTGATTCATTTTTTGTCTATAAAATGTCAGAAAGGTGACTTCTTCAAATGTTTTGTTTAATCTAACCAAACAGTTGAAAAGCCAAAGAAATGTTACTATTTAGTTCATGTCAAAAGCATCAAACCTTTAAACCCTTGCACTGCTGGCATTTTGTAACAGGCTCACAGAGCAAAAACGGGCGGAACATAAGTGAAGCTAAAAGAATACAGTGCAGAACACTACACCGAAATTGTGGTGCGTGGTGTCATCGGGTGCTGCAGCACAGGCCCCACCAGCCACAAGGCTTAATGCTTCATAAAAAGTTTTATAATCTTTCCTAAACTACCTTAATCAGCAGTTTCTACCATTATTCAATCTTGTTGCAGGTCAAAATGTTAACCATCAGATTAGATCAGCTGACCTGTGGAGTTTTCTTAAAAACAAACGCAAGTCACGTTTACATTCAGTGTTACTTATCAAAACTCATTGTGTGTATCCTTGAGCTCTAACTAAAGTGTTGAGTGAATTTCCTTCCTCATAAACATTTGCAAAGCCAATTTTTTTATTATTTGAAATCCAGCATTGTTCACATCCATATTCATTAGTTTCTTCTTTGCTGCCTTTGCTGGTGCACTGCTGTTTTTCTTGGCATGTTAAGGTCACCTGTAGCGTGACACCATTGTGAGGACTTTGTATCGCATCACCCGCCCGGCTTGCACGTCTTTGTGTGAGTACATACGATAAGCAAAACAGGGTTTCTATGGGGTGAAACTCAAAAGTTTGGTTGGTCTCTGGTTAATGTGCTCTCTGCAGCTGGTGTCTGTATATTCACCCAAAAATAGATTGTGAGTGAGAATACACATCATTCTGAACAACAGTACTAGTGCAATAATGAGACTTTTTATACCGATCAGATTTGTGCAGTATAGACAGTAGTATTAATAGGAATATACTATAGGTCAGATACAGCAGTATAAATACAGTGCTTGATTGAATAAGGGATTTGACATAATTCATTTTCAATAGACAGATCCCATACTGCATTTGATTGTGATAAAATGCTACCAAACCCCATCCTGATATTGGCCTAACTTTTGGCACAGCACAGCTTCTTAACATGAACAAGGTAGTTTGCCTCAATGTACGTGATAAGTGCTTATTAATGTCAAAACTGTTCTTCTTGCCACATTGTACTATAAACCACTGTGCAGTGTATATGCAGGTCTGTGAGGTTAGTCTTGAGAGTTTTCTGAGGAAGAAAACATCAGTTGCTTTCGTCAGTGCATAAAAACAACATGCTTACATTTAACACACAAAGATATCCAGCAGCCCTGCAAATTATGACTTATCTGTCAGGAGCCAGCATGAATTAAGATATGGGATCTCGATACGAAAACCCGTGCCTGGGCTTTGGGTATCGGCCGAGTACTGATCCAATACCAGTGTAAAATTATTAATAAATATATATTAAAATTATTTTCCTCACTGTGAGGAAGAGACTGGGAATCATTGATCATGTGTAAGGCAACATTATGTAACATGTGGTGTGATCGCTGTCGTAGGTAAGGACAGTAGGGTTGGGCTGATGGAGATGGCTGACAGATGGGTGAAAAAAAAATCTACCCTTTTCAATTAAACCAGCAGGTTTTAATCACCAGGAACATCATTATTATACATTTTACACACCGACGTGCCCCGTCGCTCACTTGTTAATGACGCAGCCTGTCAAACAACCGAAACTAACATCTGCACCCAGTATTCAGCGCTTTAGCTGGTCCGTGCTTGTAAAATATCCACCGCAACTTGTAACGTCATTGCCTACCAAGTTTTTAACCGAGTGAAGTCTGTGTGAGGTAACACACGAGGTAACACACCTCTATCCTCCCGGCCCCCAACCCTGCGCGAGCGCATACCCGATGCCGTCGTCCATCCCGATGTTTCGATGTAAACATCGTCCGATGGAAATTTTGTAGACATCGCCCAACCCCAAAGGACAGCTGTAGACGTGCATCTGTTCAGATTACATTACTTCAAAAACTAGCAAGTTGCCAACTTTGCTAATAGCCAAACATCAAGCAAGTGCGAAAACACAAGACATAGCTTACTTACTATTGTTCCAACGATTACTTACTTACTATTCCAACTGTGTGAGAACGCCAGCTGGGCGTCTGTCTATCAGCCTCTTATTTCACAAAGTTCTCGTCTCGGTCGCTCTCTTTTTCTATTCTTAGCTTCCTCCGTCAACCTCCTCTTTGGTCTCTTTGCTTCTGCCATTAGTTAAAGTTACGTCCACAGAGGCTGCTAAGCCCGGTTATGTTGCCCTCTCCCCGGCTGATAATTACCCTTGTCCGGTTGTTTGCTCATCACTCTCTCTTTTCCACTCCCTCGCTTCCTCTTACGTCTCTTAGTCTCTGCCATGAAATCCATAGTGAACTAGCTACTTCCAAAGAACTTACGTTGTACATGTCATACATTTTGCTTCTTTTTATAGCTTGCTTGCTGAGGAGTCCAAAATGCTATGTTAGCTGTTGTGGCAAAATGTTCGGGTCTACCGGCACACTGCTGACGCATCGCGTAGTGTGAGCGTAATTGAATTTAACAGATCGGCCCCGGAGCGAGACCCTTTTCACCGACACCAGTATCAGTAGTCCGTATCGGATCGGTGAATCCCTACATTAAACAGACACAAAACATATTAAGGAGAAGGTTATGGTCGACAATGTGTGGGACTGACAAAAAATGTTCTCCAGATGAACGGGGTGTTAGATCAGAACTATGACATGGGCCGTTACGGCAATTACAAACAACATATCTTTCATTTTTTTGGAGGACATACTGGTTGTCAAACTGTACAGCACTATGAAAGAGATCAGTGTTAGAATGCACAGGCTGTATATCTTAGCTTAGGTTAACAGGTTTTGGTTGGCTTGAATCTGGACATTTTGAACAGTGTGTGTGTTGCACATGTAGCCTTTGGAGTGAGGGTATAATGTTGCTGCATCTCTGTGCTTCCCTGTTGCACCATGTGATTAAAACTGGAGGGATGAGCCACTCACTTACTGTGTGACATGTGGCAGCTCCAGAATGCCATATGGACCAAATGTGTACAAACACACAAACACACACACACACACACACACACACACACCACTGTCTGCAAAAAATCCTTATATCCTTAACCCATGTATTAATAATTCAGGCTCTTAAAGTAACAACAACCAGAAGGCCAGCAGAGCGTTCTGGAGGCTTCTGCCTCAGCTCAGTCTTAAAGCCAGCTTGGTGAAATGTAGTGACACATTTGGGCAAGTAAGCTCAGCACCTGTCAACATCACATCAGTGGACATTGTAGTATGAGCCATACAGGGCAAGGCCAGCTGGGATGCTCATAGCGACTGGTCTAAGAGCTGAATTACTGACTGATTAACACGCGTCTTGGTTGATGTGATCACAAGTGGACAGCTTTAAGTACTCACACCTTCACTTCGCACCTGGCATTAGAATGCATCTCGAGTGAACACCACCAGATTTCACTTCCCTGCTCTATGTGCAAAATAAACACGGACATCATTTCTGTTTGCAAAGACCAAATGCATTGTTGTTTTTAAACCGGTGGGAGGCAAGAACGCACTTCCCATGCCAAGAAGTTTGCAAAGACCTTGGCATGTGGACAAAAACAAAACAATATAGACTATTTCTCAGACAGCGTGTGTACTCCACCCATGGGAATCCATTTTGCCTGTTGTTGTGGCTTCATCTAGTTGTTTTCCACTTTACTTCCGCTTACGCAGAGTTGAGATAGATGGGGACATGGGTTTGAGACTCGGGCTCGAGTTGCACTCAAGTCGCACACACAGTGACTTCAGACTTGACTTGAGATTTGATTGATACACGCGGCACGTGTCATTAATTCCATTGCGCATAACATGGTTGTGCACTGTAACTGAAAAACAGGTTACAGGTTTATTGCTGATCATGTAATGTTACAGTTTTATTTAGTTAACGTTAGCCTGGTTTGAGAGTCTGGGGGATGTGTTGACTTACAGTAGTTAATAAACTGTCATTAGCTGTAGATGCACTGCAGGTTTCATGGTTGTGCTCTGTAAGTGAATCCCTCATAGATATGTGATAGAACGCTGCAGGTGATACAACACTCATTATAACCACCAGTGACTTTAGACTTGACTCGGACTCTAGCTCAAAGACCTGAGACTTGACTTGGGCTCTAGCTAGGAGACAAGAGACTTGACTTGGACTCTCGCTCAGAGACAAGAGACTTGACTTGGACTCTAGCTCAGAGACAAGAGACTTGACTTGGACTCTAGCTAGGAGACAAGAGACTTGACTTGGACTCTAGCTAGGAGACAAGAGACTTGACTTGGACTCTAGCTCAGAGACAAGAGACTTGACTTGGACTCTAGCTCAGAGACAAGAGACTTGACTTGGACTCTCGCTCAGAGACAAGAGACTTGACCTGGACTCTAGCTCAGAAACAAGAGACTTGACTCGGACTCTAGCTCAGAAACAAGAGACTTGACTCGGACTCTAGCTCAGAGACTTGAGACTTGACTCGGACTCTAGCTCAGAGACAAGAGACTTGACTTGGACTCTAGCTCAGAGACAAGAGACTTGACTTGGACTCTAGCTCAGAGACAAGAGACTTGACTTGGACTCTCGCTCAGAGACAAGAGACTTGACTTGGACTCTAGCTCAGAAACAAGAGACTTGACTCGGACTCTAGCTCAGAGACAAGAGACTTGACTCGGACTCTAGCTCAGAGACAAGAGACTTGACTTGGACTCTAGCTCAGAGACAAGAGACTTGACTTGGACTCTAGCTCAGAGACTTGAGACTTGACTTGGACTCTCGCTCAGAGACAAGAGACTTGACTTGGACTCTAGCTCAGAAACAAGAGACTTGACTCGGACTCTAGCTCAAAGACCTGAGACTTGACTCGGACTCTAGCTCAGAGTCTTGAGACTTGACTTGTGAGCATCTCCGTGCCATATGCAGCCCAGACCGCCTCCGACTGTGGTCTGAGCAATTGGATCTCCATCTCCATGCGTCCACTTGTGATCGGCTGACCTAGTACGCGTGGTAATACCCGGTGCAAACAGAGCCTCAGCACAGGACACCACAGGGGAAACTTTCTATCATGAACTGTAAACCTCTACCAGCTCACCTTTGATGGCTGCACGACGACGTTTGTAGACAGCTGTGGGGCGTTCATGTTCTCCAACCTCCTCCTCTGATCTTCAACTGTGTCTTCTGCATAAGAAATGTGGCAGACACAAGTTTACTTATAATTTACTCAAGCTTTGTATTAAAGTGTCCACCAATCAAAATGAGATCATTAAAACAAAGTTCACATCAGCTCTTCAGTTACCAACCCTTCATCACTGTTTTTCATTCTGTACTGAAATGCCTGGATAGCAGCTGCTGCTAGCAAAGATTAAAACGTTAAAATGGAAATCAGTATGCTAAGATAAGGAAACAGGTAGGCATGACATCAGCTGAGTGTGATTTGAAGTAAATTGGCTACATGCTAGTGCTGAAACAGTCAGTTAACAGACAACTATTTTGATTAGCCTAATATTTAATTGATTCATTAAAAACTTTTCTTCATTCCAGCTTATGAGGCTTTGCTGCTTCGAATGATTTATCTTGGACCCTTGGAAATTGTGTTTTTTAAAATAATTTTCTGACTTTTTAAGCTAGCTGCAGCCCTTAAAATCTCCCAAATATAGTATAAATAAATATATAATAATAATACTACATTATAAAAATATGCAGATGTGGATGTTATTAGAGCTGAACTGAACGTCGATTAACAGAATTTTCATCTTGGATTTACAACTGTTTGTGTCTTCAAATCGGTGGCCTTTACTGGCCTTTTCCTTTACTGTGATGGGTATTTTTCTGACAAACTATAGACCAAACAATTTATCTTTTAATTTAGAAGATTATCTGCAGATAATTACAACCAGAAGTAAAGTTGAAAATGATTTTACCTTTCAGTACCCTATACTCTTGTATTGGTGACGCAGTATTTCAGAGTTTAGTTTTACCAACCCGGCCAGTTTATACAGTACCTTAAAGTCTACAGTTTGTAATTCCAGCTTTCACCGGACAGCCAGCAGCCACACTTAATGACTGGTTAGCTACAAGGATGGCAATGTCACTTGGTGCACAGCTTTGGACCACAGCGGATTTCTTATTTATAATCCACATAAGGTCAATTCTAATTCTCTGACTTCTAATTCTTATCTAGTGCCACCAGCACACCATTTTCACTTTTCCACTGAAATATCTTCACCTCTACTAAATGGTCTGGTACAAAATTCCGTTCAGGCGTTCATGGTTGATGTATTCAGAGAGTTTTTGGTGATCCCCTGGCTTTTACTGTGGCAGCATCATGAGGCTGACTTGACATTCCCACAGGATGAATAGTTGAACCTTCGGTGATGACTAAACCTGAATCCATCTTAAAATGTGTTTTTCTTTGTAATAAGCCTTTTAGCCTCATAGACCCACTAGCATTACTGTAACACATCACAGCAACAGAGAATTTGTGCTGAGACTAGATTTACAGTAATTATTTTCCTTCAGTACAAACCAGGTCAATGAGGGGGGTTATTTGTTATGTACAAGAGGTTTTCACATGAATTGATTAAAAAGCATTAGGAAACACTATTTCACTATATTAAGCATCCTGAGCTGACATTTATGCCTCAACACAGTTATAAAATCTACTGGTCTGCCAGTTATTCTTAGTCCACGTCCTACCTATTTTCAGGTTTTGCTGGAGCCAGCAGGCTGCTGTCACTGAGCAAATTAATTTGAACTCCTTCATCAAGTGACTGAAAGATTGAGTGAGTAGAGGCACTGATGGGAAGTGAGAAGGTAAATGCTGTTGTTCTTCTCTTCCTCTTCGGGGCCAAAATGACTTTGTCTACAGAATTAATTCGATCACACTGATGTCTCCGATCTCAGCCCCCGTGTGTCTCCAGAGCAGCTTCCCCAATGGACGAGGAATGATTTTCCTCAGGGATTCAACCAGACCCAAAGCCCTCTTTGTGTTCACGTAGATAATATCTACAGTCATCTGATCCACCATCAGCTTAGATAATATTTCTCACAAGTTGTCTGCCATGTTTACTCTATTGTTGCAAGTGATTTTTTTTTGCCCCATGAAACAATGACTGAGGTTAAAATCCTGACTTCAAGCTTTGAAGATATAATGTGTAACATTTGGCTGGATTTTTAGTTCAAAACATTTTTAAAATGAACTAACACGATCAACTAAAAGTGAAGACGTAACTTCATATCAGGGGAAAGTGTTCTCCATAAAATATGATCCAGTTTCACCCAGATCAGGGACTAAACTTATTGTACAGTGATCAGGCCTGGCCCTTTAAATCTCAGCTCTGGAGGCGTTTATGGTTTTTGTGGTTTATAAAAGCTACTAAGCTGTATCTTATTTAACCCATATATTTACATTTATAGGCCACTGTACAGAGTCTATAGTTGGTAAATGGGTGTGACGAGCTATTCTATTTAGAAAAATGTCTGCCCCACTTTGAAATTACGCAAATTCACAGAAAGCCCAGATGTCCTAGTTTTCCACCAGCACTTAAACGCAGCATGCATTTGTGGAGTCTCAAAACCCCACACGCAAATGTAACCTGATGCGTGTGTATCAGGTGACCCGTACACACATATTACAATCTCTAAAGAGATACAAAAGAACAAATATTTTATTTTTAGACATTTGTACACACAGGAAGCTTTTCAAAAGCGAAAATGATCTGGGGTCTCATTTCTACACGGTGTGTAAAACAGGGCTGGAAACGGGCGTGTGCCACTTCCCAAGCAATGGTTGTGATCTATAAAAAACAAAGCTGAAGGCAGAATGTGTGGTCCTGTAAGTAAACTCTGAACCATGCGTACACACATGAAGAGGAGAAATGAGAAAGGGCGACTCACACGCCAGAGAGACGAAACTGAAATGAATAAGCCTACTATTGTGTAAAATAAATCGATATATTACCTCTGAGTATTACAGGCTTAAAGTCTTTCTGAATAAACAACCACCGTTTGGATGATTTTCCTGAAGTGCCCAATAAAAAAAAAAAAATTAAGATCATTTGCCGTGCACACAAAAAGATTCCATGACTGAGGATAATAATCACACTCGGGGAGATATCTGTTTCTGAACGCCTCAAATATGTTGGACAATTTAATCAGGAATCACATTAATTCATTCCTGCATGCAGCGCAATTTATTCTCATAAAGAAGGTGAACAGGAGGACAAATTACATTTAAATTGATGTTGTTTTCAATGTGTCAGTCGAGCAAATAAGAGCGCATAGTTTCATATTGCCTGTGTTGTCACATGTTCGTCGCCTTTTCGAGCTGTGCGCCAGCGTGTGGATGTGACGCGCTGCTGAAACATTATGGAAAATATAACAGTATATTATTAAGTAAATCTTTCAGCTCATGTCATTTAGCCAACAACAAGTCCTATTTCTAACCTATAGGCAGCCTCGTTCAGTGAGTGGACTGTTTGTGTAGCCTAAATAAATGTTTGAACACAAGTGGAACGCATTTGGTTTGATCTCTTTTCAAAGGGGCGAATCCAAATTAGCACCTGGGTCATCCCGTCTTGTGTGTCCCCTCCAGCCAGTGACGTCACTACTCAAGAGGAATGCCCGTTCCTGCAGATCGGTTATAAGTGAGTTTTTTTTTTACCCACCAAACTACACGCTTCAGCTTCGCCAAAGGTTTTTAAAAGTCTGAATATTTTTTTATTGTACGCCATTTCTGGCTTTTGGGCGTAGCCTTTGGTGAGTATTCTACATATAGTTTTAGAAATGAGACTCCTGATCTGTGAAGATAAAATTGAAAATCTCTACGCAAAATATTCATATTCATTCAGGTGCGCTTTTGTAAAGCAGTTTTACGCGTGTCCAAACGGCTTGGTATTCGTGTGGTATTTTTCACTTGTAAATCATGTAATACACATTTGTGACTGTTTTGATTTTTATTTAATCTAACTCCATAGTTCTGGATCTGACTGTAGAATGTGCCTGTAAAACAGATTTAATCAAGTGTGAGTTGGGAGTCATGTTTAGGCCAGCTCGTTTTTATTGCTGGTGTATAAAAGTTCCGCAGTAGGTTTTGCGTCATACGCTCGGTCCACCCAAGGTATACAATATCCCTGTTAAACAAATGTTGACTTAATCTCACTAGCTTTTCCATAAACTCTTCAGTAGAGTGACAGATTCTTCTTAATCTTTAGAATTGGCTTTAAAATGACCTCGCTTCAATTCATCAATATGGTATACAGAAAATGCCGTCATTATACCGGTGCCATTTCAATATTTTAACCAAGTAGGTATTCTTGTCTGGATTGGAAAGAAGAGGAAAAAGAAATGTATAGATTCAGGGCACAAATTTAACCCACGCTGGGGCCAGACGTCTAAAGATAGAAGTCAATATCAAAACGTAAGTAATTATATTTCAAAATAACTCCTGCCCAGCCAAGGATGAACTCATTAGGGGGATTAACTGTGTTGTCTTGATTCTGTAAAAAGAATCAAGAATCTTTTATTTGGTTTGTTTTAATATGATTCCATGTTAACTAGTTGCTGTCCGTTATTTAATGCAAATAAAAGGACCATCTAGGCACCTGTCTTTAACACACTAAAGATTTTATGAGCCTTTTTCCGTCAAGATTTAAGACAAGACTTGAAAAAATCTGAACCTATCCATCAAGTTAAAACAGCAGAAAATCCAAACTTAGCAACACCGCTCCTGTTAAAGCTGAAAATCGTGTCTATTAACAGGAACTGAAACACCATCACCATCTAGCCAATTATGGTCATTTTTTTTTCCCAAAACAATCTGACCCCAGAGCACAGGGTCAAACAAGCAGTTGCCGAACACACTGTGCTGCTCCGTCGAAAACCCGAGTAACAATCCTGACAACACAGACAACAATACCAGCAATGAAAAGATCTTTTTATAGCATCACTGTTAATAATGTCACAAAGCAGGATGCAAGTTTGGAATGTTCTTTCATTAATTCATTCAATTTGGCAACAGAGAGTCCAAAGGTTCGCACTGAAGCTCATCCAGCTGGTGAATTTATGGCATGTTTGTAACCTGAGATGGGACTCTCCCCCTCTTGCATTGACTTTTGTAGGAACTGAAACCTGATTACTGTTGACCTCGATTGTGAGTACAAACACAATGTAAAAATACTTTTACCAAAAATGTTTGCGGTCAGCAGATTCCTTGATTGTTGGGTGCAGCTAGGGATAATTATCTTAAAGACTGTCATACTGATAAGCTCCCGTTAGCAACAAGACTGGTCTCTGCCAGGACACAGTGAACAGCTGTCCACCTGTTTCTCAGTCCTACGTGAGACTGTCTGCGCAGCTTTGGACATCTGTTCTCTGAAATCTCTCAGAGGCTACAAAAGTGAAAGTGAAAACATTCTGGGACATATGCACTCTAAAAGTCTCCTCCAGCTCTAATGAAGCCCCCGGTGATGACATTTGATTGAGGTGTTTTTGGGATGCCTTGTCACTAATGACATGCTAAGAGCTGATATACGCCATCCACCTGCACATAGCTTATTATAAGGTGATCACTGATAAGCGGACCTGATTAAATAGTAAGCAGGGAGCTCACAGTGAACGTCTGTGAGCTCAGCTGGCTGCCTTAATCTTAAAAAGAGAGCCTGTCCCTGACATTTAACATGCAGCTCCTGTCCATCTGTATCAGCTCCACCAGCTCTGCCAATTAAAGCCACAAGAGGGATAAACAGCAAATAATACTGCATCGCATTATTTCCATTTAAGAAGCTGGAATCAGACGGTCAGGGTTCGCTTAAAAGTGACCTAAGTATGGAATTTTGATCGTGTGATAACAGGTGGCTGGTAATCTGAAGGATGAAATAACTTTCATGCTGTAGAAGAAATTGGTTAAAATTTCTGCAAACCAAGATCATACTCACACAGGAAATTGTGAAATGTGTGACATTTCAGATTTTGTCACACAGCCCAGGATGATCATGAGACAAGGAGCACAGCAGTGAACCAGCCTAAACTTCCTGTACTAATATTTCCTGTATTACATCCGTCACAACCCATCTGTAGAGCTCACTGACTCAATAAGTTCAAAACAATGTAATTAATAGAATATTAGTGTAATAGCATGTGTAAGATTTTTTTTTTTAATCTGTACGTATTTATGAAGTTTCTCACCTCTAATATTTTGACTTTTATTAAGTGAAACCCAGCTAGCATCACCTTTTCAAAGTTACTGGGTTAGAAATGATTTTATTCACTAACCTCACTAAGAGAGCTATTTATAATTTACCTAATTGTTCATTAGTTTTGCACCATCGGTGATCTTTAACATGAGGTGATGAGGAGAACATCACACCAAACTCCATTCAAAATCCTGTCACTTTAGCAATGCCCTACTTGGTAGTAGCAATAGTAGGTCCAATATATTACACATGTGTCCAGATGGTTAGGAGCCACTCTTTAAACTAACCATCCAACTCACTAAACTTTATTTATTTACTGCTACGCAAAGAGATGTGAGCACAGGCGGGTCCACCTGCTGGTGGCAGCTCCCTGCTACTTGGCGCTTTAAACTTATGAAGGAGTAAAGTCAAACATGGTGTCCCACGAATGAATAGCACTTCAAAACGCCAAAATGTCAGTTTCATTTTATATGAGGTTATGCTTCTCACCAATCATAACAAAGCCTCCATCTACTTCCTTCTCGGATGGTGACTTCTTTGAGTCTTTACGGAGTCCAAAGAAGCTGAACATGATTAGCGTCTGTCAACAGAAGAAAGAACAAGTTAGACCGACTGTCTTTGCGTTATACCAGCTGCCAGTGTTCATTTCATCAAGTTCTAACACCACTTTAAGGTTCAGAAAAGATCATTTACACTCGAAGCTCAACTGTTGGAGATTTGCCTTTAATAGTTTGTTCTCAAAGCCAATAAAGTGGAAAGGAGCTTTTTTTCGCAAAAAGAAAACTGTATCATTCAGCTGCTACAAATTCCGTTTCTGAGATTTTAACATTTAGCCGATACATGTAACTTAATAAGGAACCAAGGCTAAAGGAGAACAAACATAGTACTGAATTCACTAAATAAATGACGATGACAAGATCCATTCTCTAAATCCTTTAAGTTAAACTCAATGTCACGGCTGTGCACAGCGTATCGCTATTTATCGCTATTTTAGTTTTAATATGAAACTGTAAAATGTCGACCCTGTGGTTCTGGCTTCAGAGGCTTCTTTTACCTGTCAATACAAAGCACATGCCAATAGAAAGTGAAATGACAGACTTACTGTCGTTGTGCCTTGTCGTGAAGTTCAGAACACAGTTCATAAGTCAGATCATGATTCCCTAGTGTTTTAATTCCGATTAGTTTGGTACCATTTTTTTTAGATCTAGCTCAATGTGTCTCCGCTAAATGTTACGGTGTTAGCTTTGTTGACCTAGAAACCAACGTAAATAACAGGATATACCCTAATTCGTCTTCTGTCTGATGTGTCGCGCAGCTCGCCTTTTCCCTTCCTCTGCTGCTCCGGGCGATGCGCGTTGTTGTTGTGTTGAGATGTGGTGACGTCATGGTCCCCATAACGTCCGCGCTCGTGTAGAAACAACAGGTGCCACCTATAGTTCTGTTGCACATGACGCTGTCCGCGGTTTGTAGCGGAACTTTTCATTGATGTTTCCGGTAGATAAAATATTAGAGCACAGCGGATATGGCGTAGAAAGGTTGGATGCGTTCGTTTTTATTCCCTGTGTTTGCCACAATAACAAGCCCCGCTCTTTTTCAACGCAAACGTAGATACTCCGCCCGCGCGAGCTTCCATGTGAAACGAAGACATAAGTCATTTCCCGCGTGATAAATCTGTGTCCCGGGTTCCGTCGCGCCAAAACAGCAGACCTTTGAGATGGCGACCATACTGGACGTTCCCAAACCGAGAGTAAACTGCTCTTTGCTGTCGCAGCACATAAGCAGACCGGTCTGCTTCGTCGGGCGTGTTGAAAAGGTCAGTGCTGTTTGAAGCTAGGTTGAGTGAAGTGTTATGTTAACAGTTATAAATATGGCTAACTGTAACGGGAAGCGTTTCTTTTCTGCTCCGCCAGGTTCACCCAACAGGAAAGTCGTTCACCGTCTCGGATGGAGAAGGAAAGATTGCAACAGTTGAACTTCACGAACCTGTGAGTAACGTTAACGTTGCTCTTCTTGAATCTGTCATTAAATTAAATTGTAGGTTGCTGGCGGGGTGTTAGCCATTTATCTGTATCCACGTTCTGTAGAAACGTTAGAGACAACAGCCCTGATGTGACAGACCCTGTCCTGTCTGACCCATGTTGTGGGCAGCATCGGCCTAACTGTTAACTCTGTAACGTTAGGCTGTTTCCAACAGTGGTGGATGAAGTAACGTTACACAAATCCTGTACTTGAGTACAGAGACCCTTGCAAAATATTTAATTCATTCGTTCATTATTAAAGCCTTCAATTTAGTTACAAAAGTACCTGCTTTTAAATATACTTATGTCTCAAAAGTAAAAAGTAGTTACAAGGCCATGATTCTGTTTGTCTGGTTGACATGAATACAGACTTTAGGAAATACAGGAGGCAAATTATGGCATTTAGAGACAGGTTACCCTTTAATAATATTACAAGTTACTTAGGTATGTGTGTGTGTGTCAGTGGTGGAAGTACTCAGATTCTTAAAAGTAATATTCTGTTACAAGTATAAAATGTTAATAAAGTAAAAAGTATCTAAGTATAGTCAGGAAAATGTACATAAAATGTAAAAAGTACTCACTGGAGTAGAAGCGGAGCTCATTTTTAACAACTTGATAAAAATGATTGGAAAAATGATTTTTCATTATGGATTAATCTGCTGATTTCTTTCTTTTAATGGATTTTCGAAATTCTCAAAATAGTAATAGTAAATACCATGACAACTACCCAGAGGCCAAAGTGACCCCTTCACAATGCTTGCTTTGTCTAACTAACAGTACAAAGCTCACAATTATTACAAATAAATCAACATAAAAGGAAGAGCAGCAAATCTTCACATTTGTGAAGGTGGAACCATGAAATGTTTTTCCATGAAAAATGTCTTTCACACCTGCATCGATTTGTTTTATCCCGAAACAGATACTTTGTTCCGAATCAATTAAATACGTCACTTGTGTTCACACCACACTGTTATAAAGCGGTCCAAATCACGCACCCTTCCAGGGTTTTCCTTACGCCATTACGTCACTACCTCATGCGTGCAGGTCGCTCATTCCATTGGGGGATATCTCCATGACAACAGTAACACAAAATGAATCGCGGGTGGACTTGCAAAGAGGTGAAATAGATGTTTGGTCAGAACAACACATCTCCTGGATGCGGGTCAGTGATAAAATGAAAGAGAGGGGATGTGAACGCTCCGTCGAGCAGCGCCGCACGAAGGCAAAACAACAGCAGCAGGCCTACATAATACAACCACAACAACATACTGAAGCTGTTGAAAAGCGATCCTTTGGCGTCAGTTGCCAGGCAACACATTGATTTGTTCCGTTTCACGGGCCAGGCTGTGTTCTCAGTGCAAACGAACCGCTCCAGGGTTCGTATGGAATCGAGCCGAGACCACCTCTTCTAGGCGATCTGGGCTCGGTTGTCTTGTTCCGGTTCAGAGTGCGATTGTTGTGTTCACATATCACCAAACGAACCGGGCCAAAAGGGAAACGCCCCTTTGTTTCCGAACAACGTCCCCAATCGATCCAGGTGTGAAAGCACCCTAAGTCTTCATAGTGTTTGTGTGTAAAAAATCTGTAAAGAAGTAACTAGTAGCTAAAGCTGTCAGGTAAATGTAGTGAAGTAAAATGTTCAGCATCTCCCTCTGAGATGATGTTGTTGTGGAGTAGAAGTAGAAAGTGGCATGAAAAGAAAATACTCTGGTAATGTAAAAGTACCTCAAATGTGTACAGTACTTGAGTAAATGTACTTACTGTCCACCACTGTTTTCCAACATCAAAAAATATGTCGCTTAAACATCTGGAAGAACATTCAGAACAGCACTGTAGATTGTGAATTAAATCCTTAAAGTGTCCGATTTCATTAAGACCTGAGTGAAAACGGTGGCACAGTTATTTCATCAAAAAAGGCTGGACCTGTTTTCAATCAACAAGGTGAAAGTATTAAAATCCATCTGTGATATTTTACCTCCAGCTTGAAGAAGAGATGAGCGGCGTTGTGGAGGTCATTGGTATGGTGTCCAACAAGGGGGCAATAATGGCCACCACATACAACATGCTACGAGAGGACAAGGGCGTTGCTTTTGGTACGTCTTCTTTATTATCCTTCACATACAGATGAAGACGGCAGCGTTCAGCCTGTGGTCACTCACAGTATGTTCTGTCTGTTCGTCTCACAGATTTAGAGCTGTATAACGAAGCCCTGAAGGTCATCCATGATTTCCCCCAGCACTACCCTTTTGAAGTGGCTGCAAGTGGATGAGGAGCACCACGTCAAACTGCCATTTTTTTCCCCATTGTTTGTTTCTTGTGCCCAGTTTTTTGTTGTGAGTAAAAATACAGTTGTGAGAAAGAAAATCTGTAAGTTTTTGTCAAATAAAATTATAACACGTAAAGACCAAGTGACGTGGAGATCTTGCTTTTTTTTTTTTTTTTAAAATTATAATATTAAGCATAAAAAACAATCATTGTTGACCTTTGGATCAGTATTTGTGACAAAATTTAAAGTTTAAAGGTCTGCTCACTTGTTCTATAGGGGCTCTCCACCACACCTTGTGCTCCTCCAAGAATGGAAAGTTTTAGCAAGTGTACCTTTGAGTTGCGATTACTATGTTATACAATCTGCTTAGTCTTTCTAGCGGACAGAAAATATTTGTGAAACCTGGCAAGATCATATCAAGGACACACTCAGTGTCATACAGCAGCAGTACACTTTGGCTGCCTTGTTAAATGATGCTTTTGTATTTTCTGGTAACATGAAAGCATTTTAAAAAGTATGTTATAGACCTGCTCCATATGAAAAGAGCCTGACATGACACTGCTACGGAAAATATGTGCATGAGCCATAATAGGCAGCAGGGGACAGTATGGTTAGAGGACAGGAGAGAAGTGTACTGAAACACACCCTGCAATAAGATTAGATTTTAGACCTTATGGATCCTACTGTGGGAAAATTCACCTGTTACAGCAGCTCAAGATAAAACCCAATACAACAGATGGGAAAATACACATTATAAATAAAATATAATAAAGAATAGAGGAAGATATATGAGAAAAAGATCAGTAGTAAATGTACACTATATACACTTTTTACATACAGATGTGATTGATGTGGAACATTTCACAGGTCGCAGCAGGAGGTAGTGGCACAGAGCAGAAATATGTAACTGCACAGAACAAAATTATGTACAGCAGTTTAGAGGAAACAGGCTATAAATCCATTTGAACCCATATTGCCCAATTCCCACTCTGAGATGTCCTTTAACATGAGAAAAGAGAACTAACCATTATCACAGGAGTATTAAATGTTTACTACATACACAGTTTTTCTTTTGCAAAGATTGATCATGAATGCTGTTGTCACTTGAAAGGACCAATTCGGTCCTTACCATCCATTTTCTAAACTCCCCGACTGTGTGTCAGTGAGGCGACTGTGGCTCAGAAGGTAGAGCGGGTCGCCTGTTAATCAGAAGGTCAGCTGTTCAATCCCCGGCTCCTCCAGGCTGCATGTTGAAGTCCTTGGGCAAGATACTGAACCCCGAATTGCCCCTGGCGGCCTTTCCACCAGTGTGTGAATGGTGAATGCTGATGTAGTGTAAAAGCAATCACAGAGTATTTGCATTTAAATGTGTTTCCAAAGTATTCATTCAAGAAGTAAAGTACAGTAAACTCATTTTCCACCATTAATAAATGCATGTTTTATTTTTTCCTGACAAAACATCTAAACTTTAGAGTTCCCATGATGCACTGAGCTCCTCTCCCTCTCCAGCTGTATGCATTCTTATCCCATTACTTGTTACTAACTGCAGCAGAAAGGCCAGCTTGACATCTGTCCTGCAGCCTTTAAACTATTTTAGCTCACACCAAAAAAGCCAGTGTGATATTTGCTCTTGTTATTGCTCAGTCACTCCCTCTTTTTCTCTTCTTCAGCCTCTGCCATGAAACCCATACTAAAGAATATACTAGAATAAACAGCTAGCTTCCTCCATTGAATGTTCTATACTTTTTGCTCCTGCTTATAGCACGTTTGCTGAAGAGTCGTGTTGGTGCCATAAAGCATTATGCCGTCGATGATATAACCTGCTCAGGATTTTAAAATAACAAATGCAATAACAGCCCAGAGTGGCAATCACAGAGATGCTCTATCTCTCTATTATAAGACCGGGGTTCCATCAAAATCATTTTGAAGCTGTTTTATTTTAAGATAAAATTACTACATAATGTAGCTTTAAACAAGCTTAGCGTGGTTCCTTTAATGCCAGTTAAATGCCAGTTTCTGTAATAGGACGTGATGGTCAATTGTGTCAAACACTGAGATCTAACTTGCAATTAGGTCATTTGTAATTTAACCAGCTGTCTCTGTGCTATGATGCACTCTAAATCCTAAAAGAGGTTTAATTAACTGCTCAACATCCATGACTGCCCTGATGTGGCTTCACGCTCCCCACCTCAGTTTGAGAACCACTGGTTTAGATGAAGAAATCATTAGTTAGTTGGCGAAGATCGATCGGAGCACAGCAGTCGAAATATATCAGGTTTTCCAGTTGTTTCTAAGGTTCCTGATTCTGAAGATATGTGATGGATTTTCTCTCCTGGCTACACTGCTGAAAGGAAACGTGGGGTTTGTTTTTATTTTCATATTTCTGCTATCCATTTCAGTGTTCTCTGAAACACTAGGGAGACTACAAACCAAAGATTCTGCAAAGAAGTCATCGAAAGTCACTAGAAAAATGCCAAAGACCAGAAATGGCTGCACTCTGCTATATACAGCTCCTGCTGAGGAAGAACCGTATTTAACTCATATCTATCCATGGACATACTGTATCGCTGTTATACAATCCTTGTTAAGAAATAAGTCAAGTATCTGGAACAACAAATGTATTCTAATGAAACAAAGGCTGAATATCCTGCGAACAGTTTGATTCTGCTGGCAAATTATTAGTTACTCAAATCTCTGCCAAAAACAAACTGAATTCAACAAAGTAAGGGGAAAAACTCCCTCATCTTATACATCTATGTGTAGGTGGCTAGAAAAATTGGGAGGGGGAATGACTCTGTGCCACGAGCCTACCTGCTCAATGCAAGAGGTGCAATGGCGTCACTTTTGGTGTGTGCACCTTTGCACAGACGACTCAGCTTCGAGCAGCGTTCTTTATTTCCCCACCCATACTATGCTGTGATTGGCTGGAACTCATTACTTTCTAGGATGATAGAGATCCTAGGTGCTCCCCCCTGTGACTTATTGCTTTCAGTTTGAAGTTGGTTTTTACTGTTTTTTTTACTGAATCATCCTTAACATGTCAAAACTATTTGTTCAAAAACACAATGGATTACCTGCAAAAGCCTGTAACTTGCTCAATGTGTCAATGAACATGAAAAAGACAAGACTATTATAAAACTACAAAATTAGAAATGGAAACAGCCCGTAGGCTGATGTTCTCTCTGTCGTCACAAAAGGTATCTTCATCTAGTCATGACACATTTACAAAAAAGTCTAATAGACATGTATGGAAAATATGCTGGACAGATTATGACGTGTTCAACCATTTTGCCTGTGGTGACTTATGCCTTGATGTTTTTGCGGAGTAAGACTGTTCAACAGAGAACCAGTATAATACATTGAAATCAACGACAATGACATGAGCATTGGATAATGTAGAAAACAATTTAGTTTAAGCAAAGCTTAATAGCCAGACACGGTCGGTCCACTGGTGTGTCCTGAGCAGCACATCGACTAAATCTGGTTAAGCTAAGAAACTAACATACTGTACTACTCAGCTTGTGACAAGGCATTGTGTTGCTTCCTATTAAAGAGTCACAAGCCAAAAATATTTGGAATGAGGTTTTGGGCGCCGCGGTGGCTCAGTGGATAGCACTGTGGCCTCACAGCAACAAGGTCCCAGGTTTGAACCCCCGTCGTCTGTGTGGAGTTTGGGTGTTCTCCCCCGTGTCCGTGTGTTTCCTCTGGGTGACCGTTTTCTCCCAACAACAAAAAAACACGTTAGGTAGGTTCTCCAGTCAGTGTCGTTTGACCAGACACTGCACTGCAATCTGGAGTTGGTACCCAGGTGCTGTACAGTGGCTGCTCCCTTAGGGATGGAATGTATTGCCTCTTCATGTCAGACTGGCTCCGAGCCTTCCATTTTTTAAATCACGACTTAAAACACATTTTTATTCCTTGGCTTTTAATCTGGCATGAGAACTGTATGCTGTATTTGTCTGGTTTTGTCTATTTATTGTTTCATGTCAATGTACAGCACTTTGGTCAACCTGGTTGTTTTCAATGTGCTTTAGAAATAGAAGTTTGATTGATTGATTGATTGATCGGCTGAACGTTTGGAACAGTTTTTGCTCGACAAAGTTACTTGAGTAATAGAAATTTGGGGAAATGCACTTATTTGTGTTCTTGCAGAGAGAAAGATTCACGAGAAGATTAATATTGGTGGTGTAGATTGTTTTTTAATATTTGGAAAGAGCAAGACTACCTGTTTCCACCTGTCCTCAGTCTTTATGCTAAACTAAACTAATGAGCTGCTGGCAGTAGCTTCATGTTTACTGTGCAGACATAAGAGTGGTATCAACCTGCTCAGCTAACTCTGCAAGAAAGTCAATAAGCAGTTTTACCAAAATGTCGAACTATTCCTTTAATTCAAATTACACTCATTTGAAGAAGTTCTCCTTTTGCAGAATGGCCCCATTTAATGTTCCATTATTATAGTAATGTAAGTAGGATTTTCAAAGTTGTAGTGGGTCATGGAGCTATTTTAACTGTTAGACACAGATAATTTCTAACAACGCATCATTTAAAAAGATTTATGTACATTGCACAGATTTGAAATAAAAAAAAGGACAAAAGGGTGGAAGATACATATAAAATACATTTGTGGTGAAATAGAGATTGTATGTTTATTATGTTTATTATTAAAATTGTAAAGGAAGTCATTTATTTCAAGATGTTTAGGCACTTGTTTTCACTTATGTTCGGTAAATGTTTAATGTATCTACCTTCACAAGTTATTGGACAGGAAATCTTATGGAATCATTTTGCATTTTCATTACATCTTGTAATGAATCAGTATGAAACATGATCCAGTATTTTCCAGAGCCCCGGGGAGAGAGTGTGTGTTGACAGGATTTTAATTTGTAAGTATCGTCCTTCAACAGAATGATAAATGCCAACCACTTCAGAATCCTGAGATAAAATGTGAGGAAATGATCACTGTGAAATATAGCTTTATGGCAAACCAATGTATGGATGTGTATATCATTACCAAAGAGGCGGGGTTATAATGTCAACTGCTGTAAAAGAACTAATATATCCCGGCCACATTCAGCCTGTTGATGGGTGGGAGAGCAGTGGCCTGGAGGAAGGCAGCTGCCGTGTTCCAGCAAGTCGAGACAGCGCTGTTAATGTTGCAGCATCTGCTCCACCTGCGTCCATCCACAGACACTATCGCTCAATCACACACGCTTTGTCAGGGGAATGTCCTTTTCTGTTTATCCTTGTCTAATCCTGCACTCACATTCTATCATTCTATTGTTTTTTTAGATTACTTTGACTCAAAAAAAACTCCAAAAGCTTGTGATCATGGCCGAGGCTAAATCACTTTATGGTGCTCAAGCATGCATTGTCCTGATTCACGAGGGAATCAGAACGCTGCTCTGGTGTTTTTATAACTGTAAAATGTCCCTGTCAGTAAAAAGCAATGAACATGTGCAAGCCAAGTGCAATCTGTGCCAATCCCAAGTCCGGATAAAGGAGGAGGTTTGGGGTGCAGATACCACCACTCGTAAAAAAAAAAGAAAAGAAAAAGATAACTGAAATCCAGTGTACAAGTGAATATTTTAAAGTAGATTCATTTATTCTTTCGGCCACTTGGGGGCAGCAGGACAAAGTGAAAACACAACACTGGCATGCAGTATTAGCATACTTTAATATTACCAACTTTATTAGCTTTAAAGTTGAAAAAAAACCCTGTTTATTTACACATCCAGCAGACACAGAACAACATTAACGTCCTTTTGAATTGTGTTTCTGCCCACATGAATTTAAATCTATTTTTCTGAGGTCCTGTCACTACGAGCGAAACACACAACACAGTAAATGGTAAATGTGCTGTATGGCACCTTTCTATTCCTCCCAAACACTCAAAGAGCCTTTACACTGCATCACATTCACCCTATTCACACACATGAAAGCACTGAACGGCAGAGGCTAAGGTACCAACTGCTTAATAGACACGTCAACACACCGATGGAACAGCAGTAGGGGTAGAGTACAGTACACGTCGTCATTTAATCCGTGACTAATGTAAAACTGTTGATTAGTGTTAATTATGGCAACTGATTGTTTTGCCACCTGGTGGGAGTGCAACAAGATATAATCACAACTGTGACATAAAATACTACATATCACCTCTCATTATGGTGAATTGAGCCCGAACAGGCTGTGTTCAGTTCATCCACCTGTTAACAATGACACATCTATTTCTCGTTAATGTATGACTTTATAGCAGGGCTGGGCAACAAAACAATACTGATAATTATCACAATATAATGCTCCTCAATAACAATATGACAAATGTTCAATGTATTGTCAATAAATGTTTGATTTAATTCATTTGAATCTTAATTTTTCTTTTAAGATATTTATTTTGTTGAGGAAAAGGGACTGGAAAAACATTTACTAATTATATTTGTTGAAAAAAGATTTTATCTGAATTGTTTTGAATGTTCTACCTCAGATTTGTGAAGTGAGCCACTCTTTGCCTCGTTCTGACCATTAAGAAAAGTTTAACCACACAATTAACCCTCTGGTTTCTTCAATTTTCACTCAGAATCAAAAATCAGCCTTTAAACTTGAAAGAAATAATGATTTGACGTTTATCCTGATAATTATCGAGATCGATCGATCGGTATGAAATGTTTTTATCGTGATAACATTTTTGGCCATATCGCCCAGCCCTACCTCAGACAATAAAACTTTTATCACGCTTTCGTTTCTTAATGGGAAGCTAAAACTATTAAGTGAAATTCTTTGCGTGAAATAACACGTTTCATTGCCGGTTTTACAGACTTCCACCGCTGAAACTGTCAAATAAAATTAGCCACTTGATCCTGTTGGTGGGTCCACGCTGACAGGACAAAATCGCGTTTACCTTAAAAAGCAATTACCGATCTAACACACCCAAGTCATCATCACACTCATAAGTGCAGGTCTGCTTCTGTTTGCCTTTGTCACATAGTGTAAGTCATCATCAGTCATAGCAATGTAAAATTCCCCTCTTAACGTTAGTCCTTCAGAAGCCTTTTTTGTGAGTGCTGGAGTTTATAGTGCCGTTCTGTTCTGGTTGTTAACCTTGGATTGACCACAGTAACTGCTAGGCTGAGCTGTGGATCTTGTAAAACTCACTGTGTTGAACCCATTATCATACCTCCAAAAGGTTATGAGGTCATATTCTACATACCAAGGTGGACACTGTGATTTTTTTTCAATTATTAAGTTGCCCGTGAAATAGTAGCTCCTCGTGATATAATGTGAGCCAACATGTCTAAAACAACCTGTGCATATCTATCACATGCCTATCAGGGCCCCTTGGCGGGGTGTTTGGACCGACCGTCTGAAGCTGTCAGGCCTGCCAAAGTCTGAAGTGCCACAGGGAGCTTTAACAAATGATCCATGGCATGGCAAGTTCACGAAGACTTCATACCTGCAAGCGCCTCATGTGAGCATTCGCAGGCTCTAAAACTGTCTCTGCAGCCTGGTACTGCAGCAGATATATAGCAGCGTGTGACACTTTGAAGTTCTCGGTTCACCGGAATCACAAAAGAATCATTTTTCTCTGCCCACTCAGTGGTATCTTGCCATTCAGATACTTTTATGTGCCGAGGTTTTCAGATATTTTTCTCTGAGATTTATGCCTCCATCCTAGTACTATGGAGAGGAATAAATGTGGTGCTCAAAGCATTAAAAACCAGCTGTGTTCCAGAATATTCCTTCTTGCAGTTATTTTGACTAATCTGCTAAAGCTTACCATTATACTGTTTGTTGAACAAAACAACTAAACTAAACTCCTGAATTGAATATTGCTGAGAGAGATGGCATTTCAGTGCTCATACCAAAACATGCACATCCACCATGAAAAGCTTGTAATGATGGCACAAACATTGATCCAGTAAATAAGCTTTGTTGGATTCGCTCCTTCTCACAGTGCTACTGTTTGGCTTACTTTTGTCTTTTTGATATGAAACCCTTCCCGTTGCCACACTTAACAACACATAAGACCAAACTTTGATGAAACTCTGCCACTGTGGAACCCGCCACTGGTGGAAATGACAATGTTTAATTATACTCAACACACCACAGCAGCCACAGGGTGGGGATCAGGAGCAAAGCAGGATGAAATTCAAAGGTGACGGACGTGTCCTCAGACACTGATCAGAAAATGTGTACATAACCATATTTTGGCAAACGTTTATTGACCATCCACAGAGGAGGAGGTCAGTTATCTCTGGGTAAATATCAAGTCGAGTTTTCAGGTTTATAAATTTCACAGCAGAGTTGCAAGTCATTTTCACAAGTCATTTTCACAAGTCATTTTCACAAGTCATTTTCACAAGTCTCCTATTTATAGCTCTGGGTGTTTAGATGAAAAACAGCTCGGGGTTGATATGATTCAGGTTCAAGTCCAATTAGAGTCATTTCCAGGACTTTTAACTACACCCTCAAATTCTGCTAGAACCCTTCCTCCCAGCACATTTTTTTTTTTAAAAATGCCACAGAGGAGCCAGTGTTTAGGAAGCTCGGCCACGAGGGACACTGACTGACCGCCGCTCAGTGTAGCACGGACAGTGACGTAGAGCTGGTAGTCAGAGCTAACCAGCCATGAGAAGCTACTGTCAAACTCTATTTGTCTGCTGGAAAGACAGGGAGTCTGGTGGAGCTTATGCTCTAGAAGCACATTTATGGCCCTTTGGGAGAGTCGCTGTGTGGATGCCTGTGTTGTAGCTGGGCTAGGTGCTCTACTATGAGAAGCTCTCCAGTGTTTAAGCCCTAAATATCTTGTCAAGCTTTATTTATTTGTGATCTCTTGCAGAAGATATTCTTGAGGATATTATAGTTCTCCGAACGAGGTTAAACATTAGTCAGCAAGCCCATGTGTTGTGTTTACTGCTACAGAAGATGAATAAATCTTGATCATTAACGTTGTTTTTCCGCCTGCACTTATCAGCAGCAGGTATGTGTGAGACGCACAGAGGGCTGGGGAATCTATATGACCACATGTACAGTGCAGAGTTCCTCTTTAAAGCTTCTCAGACAAAAGGAAGCAGTTTAGAAGTCTTGAAAATTGTAAGGTATGTTTATGTTCCAAAGTAAGTATCAGGAGTATCTGCTGGATCTTTTCCATACTCCGTCTCCACCGGCAGAGAAGTGTATGGGTAGCTTGAGAGAAATTCTAGTGCACAAGAAAAAGTCCCAATATGCCAAAGAGTAGAATATAGAAGTGCCGGTACTGAGTACCCATGAATACCGTCCCACCTCAAGCACTGACTGTGACTCTGATTAAGAATATACACACATTGAAACACACAGACACACATCTTTTTTTTGTTAGACCTGAAGATGTACAGAGGTGTTCTTTGATTAGGTACATTTTAGTAGCATTTATTAAGCATACTTTTAAGTAAGTTTATTCTATAGATAAATTTAGATATACATAGTGTACGTGTGTGTGTGAGTCATCAGACAAAGTCCGTTACAGTGAGAGAGAAACATTGTTCTTTTCTATAACTAGCTGTTTTTTAAGCACATCATCTAGTGTGGCTTCTATTTTTGCTTCTTTTATGTGATTGTTACAAGTTTCCCCAGCATGTGTTACCACCTAACCCAGTATTGGGGTAGGTTTTAACAAGGGACACAATGCATTTGACTCACGAGGTCTGTGATATTCTAGTAGAGGACTGAATTGGTGCCGTTTGTAGCGAACGAATGTGGGTACTTTGTATAAAAGTTACTCTAGCTACAAAATTCAGTGAGTTATAGTTGCTGAAGCAAAAAGTGTTACAACCGTCCCCGGTCTCCCCTACGCATAGGAGCTGTGAGTCTGTGCCAGATTCCCTGCCCACCATTAGCAGTGTTTCACATGGTCATGATTGTGTCCAAAAAGTGTCTGGGCGTGCAGCCGTGTGCTGTAAAAAGCCTGCTGGTCTTATCAAAATATGTTGAACTACTGCAGGAAGCACCCTGTAAACTGCCAGTCTGGTACTGGTGTTGTTGCCGCCTGGCTGTGTTGTCTTAACACAGAGCTGTCTGCAGACAGTGTGCCACAGCCAGCTTTACCACCAGTCTCTTCCCATACTGCCAGCGGCACCGGCCACACGCATGCTGTCCACTGGCTCTCCGGTTACAAGTAACATGCATTTAACATTTTTTTTAAAGGCATGTCATTTAAGCTTGTGTGATATCTAAATAAGTCATTTAAAATAAGTGGAAAAGAACAATGACAGGGTTATGTATTTATCTCACCAATGAGAGACAGCTTACAGGAACAGCTCTGCCACCAAAGCAGGTAAAGGTTAATGTAATATAATGATATTATTAAGAATGGTTCAAATCACTGTGTGCAAAGCGACAGGGGTTGCCCTTAGTGGTGAACCCACAGCATTAACACCAGACCCCCTCAGCTTCCCAGAACATTTTTGTGTCCTTTTAAGCTCACTGTTTGGCTTTTACAGCAAGCAACTGTGCTGATTGGTTTCAGTCTCGCTGTTCTCATCAATCTTGTCCTCAGCTGCAGCAGCAGGCAGCTATTTTAAACAGAAAAGGTCTAATAAATCGTGCACGGCGTTCTCAGCTCCAAACAGCAGACAGACAAAGTTAGTGACAGGTTGATGAACTCAAAGGCTAAGAGTCAAATACTTTTCTCCGACTTTGGTGGTATTATACAGTTATGTTAAATTTGTATGACCTCAGTTCAGAGGGGGGTCTATCTATCTATCTATCTATCTATCTATCTATCTATCTATCTATCTATCTATCTATCTATCTATCTATCTATCTATCTATCTATCTATCTATCTATCTATCTATCTATCTATCTATCTATCTATCTATCTATCTGCGTATCAAATGGATGTACAATAAAAAGAGAGGCTCTTTTTAGAAATGCGATGTTCTCCGAGGTTCCAGGTAATATTTATTAAATGATTGGTAACTTTCTGCAGAGAGAGCAGCGGCAGGTCTCAGACACCTCAATGATTTACGTTAGGGATCGGGCATGAGGCCTTATCTTTCCCTGTCTGGATGAATTATGGGAGCAGCTAATAGAAGTTTCTCACAACGACATCCTCCAGGTACAGTTTCTCACAGCCGCTCAACATTCTCAGGTTGCCACCCAGCATACAACTCCATGAAGATTAGCTTTAAAAAGTATTCCCTCCCCCCGCTCTAAATGAACTATATTAACCAGACACTGGCCTACATCTACCTCTGTGTTCTGTCTTCCACCTCGGCTCACGAGCTGAGTCTCTCACATTTTGCCTGGGGTTTTCACCTTAGTGGAAGATAACTGCGATGACCTTTAGAGGGATCATCACCAGTTGTTTCTCAGTGTGTGGGTGATGAGCATTTTGCAGTAGTAGTAGACGACTTCAGGCAAGTCAGAAAGTTTTTCAACTTGCACTTCCTGCAGCAAGGGTGAAATAATTTTAATAAAACAATAAATAATCCTGAAAAGACTTACTTAAAGTTGCTCTAGACAATATTTTTCCATCAACAATAGATGAAATGATTACATATAACAAAGGTGGAGAGAATTATCGCTAAAATGTCCCTTTCAAACAATGTGCTAAATATCTTGGTTTTCATATTTTCTCTCTAAAGTTAACAAAACTAAGTAAATTCTTAACACGTGGCTTCATAGAGAACTTTCCATTTTTGGAAGAGTGTTATTGACAAAGGATGATGGTGTATCAACATTTGTTTTGCCACTCTGTGTTAATGATGCGTTCTGTAAGAAAATGAATGATTTATTTTGAAAATTAGAAAGAAAATAGAAAGAAATACTCAGTTTAGAGCGATGGAGGATTAGAAAGGGAATTTTATTCCACACAATATATTTAAAAATGTAGGTGGCTTAAAGTTTTGTAATTGGGTGGAACTGCTGTTTCTAAATTGCCGGCCAAACTCTCAAAGTTCTATCAGCATGGATTACTGTCTCATAGGATATCATTTGAAAGAACAACAGTAATATTACTGTTAACTGAAAGAGGTACAATATATGTTTTCAGCTTTGTTTGATGATGAAGATAAACTCTCAGGTCTAACTGAGCTGATGAAATGTCACATAGGCCATCAAAATGTCAACGTTCAAGTGCTTTGTTTAAACGTTTGTGGGACAAAATCAACACACATAAAAGGTACAAACAAACATGTGCGGAAAGAAAAGCTGTGATAAGATTTCACCCAGAGGGAAACTTTTTTGGAATTCACAATTAGACTAATTTAACTAATTCTGTGTTTCGAACAAGATCAGAGAAATTCATTTTAAAATCATGTAACTTAATCAGTTGTAAATGTATTGACATAGATACTAAATGCATCTTTTTTGGCGCTGAGCCAGAACAGTTATGGATTTACTGCCACTGCCCCTCCTCATCTGTATTTTGGAGGGACATGAAATGTCTGTGTATAACAAAAGTGGACACTCTGCAACAATTATGCCTAAAGGCATTGTTATTAAATTCAAATAGATGAATAAACATTTGACTTATATGATATATCTTATGACATATTTTTAGTTGGTAAATTTCACTTACATAAAGTCCTTCCAGAACCTTTGTTTGAATTCAGTTTGTTCATAAATACATTAACCCATATGAGAAACAAAAGAGTGAACGCACACTGTTGTATTTTATATAATTAATTTCTGTGGCCCCTGATTGAGGTATATAGACTTTCATTAATGTTATTGTTTATTTATTATGTTTATGCACTTTAATGTGTTAACTTTTTCATATTTCCTTCCAAACATCAGGATTCTTTAGCTTTAACAGGGAGCCTGTGTAGGGGGGCAGAATGGGAGTAACGTGGCCCCTCTTTGTGGACCTTGTCACCCCTCGAATGCACCAGTTTGAGCCAAGTAAGGCAACATGGGTCTACTTTTTCATGGGAGATTTCAGCTTGTGAGTAGGATTTATTGTCATATGTCGCTAAACTTAACTCCACCTTAAAAAGCTAAAACATTATGCTGCTTATCCATTAATGTGTCGCTGATAATAATTTAAATGATATTCATCATATAACAATAGAACACTCTGAAGTAATTAAAAGTACAATTGGACTTTTTTCTTTTTGATTATTTCTAAAGGAGTCATTTCGTATCCTTACTTCTAAATTATTCTTCAAAGGTTTTGTTTGCCTGCAGCCATGGAAGCAGGAAGAATAAATTTACTTAAACTTGCTGTACCCACCTACTACTGTACTAGCTGATAATTCTTGCTTTTCAGTTGAGTAAAAATCTAAGCAGGCAGCATAAAAATTGAGTAAATTAAAGACTTTGAAGGAAAAGAAAAGTGATTAAACTAAAGTTACTCACAAGGTGGGTATTTTTGATGATCACTGGCTGAGCTTCATAGTTTACCTGGCTGTTTGTCTTAATGTTATATTTATTTAAGTTTACACCCAGAAAGTCAGCCTCTGCTGTTGCTGGTGCACTCCTAGTGACTTTATCAGAATCAGGAAGTGAAATTGCCTCCAAAATAAAAGAAGAAAATCTATCATTTGCAAAAAAAAAGGTGTAGGCTCTATGCAGAACTACAAATAGCATTTAAAATATACTTATAGTTACACAATGAAATCATGGAATTTAATATGAAATACAACTCCGAATATAAAATACTTACACAAATTTAACCAAAAGTTTCTTTGTTTTTATTGTGAAGGGAGGAACAGGAAGTCTTAGTTGTTGTAATGTGCAGGACTTGTCGCCAGTGTCCTGCGACAACCAGACCTGTTGCTGTGGCTCTCGCTGCCTCTACAGAGAAACCAGCCCGGGAACACAGCACTGCAGCTCCGGCTCACCTCACTGATGGACTGACAGACTCTTATTTGAATAACACACAGGTACGTGTCTCATGATATATAAAATCTGCCATTGATATGCTAATTAGGACACTGTTTTTTAGAAAAAACAAAAAAAAACCCTTTGCATTTTTATATTTATTTTCAAATATTTCATTCACCAGGAGTACTGGTCAGTGGCAGCAGTAGAGCAGTAGTAGAATCGTATTAGCAGTAGTTTTAATAGTTATAGTACAAATGTGTAGTAGAGATAATAATAATATTATCAGTAGTTATCACAATAGCAATACTGGCAGGAGTGATTATGGGTGTGGGCAGATAAAAGTGTTTTATCATGGTGTACGTAACTTTATATCACAATGTCAATATATATGGTGGAATAAACTCAATTGAGATGCCAGTGGGGTGGTGATGGTGCAATGGATAAGACAAATGTCTTTGGGAGTGTGGGAGAGAGAGCGACCCAGGTTCAATCCCCCACTGTGACCCATCCACCATTGTGTCCCTGAGCAAGACACTTAACCCCTCCTTGCTCCAGAGGCGTGCGACCACTGGCATAAAAATAGCATTAAGTCACTTTGGATAAAAGCATCAGCTAAAATGAATAAATGTAATGTCAATATCTGGATAAAGTAACCACACAGGAATTTCTGTTTTGGGCTAATAAATACAATATGATAAACTCTTTTTACCTAACGCATCAAAGTACTTCATCACATTGACACAAAAATCCAATACTGCCATAAATCATCAGTCCTGTGCATGGATTTGAAACATTTTCCACTATGACCTCACATGCAACCACAATTAAATGAATAGTTGCTACAGTATAAAGCGCTTTCAGCAGATGTCGCCTAGAGGAAGAGGTGATAGTGATAATGTCAAACAGCAGCTGGGATTATAAAGCGTAACAGGGAGCTCATAGTTGAGTTGTGGGATCTGAAAGCCTGCCTACCATCACCATAGGATGCTGAAGGAAGTCAATCCTCATCTGTCAGCAGTTGTTGTCTTGTCTCCCCCTTGTGTCACTGTGAAATCATTACAGTGTTTCTGCTTGAATGACCCTGCACGGCAGATACCAGCGCACTGACACGGTCCATGATTAAGTCTCATAGAAGCAGAATTTACCACATTTAATATAATTTTCTCTCATTTTCCAGGTTTAGCAGCAGGACTAAACAATAACTATGCAGGGGCTCCTAAAGGTTTTGATCCTTACTTTGGCCCTGTCAAGTCCAACCAGATGCCAGAGCAGAAGGAGGAAAGGCCAAAGAGAGGTCATCATTAATGAGACCAAAAGTGAGTGTTAAATAGCCATGAAATGTTTCAAAGCTGTATGTCCCACAGTCCGAAGATGAGTTGAATTAATAGAGTTAATAAGAGATAGTAGAACTAATGTCTTTCAGCATTTAACTGTAGAAAAAATGAATGATCTGTCTGTGGAGCTTTACAGGATTTAATGGAATGTGTGTTGATGCAGTGTGTACTGTAACGCTGATCATCTGTATGATTTCATGCATTGTCTGACAGTTTTGTAATGTTGCCATTTGCAAGTTTCATTAAGATACCATTTAGAGCAGGCGAGGCTGGGTCCCAAACTGTTTCAGAGGGGCTCGTTGAATGGAAGTGAGCAAATGTTACATTAGTTATTGCTAATTATTAGGGTTGGGGCAGTGGATAAGACACGTGCCTTTTGTGTGAGAGACCTGGGTTCAACTCCCACTGTGACCCATCCACCAAAGTGTCCCTGAGCAAGACACCTAACCCCTCGTTGCTCCAGAGGTGTGCGACCTCTGACATATAATAACAACTGTAAGTAGCTTTGGATAAAAGCATCAGCTAAATGAGTTAATGTAAACATGAGTTCAGTCATGAACATGAAACATGAGTTTTTTAGTCTGAAGTTTTGTCAAACAGCAACATCAGGTTATCTTAGCTCAGTTGTAGGATATCCCCTCATTAGTTTTCAAGATGTCTTGTTATCGAACAGGTTTGTCCAGGAAATAGTCTGACCCAATAGGTAGCACAAGATGGCAGATCAGTGTTTTACCAAAGTCATTAAGAATCATGTTCACCGTGATAATTCATACCAAATAGTCAGTAGTGGTCAAGACATGTTGTTCTTGACAGTTGAATGGGTGAAGGGACCATTGCTGGTTGGACAACGGAGCCAAACACTTTCTAAAATATGCAGATATCTTGATAGAATGTAGTTATAGAAGTTAGAATAAACCACTGCGCCGACTTCTTCAAACCTCTTTACAAACCCTCAAATATTTGCTGTTGCAGGTTTTCTCATGCTTGAATTCTTGAATGAGATTTTTGTTTCGAAACATTGAGTTCTAATCTGTTAGTTTATTGTTCACAGTGAATTTTTCATTCATTCCAGCAAATTGCACGTGTTTTGGCACGTGCGCAAAAGAGTAAGTGCAATTGTCTACAATTTGCACAATAACCACTTGCACATGTCATGCAAACGTTCTTTCATCGTCTGAGCCATCATGTGCTAAATGTTTATCAAAAGACAGGTTCATTCATAAATTTGTTGTAATTTACAGTGTTTAAAAATACAGGTGCAGCTCAGTTTTATTAATATATATAATTCATTTTTGAGATACACCTGTACATGAAAGGTCAAAGGTGAAGTTTCAGCTCACAGTAACACCCTGCAACACAAATATATTTACTTAATACTTACTTTACTTACAAATGTGCATTATCCTTTTTCAGTGTACAGTACTGTACACTATTTTACTTTTTAGTATAGTGAGCAGTCAGTGTCAACAGAAAAGTAGAACTAAACTAAAGAGATTTGTATATAAGAAACATTTCCAGGGCTGACGTGGGCTGTTCATGGTGAGAAAAACATCTAAACTCTCTGACCAGTCCTGCTCACACTGAAAAAACCAAGGCTTACTTTTGATTTACTGACACTGTAACTAGGTTTTAAATGAAAACATTTTGGGTGAGTTACTACCTTGTGTGACGTCCCATGCAACAACGTACAGTTTAGAGAATATAAAGACTAAAAGCTAAAAACTCTAAAGTGTGAGACTGCTGTGTTTTGCCTCCTGCATAGCCCTGATCTGCCCGGTGGAGATCATGTTCATCGTGGACAGTTCAGAGAATGCCAAATTTCTGCTTTTTGAGCAGCAGAAGGAGTTCATCCTGCGCTTCAGCACTAAGCTCATGCAGCTCCACTCAGCCGGCTGGCGCCTGCGCCTGCGACTGGCCGCGCTGCAGTACAGCAGCACCGTGTCAGTGGAGCACAACTTCAGAGACTGGCAGGACATGGACGTCTTCCAGAGCAGGGTGGCCTCCATGACCTTCATCGGCCACGGCACCTACTCCGCCTACGCCATCACTAACGCCACCCAGGTGTTCAGCCGCGAGACGTCTCCTAGCAGCCTGAGGGTGGCGCTGCTGATGGTGGATGGATCGGATCACCCACGCAGCCCCAACGCTGTGACGGCTGCTGCCGAGGCCAAACAGCACAACATCAGGGTGTTCACCATCAGGCTTTCGGGCCTGCCCAAGGACAGCGCCATGGGTACAAAACTACGATCCATTGCCAGCGCCCCCCCACAGCAGCACGTCTTCAGCCTCACTGACAGCCAGCTGGATCAAAGACTCTTCAGTGAACTGGTCAGTCATGTTTGTGTCACTTTGCACCAGTTCTTATTTCCTGCAGCAAGTCTTCAGTCTGAAGCATCACAGATGATGTTGTTGCACCCACAAATCAACTGCCGTTCATGAGGAGGAAGCAGAATGTAGAAAGACAGATGAACATAAACAATGAAAGTAATCTAGGGTTGCATAAACATACAGTAGGGGAGAGGGGGTGATTTGAGCCTGTGGGGAAGCTGAGCCACCCCTTGTTTCTCAGCAACCGTAGAAATATTGGTCATGTGACCACACATTTTCAGTCCCATTTTGCTCCCTCTGGGATGGAGAGAGGAACACGGAATAAGTGATGAGCACATTTAGATTTCTGCCTTTCAAAGTGATTTCTTTTCGTTCAAGTAGTCTGAAGATTGTTTTCATTAATCTCTAGATTATTATTTCTCGATTAATTGATCACTTGTTTGGTCTCTACAATGTCAGAAAAATGTTCATCAGTGTTTCCCAAAGCCCAGGCTGATGTCCTCAAATGTCTTGTTTTGTCCACAACCCAAAGATATTGAGATTATTGTCTTAGAGGTGCATAGAAACCAGGACATATTCACATTTAATAAACTGGAATCAAAATTTCTTAAAAAATAATTTAAACAGATTATTTGAGTATCAAAATAGCTAATAGTCAACAACCAATCAGCTTGCAGTTTTAGTTTTAAACAATCTCACACTTGGTGCTGGCGGAAGTTACAATATGAGGCTATACTGTTAGCATGATGTTACCTCTAAACTGCTGGATGACCTGGGGGAAGCTGAGCCAGTTATTTAACTGTAATTCTACTCTGCATTTTTACTTTTGCCACCAAATTGAATTTTAAGCCAAAAAACGTCATGCCATGCTTCTATAAATGGAAGACAGACAGGGCTCTAACTCCTCCTGGGGATTTGATCAGAGCAGAGGGAGAGGTACAGAACGGGAAGTCCAGAGGTGGCAAGGGGCGTGAAGATCAACACGATAACTTTAAAACGATACACTGACATGAAACAACCAGGAGACATGGCTGCAACGTGAAATGTACGCTCACAATAGGCCTTATCAGGGCCAAGAGACCAGAAAGTCATATTTTAGATCCAAAGTGATTATTCCCAGCGATGCACCACATCCTGAAATATATGTCCATATTTCAGTCAGATACATTCCTGCCGTGTCCTCACTTTAAAGATGGCCCAAGCAAAAACTGGCTGACCTCACACCGCTCTCCCCTTTGCTGCTGACAGTGTGAAAAGGTTTGGGTTAAGGTTAAGACATATTCAGGACGGCATTACAGCAAGAAATGTAGCCTTGTTAATTTCACTGAGACCATGTGGTGCAGCACGTGCCACTGGCTGAGGCGCAAGGTTTGTCCGGCCTCATGGATCCACACGATGTTTGGATAATAAATGTTAAAACACATAGGCCTGTATGACTGGAAATGATGCTTAGCTCACCTTCTGTCTTCTGTTCTTTCAGAACACAATTGTCAAAACTGGGGTAAGTAACTCCTGTCATCCCTGTTTGTTCACGTGATCATTTTCTGGGTTATTTTATTTTGACATTTGATGTTTTTCTGACATTCAACATTAAAGAAAGAGTAACATTCAGCAAGCTATCAAAATGAATTTGACCGTTTTGTTAACCAAAAGTTTCTGCTAGCTATTTCACCTGGACTCTTCTTTTTCCTGTGTCTTTATTTCAGTGCCCACAGCCTAAGACCTGTCTGTGTGAGAGTGGGGAGAGGGGTCACCCCGGAAGCCCGGTGAGTGTTTTATAGGATCTGTGCTGACATCCATGACACAATCTGTTAATCTGTGTCACACAACTATGTGGTGATATTTCACCACTCCTAGTACACAACAGATCATCAACTATAAGTACAATCTGACTGACACGCAAAACATGTGGAAAGACATGTTTCACTTTGAAATATATGATGTTCACAGTACATGCAGATTTTCTTCTCTATTGTTAAAATACCTTTTACTATCACTATGTTCATTGTTCCTAATTGATCATCATTGAAACATTTGCTTAATATTTGCTTAATGTATTGTTTCATTTGTCTGATATATTCAGATTTAAAACTGAATCATTTCACTTTATGTGATCTCAGTGGGATTCAAACCCACAACCTTGGTGCAAGGAGCTTAGTGCTTCTATGTAACAGAGCCACAAAAGACCCCTGCAAGGATTACAGTATGTACAAGCCATACATTAACGGATTACCATCCATAAATACAATTTCACTCAGTAAACTCAACTGGTAACCGTGGATACTGTGGAAGGGGGTGTGAACACCAGCAGTTCCTTTCAACGTGGAGCAGAATAGACAGCAAAGCAGAGGAATCCATCAGAGATCTCAGGCTCAGAGAGGTGGGCAAGGCCCCCGTCAGAGAGGACAGGCTCAGAATACAAAAATACAGTTTGTTTCTTGCATCAGTTATTGTAGAGTTGTCTTCATTGATAACAACTTGATTACATATAGGATGGATATGATGGGAATGAAACATAGTTGGTTTGAATGAAAGAAGTTCATTCAAAAGTTTTGTACTAAGAGTTTTAATAATAATAATAATAATAATAATAATAATAATAATAATAATAATAATAATAATAATAATAATACATTTATTTGTAGGGAGCTTTCAATCAAAGTGCTTTACAAAAACAATGCAATAAAAATACAAACAGTGCAATTAAATTTAAATTGAAACACTGAAAAGTAAATACCACTATATAAAGACATCAAAGACAAACGCAGACCCAGCAGTGAATAAGCAGGCTTTGATTTAAAAACCTCATCTGAACATGCCAGCCTAATGTCTGCTGGAAGACTGTTCCATAATGTACAGTCAGAAGCCCTGTCCCGTGGGAGCGCAGCAACCGTGTAGGCACACAAGAATTTAAAAGATCAGACAGATATAATAGTGCCTGGCCGTTCGCTATTTTTTGCGTTAACGATAAAACCTTAAAATCTGCTCTAACCTGAACAGGGAGCCAGTGCAGTGAACTTTTACCACATACCTGCAATAATAATAGCACCAAAGCGATAATAAAAACTGTTCTATATAAATCACCACTTGTTCCTTCATTGAAAAGTCATATGGGTAATAATCTTTGTGCATTCAACATTTTCATTGCAAATAGATAGATTAACGGTCACTTCCTCAGCCACACACAGCCCAGTAAGCCTCACACTGTGGCTTGTTATCCCTGGATAGCTGGGGATTCTCCCGGCCTCCGCAGGCTGGCGGCCTCCATCAGCAGGTGCGCCTGGCCTGCATCCAAAGCACTACAGGGAAATTATGTGAAAGAGCAGGAAATGTTTCCCACAATGCAAGTGTAGCAGGTGGTGAGAGGGCCAGCTGAAAGGGCTGTTTTCACTGGTAGCGCTACTGAAGAGAGGCCCTTGGAAAGAAGCAAAGGTCAAGGATGGAAGATTAAACATGAGCAAACACACAGGCTGCAGTGATCTGAGAACCTGCTGCGCTCAGTTGGATGTTTATGTTGGACAGGGGTTACAGACAGGTCGCCCTGAGAATGCCCTACCTCACCTTTGCCTATACATACACGGAGTCCAAACTAAAAGGGGCCCAAATATTCTCATTCGGCACAACCTCTCCCTTTACTTTCATCTAGGGGAAACCGGGCGAGCCGGGGTCTGATGGAGCTCCAGGTCCAAAGGGATCTCGCGTAAGTCTCTATTGTCTTTATAATCCAGTGCTGGTAACAGAAAAAATCCACAAAGTGTTGTTTGATGTGCTGTTTTGTTTGGGCTCGCTCACTGCAGGGGGAACCTGGCATTAATGGACGTCCAGGAATGGAGGGCCTCGTGGTAATCATCATATATTTTTCTCAAACGTCTCTTGCCTGGATTACAGGTTTTCAAAAATGAAATCTGAGTATTAGATTACGGTTGCCCCTTTTATGGCAGTGTTTTACCATTAAAACAAGTAGCAAAATGTTATTCTGTGACATCTCCTGTGCTCCCATCATATTCAGTAGTCCTGCGGTGATGTTAGTTGGCTGTTTGAGTTTCTTTTACAGTACCATGATGGCTGGTGGGCAGGCAACTGTCTGCTAAAATTAAAAAGGTTTAATGTAAAATTTCCTTTTCTCTAGGGTCGGCCTGGTAGCAAAGGCGAAAAGGTTTGTATTGTTATTATTTTGTATTTGATACCACTTGCTGAATCTAGGTATGGAAATATCATTAACATTAGCACAATTCTATATGAAATGCCATAAATACAGATCTTGCCAGTTGTCACAATTTCAGTACTAAAAAGCCTACAGGCCTTTAACCAGCGTCAGACAGATTAGAAAGTTGTTTGTTTATCTGCACCTTTACTGGTTGTGTTTTCCAGGGGGAACAGGGTGAATGTGGTGCCCCCGGTAAAAAGGGTGAACAAGTAGGTTTAATACGTTTTTATTGATTTATTTGCAACGTGAGTGTGGCCATGTGCTGAATGTGAAAATAGTGATATTATATTGATATCTTTCCTTAGGGTGCAGATGGACCTCCTGGCCCCAGAGGCCCCAGAGGAGAGCAGGTGAAGTTTTTTAAACTATTTATCCCATTACTGTGTGCACATCATGCGCATATGAATGGCTGCGCAGTACAATGATCACATCATTATTACACTGAGCCCGAGTTAACGGTTCCCCACTACAACTGATTGTGCCTTAGCTCAGATGTCTTCCTGTTGTAATCATTGCTGGTAATCTGATGTACAGTGTTTCACATATGGACCTACACTCACAGAGTATAGAACAACTTCAAATTGTCGATAAATAACAAAAAGAAAGTTATGTATCAGACAGTGTCATAGTTTTGGCACCACAGCAGCTCGGCTGAATTTACATTTATGAGGACATTGAAATGAAATAATGGAGATAAAACCCCAAAACGCACCTGACATGCTGTTCACTCAAAACTCAAAAGGTATAACATGTTTTTATGTTCCTCTATTGTGACTCCATAGTGCTGTTAGTATGTTGCTTAAATACAACAAATAGAAAATTCATCAAACAAATCAACCGAGCAGAAATTCATGGGTTAGTTCTACATTTTGGGAAATACACTTATTAACCATCTCGTGTCTGTGTGTTAAGTTCAGAGTCAGGATGTGCTTAGCCTAACTTAGCATAAAGATATAGAAGCAGGTGGAAACAGCTAGCCTGGCTCTGTCCAAAGCTCAGAAATGTGCCTACAAACATCTCTGAAGTTCACTAACTGAATCACCCTGAAATGCAAATGAACAGACATTTGCATTTCAGGGTGATTTATTGTTAGAAGTAGGTGTATGTGCCCTTTAGCTGGGAAGTACACCTATAAAATTGAGTAGAACTCTATGTGCGTGAGTCTTCATACCCGAACGGGTGTGTGGTCAAATTGAAAGATTCCTGTGTCCCGCCACATCCGCACTGAAACAATCAGTGGTGCGGTGAAAGCCACACACTCTGGGTCCATCTCCTGCTCTGCACTTGTGGAATGTGAGCTGTGGATTAGATCTTATCCCCCTCCTAATGTAGCCTTTCTAAAGCGGGGAATCCAAGCTTGCAATGTTTGGTTGAAGTCTTTGAGCAGACGTTGTCCCAGAGGATTAGGATTTGGGCACATATTATCCATTCCCTCTCTCCTTAAATGCTTGTTGCCCCCTTCAGCATCGGTAGAACAACGGGAGCCATCGTTGGAGTGCCATTAGGTTTCACTTCCTTCTGATCTGTCTCCAGTTCCCATGAAATACCACTGTCAAACGTTTATTCATTATTCTGTCATACCAAAGTATCCACCAGTCCTTAGACAGGTGAGTGGGGACTGAAGGAGCAAGAGATGAAGGAGATTAGGCTCTAAACTTGAACCTTAATGATACACGCATACTAACTTTGGAGGCTTTCCCTGTCAGGTAATACTGTAACTCTATTATGATGACACAACGACAGCTCTGTTTGGGGTCTGTGGAGCAACCAAATGGAACTGAGCCGTAATCATATATACATAACAATATTAAATTGTATTTTAGGTATTTTACCTTGTTTCCCCCCATCTTCTGTGATATGGAAATCAGCCTGCAAGAACTTGTTTGTATGAGTCAGGTAATCGATCACAGTCAACATCTGTTAAAGCAAAATCAAAGCATGCATCTTCAGAATTATGACTTTACAAATTATTGACAATGTACAGTTACCCCTAACTGACACAATCAGTGATACACCGGACATCCGATAGAGACCCTGATAGTACTGACAATTTAATCCTACAGTTGGCTGCTTTTGGTTACGTTTTCATGATACAAATTTCTGTAGATTTCTAACATTTGCATGTCAAAGGTTCACTTTTACACTCCTCTTAGATTCCAGCAGAGGGCAGTCACAGCTCATCAACCAGTGCCACACACTGATACCAATGTTCTACATGTCAAATATGTCTGTCATGCCTGATTAACAGTTAAATGAAAACATGCTCAGCCCCAGGTTATAAGGTGATTATAAATGAATGGAGAGTAACCTCTGTCGGAAAGTTAGAATCAACACCCTCACATATCGTAAAGGGCAATTCCCCTGATTTTACGCATCACTTTCTGTGTACAGGTCTTGGGGGGGCACTGCTACATATGTGAAAAAAGTTGTATAAACACTTTTTTGTCTTCAGAGGAAGTTGTATAATGAAGCCTCATGTGATGCCACTTGAGTCCGTGTTGGTTGGGGCTGAAGATCACAAGTTTGAAAATCAAAAGAGAAGAATCTGGGTTTGTGGAGTTAGTCAGCTTTCCAAACACCTGCAGCCCACCCCTGGGTCTGCTTGAGGCTAGAGGCCAAAGGAAAAAACCGCTACCATCATAGCACAGCCAAATCAACCGAACTGCCTGTGGCTGACTTGCATTGGGGATATTGTAGGGTCCAGATTTTGACAAGAAAGTAGAATGTGTGATATAGATAGTGATATCTCTGGTTCTGCTGCATCGACTTTCCTTTGTGAGTCCAACAATGTCATAGGAACGCAATGCTCAATCCAGTTCTCTTAACATTTCAGCATATTGTGAGAAATGTCAGCAATGCGAAGCATATGTTGTTTGGCTTAAACATGCAAGACATTGGTCTTTTAGAAGTCAAACAGTGCCAAGATCAGCCTAGTTAATGTACAAGGTTATCACTCTCTTCTTCAGGTTCTTTTACCGTGCTGCAAGTGCTCAGTGTCCACTTCTGAATATGTTGAGCGCCCTTTTAATTTATCTCTTAGTATTATAAGCTTCACAGCATACAATACTTTTTCCTGTAATGTTGCCATAACCATTGTGTGGATTCCTTGCCAGCTACCAAGTAACCAACAAGTAAATCCCCCTCAGTGTTACTTGCATATTTACTGCACATTTAAAAACCTTAATCCCACCCTTAAATCCTTAAAATTTCACCATTTGCACTTGGGTGATGCAGCTGGAGAAACTCACTAGCCACAACAGCGACTGGGGCTTAATACCCCCTGCTGTCTTAGTCAGTGGGAAGCTAGTAACGGATCATTTTGTATTGACAGGTAATTCCATAAGTGTCAGAGAAGACATAAACCTTGAAGAGATTTGACAATAACAAGAATAGGGAACTGAGCTTTCCAAAACCCCTCAAAACCACAAAACCATTACATCACCTGCCTTATCTTTCTTTTAACTTGTATATCTTAAACCCACAATATATCAAGAACATTGACACGTTGAAAATGGTAGTTAAATTAGGTTAATTTTATCTTATTTATGGAATCATATGCATTAAATGCCTATTCCTGTTTTGTTCCTGTCTCAGGGAGCCAGGGGAGAACCTGGAGACCATGGTCCCGAGGGGCCATCTGGATCTAAAGTAAGAACACTGGCAATTAAGTGCCAAAGTAAAGTAAAGTAAACCAGTATGTTCACAGGTTAAAGCTATGGGCGTGTTGGTAAGTTTCTTTTTCCTTCTCATGAAAGGGTGAACGAGGACCGAGGGGTGCACCTGGACCTCCAGGAGATAACGGCATTGGGTTCCCTGGTCCCAAGGTAAAAAATTAGGTTTTGTTCGGTATTGAATTAAATAAGGAATATTTTCCTATGTATCTAAGTGAGGCATCTTATGTACTTTTCAGTTTATCTTCATTCTATTAACTGTATTTTTCAGGGTGACAATGGAAACCAAGGAAGACCAGGCCCTCCTGGACCAATGGGTGTGGGTGAACCAGGAACACCGGTGAGTGAAAATTCAGGAACTACTCATATAGCTGATATATTTATCTCCATCACCCCATTCCTGTGTGGTGCTTAAATCAATGCCTAAGAGATTTTATTTTAAATATTGTTCCTGAATATCCTCTCCTATGCACTGGTGATTTTCTTTTCTATTTGGCAGAGACACAACTCTATTCAGTGGCACATAGTAAAACAGGTGTGCTCATTTAAAAAGGATATTATAAACCGTCATGGTAAAGCCCTCATAACTGTCATGAGATTTTATCAGGTAACATGTCTGTAGATGTTAAACAACTGCACATACACAGCAAACTGAGGTAATCAATAACAAAACTCGGATTTAGCCTCATATTTATAGTTTTCATGTCCAGTGTATTGAAGTGCAGACAATGAAAGACATCAGTAAACTGTGTGTACAAAGTGCTCCCTTCCAACAAACTAAACTATCACTGTACTTACGGATGGGTTGATACTGATGGAAGCAAAGAAAGGAAAGAAGAAGATAAATTGGATTTTATATGGGAAACTGTAGCTAGCGGTGGAAATTAACCACTAATAAACACCTAACTTTGAATTTACAGCACTGGGAAATTTTACTAACAAATCAGTCAAGTGTTGTTCATGTTTGATAACGGTTAGCCAATGCAAATCAAGTCAAAGTCAACATTATTATCAATTCTGCCATTTGCACAGGACATAGACAGGATTAAAATGCTGTTTCTCACAGTCCTCCACTGTAAAACAGAAACACACAAACAACAAAATATCTAATTATAAATTTATATCTAAACATATATTAGATATCTAAAATAAAGGTTCCCTTGAAGTTGAGGGAGGTACACACATATGAAACATACAACATACTGGATAGTCCAATGAATAAGTAGTGCAAAAAGCTTAATGGATGTGGTAAACTCTACAATGTTCATGTTAATAAATGAGTTATGAGCAGGTCTAGTGGAGAAGTGAAAGGTGACAGTGCCTGAAAAGGAGAGTTCAGATGTTTATATGCAAAACTTTCTGACTTATTTGGAGAAGGAGGGGAGATAATTCAGCTTCCTGACAGCTTGATGTATAAAGCTGACTACCATCTAATGGTGCTAGATAGGAGGCTCCGGTACTTTTACCAGAAGGTAGGAGACTGAAGAAAGTGCATGAGGGGTGGGTTTGGTCACTCACAATGCTGATAGCTTTGCGGGCTAGGCGAGTATTAAAAATTTCCAGGAGAGGGGGTAGTGAAGCACCGGCTAACTTCTTGCTGTCTTGCCAGGGTCTGTCTGTTGGCAGCTGAGTCACACGGTGATGCAGCTGGTCAGAATGATCTCAATGGTGCCATCGTAGAGGGGGTGCATGATAGGTGGGCTCTGGCTCTCTCTCAGTGTTCAGAGGAGGTAGAGGCACTGCTGGACTTTGTTGGCCAGTGATACAGTGTTGTTCTTTCAGGAGAGGTCCTCTGTGATGTGCACCCCCAGGAATATGGTGCTGCTTACCTGTTCCACTGCAGTTCCATTGATAGTCAGCGGGGTTGCTGGGTGTGGCCCTTCCACAAAACAAGATAGATCTGAATTTGAATAAATACATTTGAGCAACCGGAATGAAATTGTTTTAATATTGGACGATTGGGAATACTTAAAAAACTTGAAATCAAGATTCGGAACTCTGGAAAATTATAACAACAGGATTCAAACCACTCTGGATAACCCACACACTGAGGAACTGGGATGTTTTTTTTCTGAAGAGAAATGTGGCTGAGTTTAGCTAAAATTTTTCAAATGTTGTTTTTGAACACTTTGAGTAGTACAAGCACACTTGTATTTATCTCCATCGTATTGGGGTGGCAACGGTTTCAAACATGTAAATATATCTGCATCGTTTATTTGTTGAACCGACCCTTTAAATATTGCCACACAACAAATGCAGAATAAAACACCACACAAGTTCCTGTTGGCAGTGCAGCTCATATTCCAGCAACTGACCTTTTATTATTGCTGACTTGATGTTATAGTGCCTCCAATTACAATCACTAATGTAATGTGTCTATCTGTTAAAGGTTCAGTGTGTAATATTTCTGGGGATGTAGTGACACAAATGCAATATAAGATCCATAACTATGTTTTCAGTGGTGTGTAAAGAACTTATATAATAACCTATTATGTTTTTATTACCTTTGAATGAGCCCTTTTTATCTACATAAGCACGGGCACCCTCTTACATGAACATCACCACATTGCATCGTCGTGTTTCTACAGTAGCTAAAAACAGACAAACAATTCTACTTCTGGTAGAATTCATGCAGTGCAGACTAGGGGTGGGAATAACCAGAGGACCAACGATACGATATTATCACGATACTTATGTCACGATACGATATCATTGCGATTTTAAATATATTGCAATTTATTATCTTTTTTCCAACTTCAAATTGTGTCCCCAAAGGAAATCTCTTGTTCTCGTGGACTGAAAAAGCAATTGATTTTATTATTTTAGTACCAAAAAGTAAAATTCACATATACAATTCATATAATAAAAGATCGATACTTGACCTCCATGTATCGATATAATATTGCCATGGAAAATATCGCGATACTATACTGTACCAATTATTCCCCCACCCCTAGTGCAGACACTCATCACTATGTTGAATATGTACATTAGCAGAAGAAGTAGTAATAATCCGAGATGGGGAATCGAGTTAGAGACTCGGACTCGAGTGCGACTTAAGTCGCACACACAGTGACTTCAGACTCAACTTGAGACTCGTCCTCAGCCCAGACTCGACTCGACTCGACTCGGACTCGAGGTGCGGGACTCGCAAACAATGTTTATTTTTTAGGAAACTTCTCATGAGCTTTCCGTTATGCCCTCCCTCCATTACCTATAACCTGCCTACATAAAACGTAGCATCTGCTGTGCGCGGCCGCACGTGAGAGAGGACTACAAACACAGGCAGCTGCTGGGCCATTCATCATAAACTTTGGCTTTAAAACTTCATACAACAAGACCCAAATAAAGAAGCACTGAACGCAAATATGAGGTGAGTAAACATGTTTAGCTCAGCACTGGCCATGTTACGTTAGCTTGCTTCTTGCTTCCGCTACGACCTATGGGAGGTTTACTCCTACTGTCGTTCTTTATGAAAAGATGAGGGTTTGTTTACTTGCCAAAATTGTGGTGGTTGACTAACATAATTATTTACGTCCCGCTGGCTGGCATCACCTTAATTATTGCTGTTGGCTGAAAAGAGGTTACAGGTTTATTGTTGATCATGTGACCTTACAGTTTTATTTAGTTATAACATTACACTGGTTTGAGAGTCTGCAGGGTGTGCTGGCCTATTTAAGCTGTCATTGATTGCATTGCACATTATGGTTGTGCTCTGTAAGTTAAAAACAGGTTACGGCTTTATTGATGTAACTTTACAATTTTATTTTGTTAACTTCTTTACACTGGTTTTGAGAGTCAACGGGGTTTGTTGACTTACAGTAGTTTATAAGCTCTCATTAACTGTAGGCGCATTGTAGGCCTACATTAGGCTTACATTAGGTTTATTGTTGATTATGCAACGTCACTGTTTTATTTAGTTAACATTACACTGGGTTTAAGAGTCTGGGGAGTGTTTTTACTTACAGTATTTAATAAGCTGTCAATAATTGCATTGTACATTACATGGTTGTGCTCTAAAAACAGGTTACAGTTACAGAATTTGTTATAGCTATGCAGTTTTAGTAGCAACCTGGTTTGAACACAGCAGGTGATACAACATTTGTAACAACCACAAGAGACTTGAGACTTGACCTGGACTCTAGCTCAAGACTTGAGACTTGACCTGGACTCTAGCTCAAAGACTTCTCTCTCAGCATCTCTGGTAATAATATTCTGCAGGGGTCGGCAAATAAGTTTTGCATCAGAGCAATAGTTTCAACCATTAGATGGTGGATGAGAATATAACCCATAATATTCTCTTGCATAAATATGTTGTTTGGTTAGCTCAATTGGTAAGGTGCATGACTTGAAACCCAAGGGTTGATTGTCTGATCTCTCTTCAACAAATGGATTCAGCTGCCAGTGTTTCTCAGATCACAGCATGTGCAGCACTGTTTTTGTTTCGGTGTTTGATCCACATCCATCAACCTACAGAAGCTTTTTTATTTCCCCAGTATCTCCAGGCTGAGGAAATTTAGGGGAATCACATTTTCTGACGGCTCTTTCAGAGTTGTGTTGAGCAGGCTACAGACCCTTTCAATCTCATTCAGGATTTTTCAAAGTAAAAGCTCAGTTCAACTCCAATTACTGCATTACAGTAAACATGCTTCTCACACTACTTTGTAGAAAAAAAACATTAAAGAGGAAGTGATTATGTGAGTAACTGTTGATGCCATGACTGAGATCTATTTCAGTACCGCTATGAAAGTATTTATTTCTTTATTTCTTTTTTTGCTGCTATCAAAGCACCATAATCTGACCACAGGCCAAATATTATTGCTGGCTGTCATTTTTGGCGAGGGTCCAAAATCACAGAGAGAATGAATGTGTTTCCCTTGTCAATGTTTGAATAAATTTTGTTTAATATGTTGTTTATAATGGACTGTGGTGCAGAAACAGTGACAGTGTTTCAAACTCTTGGCTTGCATTTTCCATGTTATCTGTCAGTGCCCAAGTAACAATAACACATGGTTTTACTGAATAATTAAGTAAATATGATTTTATTAATAAATATACCCAAAGAAACCTAATTTTTTGACTGGCCACTCTCTGCTGTCTCAGAGAGACACCTTTGTGCTCTGTCAGCCACTGTAGCTGTCTTACGCTCTTTGAAAGGTTAGGGGGCAGTGGTAGACTGGACAGATGGTTGCAATTCACAACCCTCACCACTAGATGCCACTAAATCTTACACACTGAACCTTTGAACTATCTTTGTGTTGATGTGTTTAGGGTCCAGCAGGGCCACAAGGCATGCAAGGATCTCCAGGGTTTCCAGGTGAGGGTCTCCCAGGTCCAAAGGTAAGTTGCAAGACAAGCTGGTTCACCCCAACTAGCATGTATGATTTTACTTAGAAACAATCACATTTATTCATTTAGCTGACGCTTTTATCCAAAGCGACTTACAATTGCTATACATGTCACCCGGGTCTCTCACACCAAAGGCAGGCATCTTAACCATTGCACCATCCCAGATGTTTTACAAAATACAACACGTGACACATCAGTGCTTATGTGAGATGTGTTCAGATGTAACTGCTCCATGTAATTAGTGAATAAAAAAAGATGAAATGTATCATTATGTCATTATGATTATGAGGTTGTTTTTCCAGGCCTTTCTGTTTTCTTAACCACCCCAGTGTGTTTCTTACAGGGTGGCAGGGGGTACGAGGGTCCCAAGGGCAGCCGTGGACCACCAGGAGTCGGCTACAAAGGTGATAAGGTATGGTTATGGTTTATAAGGTCACCTATCAAACACGACTGGCAGTGCAGACACATGTATAGTGAAAACCTGTCATTTTCCAAAGCATATCTGGCCTGTCTGATCTCTCACCTGTCTGACCTTCAGGGAAACACAGGACCACCCGGGCTGCCAGGTTTGGTGGGGTTTCCAGGGGCAGGCATCCAAGGAGAAAAGGCAAGGCCAATGAAAATTTGAGGAATTTGCTTCCCAAATTGATCCTTTATTTGTATTGTAAGTTATCAAGGTATCAAGATTAATGTGCACAGGGTTGAACAATAAAATGTAAGTTGTTGCCCCTTTGCTACACAAATATAACAATATCAATATCTCTGAACATGTGTTAGTCTGTGCACTCAAACAGTCCTGTTGAGCTGGTGTAGTTTCATCTGTCTACACTCAACTGTTTTTTTTCTAATGGTTTGACCATTTTACCCAGCTGGGAGTAAGCAAATGGGAAATGTGCAAATGTAGCAAAGTTTGAAAGAGCTACTGGCTGCCCATCATGGAACGTTGTTTAACACAGCTTAAATTCTGATATTTCTTTCTGGCTTTAGGGGGACCAAGGGCCAGCTGGGCCTTCTGGTCCCAGAGGACCTCCTGGACTGGGTATAGTTGGACCAAAGGTTAGTAGCAGAATATCAGTAGAGAAGTTAAACTGTGGCTGATTATTATTATTTAGGAATGAGTGATATGTTTAACAGGCATTAATCATTTATTAATGTAATGTGACATTTATGAGAAATATATAGAGAATATACATTATCACAGATTGTTTTCAAGTAAGACTGTGTAAGGGCTCGATGAGATCTGTCGAAGCCTACAAGAGAGAAGAGCAGCTTGCAGCATGTTTTTATTGTTTCTAGGCAACCACCAAATTACCTGCCCTCAGTCAAACCGGTATTTTGTTGTGAACTAAACTTTCAAATCTGACCCAATTACACTATAGGAAAAACACAGATGACAGCAGGTGCTTGTGTTCTGAGTTGATTCATCTTCAATTCGAGGTGTTTAAAGTGCTCCTGTAAAAACGCGAGGTCCTCAAGGGCGTGATCAGTGCACTCCTGCCTCCAGAAAACAACCGGAAAAGATGCTTCTCACTGGAAACAAATGCACCCTGTTTGATCATGGTTGGACATTTGAAAGATAGGCTATCTCTTACAAATGTTACTTACTATGTTAAAACCAACACTCAGATAATCTGAATCACTGTATAAGTATAAGTGCACCCAAAATGTCTGTACAACTCTCTCAATGCGCAGTAAAACAGTCATTTCACACAACTACAGTAAGTATAGAAGGTTAAAGTTGAACCAGGAAGACATTCGGCTGTGATGGATGAGCATACATAGTTTTACCAGGGTGTTTAATACCAGTTTTCTGACTCTTTAAGTCATAAAGTCTTAAAAAAAACCTACAGTACATGACACCAACTATGGAGCACTAAAACCATCTTATGCACCTTCCAGTTGTTGGTCATCTGATGTGACATTCATTCATTTGTGGTGCTTCACAGGGTGACCAGGGTTTTCCTGGAGAGCCTGGACCTCAGGGGGGAGAGGGGTGTTGGTGAGACAGGACCAAAGGTAGATGATGAAACCCTCCTCGGATAATGCATGTTCAGTAGAATGAAGAATGAGTCCTGGACATGTTGAGTGTATGTGTGTGTATGTGTTTTCCAGGGGGAGCCAGGGCCTGATGGGCCTGCTGGGATACCTGGAATTCCTGGTGAGGATGGAGCTGTTGGGCCTAAGGTGAGTCAGTGACTGAAACTCATTAAATTACTGGAATGGGTAGTCTGTCACAGCTTGTTTCACTTGTTGCTTAAACTGTTGCTATGACAACACTGTGACTGCGCATTTCACCATAGAAACATCGAGCTAATGCACTGCTGTAGCATACAGTGAGCGAATTGAACAAGTTGACCTTCTCAAAAATCTGGGTGTGTGTTCCCAACTCAAATAAATGTAAAGTCTGTGTGACCAGATTAAGACCTATATTTACTATGGCCAGAAAATACAACTTGAAGTTAACATAATGTCAGATGGTGACGTCATTCTGGATTAGTAGGAGGAAACATAAAGTGATCACTCTTTGTATTATCTCCTACTCTGACTCGTGTTTCAACGGGTCTTACATGACATTAAGGAAGTAAGTCAAGTCATGTCTCTATCACCTTAGAAAAGTTCCTAAGATAAGATCAGTCTGAAACGCTGGAGATGCAAAAAAGACTGTACGTGCCTTTATCTCTTCTCGGCTAGATTGTTGCAACAACTTGTTCTCATGTCTAAATTAAATAACTCTCAACCGTTTACAGATTGTGCAGAACTCAGCTGCGAGGTTTCTTGACATTGGCTCCCTGTTTGTTTTAGGATTGTTTTAAAGATCTTGTTGTTTACTTTAAAGCTCTTCATGGCCTGGCTCCAAAATATATACTTGATCTTTTAACCCCTTTATGATCCTGTCCGTAGCCTTAGATCCTCCAGCAGTGGTCTTCTGTGCATCATCATCAGGGTCCCGACCGAGACTCTGTAATGACCTGCCTGAGGACATCAGGCTGTCTCCTATTAAGGCCCAACCTGAAACTCTTTCTGATTTTATCTGATCTACCAGCCCTTTTATTGTTGCAATTTCATTTTAACTTGTGCATTTTATGTTATATTTTATTGTTATCTCTTAGTGACTGCTTCATCTGCCTATGAAGAACTTTGTACTGTTTGATAAGCACTCTACAAATAAAGTTTATTGTTATTATCATTAGGACTTTCAGCTCTTTAGTCAGTAATATGTGCACCACATCAGCCCACAGTGTTATCTGTTCATCTTCATTTCTTCTTCATTACTTCTATGTTCAGAACACGAAACAACAGACAAACAAGCTTTTGACTCACTAGAAACATTTAGTTTGTTTAATGCTGTGTAACGCAGTTTGACTTGCTTTTTAATCCAGGGAGAGATGGGGGTACCAGGTCTGCGAGGCCTAGAGGGAGCACCAGGCAAAAGCATCACTGGAGAAAAGGTAATCTGCCATGGTGCAGCTGCTTCCGAAGAATATTTCCAGTAACTTGAACAATATCCTGATTGCTGTTTGTTCAACATGAAGAAGCGTTGCTTTGTTATAATGGCCCTCTCATGAGTGTTTCCTGGTAATGCAAGGCGTAAAACCACTGGCACGTATGTAAGTAGTTACTTAGTGATTAAAGTACATATTTACATACCTGTACCGACAACGATTTCACTGAAACAGGCATATGACCAACTGAATTATTGTACTTAGTTGTATTTACTTTTTAGAGCTGATGTGTCAATGAGCTTTTTGAATTTCACAGGGAGACAGAGGTGACCGTGGGCCAAGGGGACTTTCAGGGTCTCCAGGTCCAGTTGGACCTGCTGGAGCTAAGGTATGTTACATAGAAGTGTGCAGGCTACCCCTAAGTACTTTCAGGTTCACATCTGCTCACAGTAGGTGGTGGTGTAACATTGTATTGGTATTGTAAAAACAGCTGTCTGCTGCTGCTTAATACGACTAGTACGACTAATACGACTAATAGACTGTATATAAGAAGACAAGGTTGATGAGAGTACAATAAAATAAAACAAATAAATATGTAAATAACTTCATGAAAGGAATAAAAATAAATAGAAATCAAATAAAGGATTAAAATTATATTGAAACCAACTAAATCATTAGGACAGAAGGAGACAAGAGAAAAAACATCATAAATGCACGCAAGCATGAAGGATTAGTAAGGTAAAGCAAGCTAGAAGAGGGTTAAGAAAATGCTAAGCTAAACTATATATCTTATATCGATACATGGAGGTCAAGTATCGATCTTTTATTATATGAATTGTATATGTGAATTTTACTTTTTGGTACTAAAATAATAAAATCAGTTGCTTTTTCAGTCCACGAGAACAAGAGATTTCCTTTGGGGACACAATTTGAAGTTGGAAAAAAGATAATAAATTGCAATATATTTAAAGCTAAAGAGGTATGTTTTAAGATTTGTTTAGCAAGAATTCATGGTTTGAGACACTCTTAGCTCATCTGGCAGGCTATTTTGGGCAGTTTTGGGTTGTCCTCCCGTGACTGACAGACGTTTGAGTTTGTCATGCTCAGGTTAGTATTTAGGTTCACACTGCAGGCCTTAATGCTCAATTCTGAGTTTTTCCCAGATCCGATTTTGTTGTTTGACAGTTCACTTTAGAGCTTAAACGAGGCCCAAAGGTTATCCCCGTTTAGCTCCGACTTGCTAACCCTGATTATTTTCACGGGAGACTCCCATATTTCATTGCCCTCTCCCGGTTTACTCCCGGGGTCACATCTCTCCCGAGTTGTGACAAATGTTCACAACTTTCTGTCCTTTCCATGACACATGAGTCTCTCTCTCTCTCTCTCTCTGTCTCTCGCTCACTCTACTGCATCAACTCAGATAAGTAGCATGGACGTAACTGAGAAGAGAGCTTGTGACCTGGTGGATTTCAGGTGTAAGAAAGGGAATTTGTGAGCAGATGATATCGAGGTAGAGGAGGAAGAGAGCCACATGTTTAAAAATGGCCTCAGTTTCAAACTAACCGTCCAGACTGAGGCCTGCATTCCAAAATTCCGATCTGTAGAAGAATATCATGGAAAACAATGCAGTAATCAGTAGTTAAGTTCATTTTTTGGACAATGCTATTTTTTAATTTTATTTTTAAATTTCACTGCATGTTTTCTTAATGTGAAAATTAACCTTTCTCAAAGCATTTTCCTTCCTGTTATTTAACATTTTGTCATTGCAAGGTATTTTTTCAGAACATTTTTAACAAATGCTTTCAAACAGTGGTGGGGACATCCTGATTCTGACCCCAGTCTCCCCAGTGTAAATGAATGGCTGTCAACCTTTTTTTTAATGTCCCGCCCCATCCATGCTGTGATTCATGAAAAGTGAAATTGTTAAGCTACTTAATGTGAGATCAGCTGGCAGGAGGGAACATGAACAGATGAGCGTCACATAGTGTGTCAGAGAGCCTGATATTGAGAGGGCAGCAAAGAGTAGGCCTACCGGCAGCTTGTGAGAAGTGCCGGTACGCCAAGGAGTAAAATGTAGAGGAAAAAGTGCTGGTACTGAGTACTTGTGTGTACGGGCTCATTTCAAGCACTGCATGTAATACAAATGGTCAGCTCCTGAGACAAAGACTTTTGTGCTGTGCTTGAGAAAAGACATAACATGTTTGCTCTGCAGCTTACATGGTCCTGACACAAACACTTATCTGCTGGCAGCTAAATGTCTGATTTTTTTATCCAGGGAGAGCCTGGCAGCCTAGGAATGGTGGGCCTACCTGGACCTGCTGGCCGTGGTTTACAAGGATCAAAGGTGATGACAGCCAGTAAATCAGAAATGCACACACACACACAACACACACACACACACACACACACACACACACACACACACACACACACACACACACACACACACACACACACATACACATACATACTCAAACAGACAGCCTGACTGACAAGCTTGGTCCTGCTAATTTGCATTCACCAAAAATTAAACACGATCTCAGGAGATACATGGGAGCCCTCTACAAAAAGCCAGTTACAATAACAGGACATCAACCTCAGTGCTGTCATCCAAAGATGAGTGACATTGCTAGTGTGACAATTAATTAATAAATAAATAAAAGATGCTCTCTGATTGGGTCTTACAAGTCAAGCAAAGCAGAAACATCAATATCAACTTTATTTATACAGCACACTTAAAACAACGGATGTATATATATATATATATATATATATATATATATATATATATATATATATACGGTATATATATATATATACCGTATAGTTTTATTTTGTACCGCAAATAACACTTACAGCCTACACTTGATGTGCATTTTCAGTTGTTTTGATGTGGATGGAAATCAACTCTAAAATGCAGCTAAAACGCTGCAGCGGGCAGAGATCGTATTTGTTTTTAAACTCTGTGTAAACTAAAACGGAGTAGTGTGGATGGGGCTTCCGTCAGCTGTTGCCACCTGAGCAAGAAGGGGCAGTTGTTCTCTTTTCCTACCTTATACACTTGCACTTCTCTTTTAGCAGCCTCAAAGCATTGTCAACACAGTGTCAAATTAACACAATGTCAAATTGACACGATGTCATTGACACAGTGTCAAGTTAACACACAATGTCAAATTAACACAGTGTCAAGTTAACACAATGTCAAATTAACACAGTGTAAAGTTTCTACAGCCTTGCAGTGTTGTGGTAATTAGGTACTTTACAAAGAAACACAAGTGGAGTTTAACTTCCTCCAGGGATTTCACCCTCATATGGTGGCGAATAAAGCAGAGGCATCACCCTTGACATTCATCTGCCAAATCCATCATTTTCTATAGAGGGCACTACATTGTACAAGCAAGAGTCAGTCATAGTAACAATTTAGTCCAACTCCATTACTTTAAAGTTTTGCAGTTTAACTAAACTGTGCTTTAATACAGTGTAAAGCAAGAAGTCTCCTGATATAACACAAAAGACAATTTGGAAGTGTCAGAATGCATTAATATAAATAATTGTGAGCTTGTTGTCTACTTGTCTAAATAACAGGGAGATCCTGGGCCTGTAGGACCAGCTGGACCTATTGGAGAACCTGGAGTAGGAATTATTGGCCCAAAGGTAACACTAACGCAGAATATAATCACCCTATCAAAATATCAGTGCACTGTGAAGCATTGTTACACTAGCTGATGTCACATGTTTTCTTAAATATCTTTGTGTTCAGTTACTTCGGGGCCCTTTGCTTCATATCATTCTGTTTCTGTGTCGCACCTTCCCCGTCTCTCTCTGCTGTTACCTAATAAAGGCAAACAATGCCAGTTCTTTAACAATGTAATGTGTGTAAAGTCATACCACATTACTGTATGTTTGCAATATACAAACCTGCAGGTCAAAATCATTTTATGCTAATATGTAGAAACAACAGCATTTTCTCCCTCTCAGTATTTTCACTGTTCTCCTGTTCCTCCTTCAGGGTAACAAAGGAAATCACGGACCTGTGGGGCCACCAGGAATAAAGGGAGATGGCTTCCCAGGACCACAGGTGACAGAGAACAGTTGTCAGAAATGGGGGTATAATTGCATTATCCTAACATTCAGTGCATAAGAAAGAAGGGTTTGTAAATGAACAGCTTACTTCATCATCAGGGGCTGCCTGGCTTACCAGGCGTGCAAGGAGAGATGGGGCCTGAAGGGAAAGGACTACCTGGACCTAAGGTAAGGCACCAGTGTTACTTCATTAAGTCATGAAGTGAGGGAATGTCCTCAGAGAGACATTCAAGCTCAGGAGAAAAGTAGTGTTCATAGATAAAAACAAACAAAACCTGAGAAAAAAACTTTATGAGAAAAAAATTGAATATTCTCTGAGAATATAAAGTCATACATCTGCAAGAAGAAAATTGTGCTTGAGGGTATTCAGATGTTAACAGCCAAAACATCTAAGCTACTTTCAACTAAACCAGACCAAAATCACAAAAAAGGGGAAGAACTGCAGACGTGTACATATACAGGTGCATCTCAGAAAATTTGAATATTGTGAGAAGTTATTTTTCTCCTGTAATTTAAAAAGTGAAACTGTCATATATTTTAGATTCATTTCATATAAACTGAAATGTTTCAGGGTGTTTTAAAATCTCAGTCTAGTTCAGTACACACATCCAGAATCATGGGGAAGTCTTCTGACTTTATAGTTGTCCAGAAGACACTCATTGACACCCTACACAAGGAGGGTAACCCACAGAAGGTCCCTGCTGAAAGGGCTGGCTGTTCAGAGTGCTGGATCAAAGTATATTCATGGAAAGTTGACTGGAAGGTTAAAACACAGGGATGACGGCAGCCCCGAGAGGATTGTCAAGCAAAACCGTTTCAAAAACTTGGGGAGCTTCACAAGGAGTGGACTGAGTGGCCACCACGCAACGACGTGTCCAAGAAATGAGCTACAAGGGTCTCAGGTGTCAAGCCACTCCTGAACCATAGACAACGTCAGAAGCGTCTTACCAGGGCTAAGGAGAAAAAAAACTGGACCAAACCCTAACCCTAACCCTTTTCCAGCAGGACTTGGCACCTGCCCACAGTGCCAAAACCACTAGGAACTTGTTTGCTGACCATTGTATTACTCTTCTTGACTGGCCCGCCAACTCGCCTGACCTGAAGCGTGTTGTAAAGAGGAAAATGAGAGACACCAGACACAGCAATACACACGAGCTGAAGGCAGCTATCAAGGCAACCTGGGCTTCCATGACATGTCAGCAGGCACAGGCAGATTACCACCATGCCACGCTTAGGTAATGTTAAATAATGTGTGGAAAAGGAGCCCCGACCAAGTGCTTTCTGCATAAATGAACCTTTTTTAGAACTGTTTAACTTTTCAAAGGTCTATATTTTTAGTCTTTATTCTAATGGTCTAATATTTTGAGATATGGATTTTTGATTTCACTGAGCTGTAAGCTGTAATGATCACGGTTAAAAACAAAAATGGTCTGAAATATTTCACTTTATATGTACTGAATCTAGAATATATTTAAGTTTCACCTTTTGACTTAAATTATGGGAAAAAATGAACTCTTTCACGATATTCTAATTTTCTGAGTTGCGGATGTGATGAGACACTTAGCTCACGAGACGAGACACAATATGGGTTCACGAGAATGAGACAAGATTTTAAAGTTTCACTTTTTGACTTAAATTACAGGAAAAAAATGAACTTTTCAACAATATTCAAATTTTATGAGATATACCTGTGTAGCAGGTCATGTGATCTGATTGGAATTGGAGACTTTTGACTTGTTGGTGATACTGACTGGACATTAAAAGACAGAAAAGGAAATGGAAAAAAGAAAATCATTTGTGGGCTGTATAAGATAGAGAAGTAGTGGAAAATGATTCTTAGTCCAAGTTTGTTTTGTCTGTTTTGTGTGTCAGGGTGACAGAGGCTTACCAGGGGTGCTGGGGCCATCAGGTCCTCCTGGAATTGGACTTTATGGACCAAAGGTCAGTGTGCTTATACAGTATGAAGGGAGTTAAACAATTTCTATTGTTCTTATAAGCCGTTTTCTCTGACAATTGCTGTATAATATTGTATTCCTAGGGTTCTATAGGACAGCCTGGTCCACCAGGTCTGCCAGGGCCTCCAGGAGAGGGCATCCAGGGACCAAAGGTTGGCAATAAAAAAACACTTGAGCTTGGTATGGTGTCAGTCATGACAATGGGATCACAAAATGCCTTCCAGCTATGTCATGCTGTTCACCAAGAATGCATTTATGACTTGTTTTTGAGGATTCAGCACCCAGCTACAGCTGACCATGTTGATCCATTCTCATGTTCTGCAAGGATGACCACTGTCCATAAGATAACTCTATATGCTGATGATACCCTTATCATGTTTACCAGTTATCCATCTTTATTCTTAGGGAGAACCTGGGTTTCAAGGCCCAATGGGCCCTCGGGGGGCACCTGGGGATGGCCTTCCAGGGGAGAAGGTACAAAAAGTACAGCTACTGCCTGTACCAATGGTTGCATTATACATTGTCTCTCATTACCAGTTCTCCAAATTTGCTATAATAGAGGATGCTTTCACACACACAGGGTGACAGAGGCATTCCTGGAGACCGGGGAAAGAAAGGAGACAAGGGAGACTATGGAGAACCTGGCTCTACTGGACTTATGGTAACATAGCATGTCACATCTTGGAAGCACGTCAGATGCTTCATGGTTTATATACAGTCGCCTAAAATGTTCCTCTCTGTGATGATCATAGTTGCCTCTGAATGATTTCTCTATCATTTGTTTTGGGACACAGTACTTCTTTTAGGCACTGATGTCTTCCTCTTTTCATATAAAATGGAACTTCTTTATAGCGTTTTTTTTTTGTTCATTTCCAGGTTTGAAAAAATGTGTTATATTTCAGCCGTTACAATCATCAATGTCATTAGTATCGACTGGTCCAAAACTGATTACCTATTATATCCTATTCTTAATGTCCCTATTTGTAGGATGTCTGTGATAGTTCTCAGACATCAAGGTCAGAGTCATCCAAAGAAGGTCAAAATCAAGGGCATTTCGCCGAGAGGCTACTTCAGTCATGAGAGGCGAAACGTTTGAGTATCTTCAACCTAGTCCAGTTGCCCTTGATTTGATTTCTTGGATATTTGTAGAATTTGAACATTTCTGACTTTGTTGCCTCCTAGTGGTTGTAGAACACTTTGGTAGAAAGCAATGCATTCCATTAAAGTGTGTGTATAATGTTTAGGTTGATCTATTGACAGAAATGCAATATATACCTATATGTGGGTCACCTGTCATGAAAGTTGCTATGTTGATCCGCCATGTTTCTACAGCAACCCAAACGGACAACCTGCTCTACAGAGCACATTTTGTCACTACACTGAATACATACGAAGAAGAAGAAAAGAGAAGAAGTAGAAGAAGAAGAAGTAGTAGTTATATGGTTTGCTAGAAGTGAGAAGAAAAGTGAAATTTGGACAAATTGAGGACCACACATATTATATGGATATCGGACTTCCTCACAAACAGACGGCAGACAGTTCGGATTGGCAGACTCACCTCCTCCACTCTAGTGCTCAACACGGGAGCCCCCCAGGGCTGTATACTCAGCCCCCTCCTTTTCACGCTCTACACCCACGACTGCATCCACCGACATGAAAAGAACTCTGTGGTAAAGTTTGCGAACGACACCACCATCATCGGCCAGATTTCAAACAACGATGAGACTTTAATCTGAAGGATTTTGATAATCTTGCAGAGTGGTGCTCAGAGAACTACTGCTCAACGTCAGCAAAACTAAGGAGCTGATCATTGATTTTAGGAAGAAGACACACACTCCTGTCTACATTAGTGGTGCTGAAGTGGAGCAGGTGAACAGTTTCAAGTTCCTGGGAATTAGCATCACAGAGAACCTGACATGGTCATCTCACATATCCACGCTGGTGAAGAAGGTTGACTGCACAATTATGCTGTCATTCTGTGGAAAACACTGAATTGCTTTTATATTACTGTATATTGTCTTCTATGTAGCACCATGTTTCCCAAACTTAGGGTCGGGACCCAAAATGGGTCGCAAGCCCATTTCTATTGGGTCGCCAAAATGAAAGTAAAATTTATAACAATGTTACAATATGTACATTTGTGAATGAGTGTTCTTTTTTGCTACACCTGTCTGTTTAGATGATACTGTGTGAGGTTTTCTCTCTCTCTTCTCCCTAACCTGATCATCCATCCACATTCATACAGAATTTTTATGTGTGCAGTCTGTGATCTGTCACTGTCGATCCTGTGATGTCTAAACTTAAAGATGAGTTTATTAATGTTGGCTTCACCAAAGCAGAATGGAGAGGAGATCCGTAATATTTGCGTAATATGTGGGGAAGTGCTCAGTAAAAAGGGTTTTAAAATGAAAAAATTGGACAGGTAACATTTTTTTTCTTTGCAAAGAAGTATCTTTGAAGATGTGTTGATTCAATATGGCACAACATACTTACGTGAATCTGGCTTTCTGACTCTGACATACCTAAAAAACAATTTAGAAAAGACTAAATGCTCCGTGTGACCTCAGAATGGCACTTTCGAAAACTGAGCTCAGTAAAGAGTAAAGATAAGCTGGTTGAAAACTTGAACCAACCACATACTTCTCATTAAATTCAGGTCATGTCAAAAGACTTGTTTGTGATGATGAGATGGGAACTCTGATATAGCTGACTGGTAACTTATTATTTACTGGAACAATTCTAAGACACCTAATGAATAAATTAATGCATTCGCAACCAGCATTCTGTAGCAAGCAAAAACTGAAATTTCAAGAAAATAGACCTGACCTGATAGTTTCTAATGAAATGCTACTCACTTGTCCTAAAGAGATTAGCCCAGCACTATGTATTCATTATATTTCCTAATTTGAGTTTAATTTTACAGGGGAGACCCGGAGAAAAGGGGGAACCAGGACTGACGGTGAGTAAAGTAACTGGCACAAATGACACTGAAATAAAATATGGACATAAAAATTTAAGAGCTTTTTCATCTTCTTTTTTGTACACAGAGAGAAGAGGTCATCAGGATTATAAGGGAAATCTGTGGTAAATTATGCATTTTATCAGTGTTTTGCAGCTGAATCATTAGTCATTAGCAGACTTTATTGTGTTGCATAGTTGGGAGGTAATGTGTCTAATAAATCTAAATTAAGTCAACAAAATATCTTGTGATAAAATGCCGTCCCACTAAATGCAAAATGCTTTGAAATGTGTGATAGTTGACTGAAGACAAACATAACTTAAGTTATAGTATAAACTGAAGTTTTGAAAAGATGTAGTTTTTTTAGGAGGCCTATTGATTTTGTTCATCAGGTAAGATTTGAAGCTGTGCAGCCTTGTTTTACAATGGCTCATGTTTTTGTATCCACCACTGCAGTTTTTTTATTTTTTATTTACCTCTTACATTTGTTGCCCAGGCTGTGGTTTGAAGTGCAGAGAGAGTCCTCTGGAGCTGGTGTTTGTGATAGACAGCTCTGAGAGTGTGGGACCAGAAAACTTTGAGTTGGTGAAGGACTTTGTGAACACTCTTATTGACCGGGTGTCTGTGAGCCGAGAAGCCAGTCGGATTGGTGTGGTGCTCTACAGCCACGTGGACATGGTGGTAGTCAGTCTGCAGCAGCAGTCCAGCCAGGATGACGTCAAGGCAGCCGTCAGGAAGATGCCTTACCTGGGTGAGGGCACCTTCACTGGCAGCGCCATCCATCGTGCCAATCAGCTGTTCCGGGCTGCACGGCCTGGTGTGAGGAAAGTGGCTGTGGTTTTAACGGATGGGCTAGCCGACCCCCGTGACATCATGCAGTTTAAAGATACAGCAGAGGAGGCCCATGCACAGGGGACCGAGATGTTTGTTATAGGAGTGGTGAACAAGACTGACCACCTCTATGAAGAGTTCCAGGCTGAGATGAATGCAATCGCCTCTGATCCTGATGAAGAGCATGTCTACCTCATAGATGACTTCAGGTCACTTCCCAGTAAGCAAACAGTGTTCTCTCACATAAGCAACAACCACACTGTTCATTGTAAAAATGCTGACACATTTATCAAAGAGTTTAACAATACAGCTCTGGTTTTCTATACCAATATGTTAAACTTTCAATTTTATTTGAGTTTTGAGTTTTTTGCACCAAAACATCCACCTCTTATTAGATTATAACACACAGACATCACACAGATCTGGAATCTGTGCAATTTAATCTTTGTAGTACTTTCAGGCTGCAATCTGCAAAAACAAGATCCTTATAAATTCAGATCTTGACTCCTAATCATATTTATAGAGGTGGTATTATGCTCATTTTCAGGCTCAAAATCCTATTTAGAGGTTGTACCACAACAGGTTTACATGGTTTCATTAAAAAAAAAAAACACCATATTTTTTGTCATAGTCCACATTGCTGCAGCTCCTCTTTTCACCCTGTGTGGGAGGCTTCATTTTAGCTATGGAGTGAAACATCTTGTCTTTAAATTATCTTTTTTGGGAGTTGCACATGCGCAGTTCTTTGTGAAGGACTACTAGCCAATCAGAAGCAAAGAAGGGCAGGTCAGCGAAAGGCCGGTAATAGCCAATCAGAAGCAGAGAAAGGCGGGTCAGCGAAAAGACCGTAAACAGCTCCGTTTCAGCTCCTTTTCAGTTGTATGCTACTTGTTGCTGACCAGCTGGGCAACATGGACTGGAGCAAGAGTTTCAGAGTGGTGAGTTATTAATCTGTAACAAAAGTATCTTTCATCCATAAAGTTTTAACTGAGCTCTGTCTCTACATCACAGTAACAACTTTATGTCCACTGACTGCCTGGAGGGTAGCTAGTGTTTGAAGGGAGAGGAGAGCTGTGTGCTGCAGCTCAGTGTTTTTCCACCGGTGTTTTGAGGGCATGTTGGAGTAGCCGCTTGGCAAGCGTTACATGAGGCGCGTTTCCCTTTCATCCCTGTGACGTCACAGGGATGAACGGGAAATGCTCGTCCCTGCTAGACTACATATGAGCTGTACTGTCCTCGCTGAGGTGTGATAACTCCAACTAGACAGTGAGCTAAACTCTCATATTCAAGAATGTGAAGAATGCCTGATTTCTTGTTTGCAGATTTATTTTCATTCGTCACATTGTACTGAATCCACATATGCAAAAGGGAGATTGAGAGTGAAACTAGGAGAAAAACAATAAACAAATACTGCAATTAGTTAGCCACCTAGTTTCAGGAACATTACTTTATACCACTTGTAAACTATTGTGTAATGCTAACATTCCTTGCACTAAAATTATCATCCATAATCTTTAACAATGTCACAGTGTTTTTTAGCCTTTTAACTTCGTTTTTACAACATGAAATCAACATACAAATCAGTGGACTTAGTTAGAACAAAGATGAAATACATACAAGCGATGCTTCTGCTGAGGAATCAACAGGTAAGAAGCCCTTTCTCTGGTGTAATGAACGCCTGCATTGTTAACCAGTCTGCCGTTTCTAACAACGTGATTACTATCGATTTTTCTTCCTACTTCCTGTTTTCCGAAATTACAGATGTCAAAATAAAAGCATGTGAAACTTAAATCGTACCAAAATAAATGCATGAAAATTAAACTTAAATGCCTGAAGGGCAGAACATGAGCTGTTCTCAGTCAGTTCAGAGCAGAGCTTTCTGTGGGAGATGGGAACTCCCTTTGGGCTGGACTTTGGGCTTTTTCATTTCAAACCTGTTACATGCACAAAAAAGGTACATAACTCAGTAAAGGAGAGGGAAAAAGCCAAAAAGCATAATACCACCTCTTCTCCACAACAGTAATCCTATGATAGCTGTCTGCATACATGGTTAAGCAGGAATTGCTAGCAGCTGCAGATTCACTAAAATGTAAAGAAACAAGCTAAACAAATCAGGGCAATGGTTAAGATAATGGCTGGCTCACTGGGAAAGAACAATGGAAACTGTAGTAACCAAAAACTCAAAACATGTTTAATCCAGAAAGAAAAATGCCATATTGACAAAGTCCATGAATATAAGCTCTTTTAGATTTTCCTTTTAAAGATCTTAGTTACACGTTGTATCCCTGGTTACACTCAGCCTGAAGGGGTGTGTATGATGTGCTGGCATGTTGCTGTGTTATGAACAGTGACATGGGCACGGATTGTTTGGGTTTGTTGCCTGTAAGTGGTCTTCAGTTCAAAGGGTCACTTGAGAATCACAGTAGATGTAGTCCACTATCTCACGTTATTTTGACAACAGTCAAGGGGGACGTAACAAGCAATAAACATGTCTCATGTAAACTAGTGTCACTGGGAGCCTTTATAAACAAGTCAAACACTACTGTAAGAAGTATAATGGTTGTAATAACAGCCTTTCTAATTATGTTACCTCTTTGTTCATTTTCATACAGATCTGGAAAGCAAAATACTGAGTCGGATTTGTGAGCAGGATGACGCAGTGGCACTTCTGCCAAACACTGTCTTTCCACCTGTGGAAACCCACCCAGAGGCTCCAGAAGACAGCCTCTCCACAGAGTTTCCAGATGAGGAAAACATACAAGTAATTCTGCTTTATTCTCATTTAGAAAAATGAATCTTGCTTACTTAATTACTGTAATAATACTAATAATAATAGTAATTCTGTTAACCTCAGTTTTCCAGTGATGAACACCACTGACCTCGTATATACGTATATATATATCCATCCATCGTCAACCGCTTATCCTGCGTACAGGGTCGCGGGGGGCAAGGCAAGGCTTGTTTATTTGTATAGCACATTTCAACAACAAGGCAATTCAAAGTGCTTTACATAAAACATAAAAGCAAAAGGGGAGAACAATAAAAACGTTTGAAAGCAACATAAAATATAATAAAAGTTCCAGTGTTACAATCAGGGTTAAAAGAGTTAAATGGAAAATAAAAACAGGCTGAGGGGTTGAGCAAATAACTGAGTCACAATCATTCTGAAAAGAGAACAAACAGGGAAGTACTCTTAATCTACTCTCTCTAGCTAGTCTGTACTCAGGTCCACAGCAATCTTTGGGTCCACTGAAACTCCAAAAACCCTCGGACACTACAGAGAAACATGTGGCCCTAAACCATTTAGTGCTTTGTAAACTAACAGCAGGATTTTGAAATCAATTCTCTGACATACAGGAAGCCAATGTAAAGACCTCAGAACTGGAGTGATGTGATCCACCTTTTTGGTCTTAGTGAGGACTCGAGCAGCTGCGTTCTGAATCAGCTGCAGCTGTCTGATGGATTTCTTAGGGAGCCCTGTAAGGACACTGTTACAGTAGTCAAGTCGACTGAAGATAAATGCATGGATAAGTGTTTCCAGGTCCTGCTGAGACATAAGTCCTTTTATCCTTGATATATTCTTCAGGTGATAGTAGGCTGACTTTGTAATTGTCTTAATATGGCTCCTCAAATTCAGGTCTGAGTCCATGACTACACCAAGATTTCTGATTTCTTGATTTGTGGTTCTTAACATTACAGATTGAAGTCGAGCACTGACTTTCAATCGTTCCTCCCTGGAGTCTATCCCAGCTGGCATAGGGCGAAAGGCGGGGTACACCCTGGACAGGTCGCCAGTCCATCGCAGGGCCACACATAGACAGACAACCACTCACACTCACATTCACACCTAAGGACAATTTAGAGACACCAATTAACCTAGCCTGCATGTCTTTGGATGGTGGGAGGAAGCCGGAGCACCCGGAGAGAACCCACGCAGACACGGGGAGAACATGCAAACTCCACACAGAAAGGCCGGGGCAACCAGGAAAATGTCAATTGTGTGAGTCTTGCGAGACAGCTTCTACCCTGACGAGATGTCTTGTCATATTTTAAGCTCACAAGGCATGAGATTTTGTCACACCCATAGAAACTAGTGATGACACCTGTGCTGCGCTTTGCACCTGGTAGAAGATAGGACCATAGAGTCATAAAATCAAGGGTCAAAGGGTTCATTATGGAGTATAAATGTGTTCAGGTGACATTTCATCTTTATAACACAGATCATCCTCTGGGGAAAATAAATATTACTACATTTAATCGCAAACCAGCCAGTATGGAGAGACCCAGTGCTGCTGAAAAAGCTGACATCAGCTGGTTATTTCTTTAAAACAAGTCTCATAGTTTACAGCACATGTGTCAAACTCAAGGCCGAATCCGGTGCATACAAACGATCCAAAAATGTCCAATAAAAAAATATGCAGAAGAAAGGCACTTTCATGAACAATGGGAAAGTGAACACGTTTATCTTTCAAGGAGGTAAACCGTTTTTTTGTGTTTTGAGCAGTGCTTGAAGTGGGCCGGTACGCCCCGGTACGCAGTATTGGCAACTCAACATTTTACTCTTTGGCATACCGGGACTTCCCCCAAGCTGCCGGTCCTCTCCTCTGCCCTCTCCAGATCAGGTTCTCCTGTTCCCGTTCTCTCTGCCTGCCAAACTCTGTCGGCGCAGAGAGATGAGGGAGAAGAGAAGCTCTGTGCCTTTCAAGCAGCCGTGTGCTAAATGTAGCTCGTCACTTGTCGTGAACCGACCAATCACAGCCTGGATGGGGCAGGACGTTTAAAAGTATTGATAGAGAGTTGTCATTTACACTGAGGACGCTGGGGACAAGTCAGAACCAGAATGTCTACATCACTTTACTCTGGCACCTAAAGCACTGGTTTTGAGCCAGTGATGAAGGAGTAGGCTACAATATACGTCGGCATTTTTCCAGGTAATAAATCTGTCATTAGTTGGATTCATGCTCTCTGCAAGGCTGTGCAGCCGTTTGTTTTATCAAATGCCACATCTGTCACACATGTTATTAGCAGCTCACAATTATTTGCTTTACGATGGTTCTGCCCCTCTCGCCTGTGGGAAAGTTAATGTAAAAGTTTTTTGTTATATACTTTTCAAGTACATAACACAGATTGATGGAGTATTATGGGTTTCTAAACCTGATAAATTAATTAATGTATGTTATAATAACACAGATACAGTAAATGTGCTTGCTTATGTCCTTAACTTGAATAGGCTAAATAATCAAATAAAGAGACAGTTATTTTACAATATGTTAAGGAATAGTTTATGCAGTGAAGTATGTTTATACAGTCTTACAGTTCCAACTGGGCCTTTGAGGTTAACCAAAATGCTTATGTGGCCCGTGGTGAAAATGAGTTTGACCCCCTGGTTTACAGTAAAGACTGCATTGAAACATATGAAACAGTGTTACGTAGCAGCTTAAACTGTGTGTCTGAACTTCTGTACTTCCTAGATTGAACTCCCAGTGGAAACAGTAACAGCCCCGACTCCACAGTCCCAGGAATCACGTCGGGCAGATGAGAACCTGGTTCATACTAAACTGTTTGTGGAGCCCTGGAACGAGCTGCCAGACATCACATTTGCTTCTCCTGGTGGCAGGGGGCAGCAGGGCCCCGGTGTGACCTCCATGGTGGATCCTGAGATTCCACCTGACTGGCTGTATGAGGCAGAGAGCAAACAGGCTCCTATGATCCCTCCTCCACCATCCCTGACAGACTCTCCGGTGCCAGGTAAACAAGAAAAACAATGATGATGAATACCACTGATTTGAATGATACTTGATGATGGAGATGACGTAAATCTCAAGTTCTGCAGACATTCAAAGACTGTTCATTACATTTTTCACAGACTTTAATGACTTGATATCAGCACATAGCAGGTTTAACAAATGACCTGCCACATGTTACAATAGTGAAACTATCAATCCAAGCCTAACAATTCACTCATTGCACCATTTTGTCCTTTCAGATGAGGGGTGCAGTCAGCCATTGGACCCAGGTCCCTGTCGACAGTACGTAGTCAAGTGGTACTATGACCCTGAGGCCAATGCCTGCGCACAGTTCTGGTACGGAGGCTGCCAGGGCAATGCAAACAACTTTGAGACTGAAGCTAAGTGCAGGAATTCCTGCGTTTACACATAACAGACTGTGTTTGGAGAAAAGGGTGTGTGCAAAGCTAACACGCTCCATCAGCGTCACTGAGGAATAGAACGGACTAATGACGCAAGCTTCACTGATTAACCAGAGCTCAGGCCAGCAGCAGCTGCTGTGGTCACACTCTACAGACTGCTGCAGGTGAAGGACATGATGGAGAGTAGACCTGGTCCTCCTCACTGTCTCTCAGGCTACGTTCACACTGTAGGTGGCCCTGCTCAATTCTGTACTAGATGTCTGATCATTTTGGACAACTACTTATATCTGCTCTGGGGTGTGTACCAACTAACAACCAATACCAACTGATAGAAACATCAAAAGACTGGCCCATGTGATAGGGTCAGAGTTCTTAATTGCAAGCCGTCATATTCGCCTTTTTAACTACCGTAAGTAGAGTACTTACTACAATATGACATGAGATGAACCAAAAAATTCTAAAGAAAAAAATCTAATTTTTTAAGCTGTGCCTGTACACTTTAGAAAATGATGCATTTTTTCAGCACACCTGTGTATCTGATTTGGGAGAAAACACATTTTCTGTAACTAGTAGGTTGTAATTGATAATTGATATTTTTATAAAAATTTAAAGGAGTTTTTTTAGTGCGGTGTGTGCTCGTACGCATGCTCAGCTAAACTCATGAGGAAATGTAATCCAAAACACGTTGGCTTTCATACAGATCCCACAACAACCGCAGACACACACCGGCATGCTGGTGTGTGTCCAGGCTCTAACAACGTTCCAGGCTCGGAAGCAGATCAAATCTGATCCTCTTTTCACCTCCGTAACATTACCTTTCATACAGCGCAGCGATACTCCTGTAATAAGGCCGTGTGAAAGAAGCTATAGACAGATAGGGAGACAGCTTCACACAACATGCTGGAAACTCAGGTAAACCCCAACTGCAACGTTACAGTATTTTTATCAGCTTGAGGTTGAATTAATCCATGCTTGTGACATGATACATTACATGTTACATTTACTGCATTTAGCCAATGTGATACATCGGTGTTAGCTCCGCTGTCCTTTTTCAGTAACCTTTTTGTGTATCTTTCTAAATGTATTGCATGATAATGAGCTAGACTGATTATTGTCTATTAAGATTGTTGCCACCCTTTATAACGGTTAGACTGCAGTAAGTAACGTTACTGTGTGAGTGGCTCTTCCTCTGCGTAGTTGTCCCTGTCATGTTGCATGGTTGTATAATATGTGGGTCACGTTAGTTACAGTGACTGAAATGGTGGAGAAGCTGTGTGCCTGGTTATCGGTAAACACAAACAGTGGTAGACCTGTGCTACTGTAGCTGGTTAGCTGGCTAACGTTAACGTTAGCTGGCTGCCCTGCATCACTGCAGGCTAGTATAAACAAATTGTTCCACATTTGCTTTGTACCGTTCCATCATTTCTTGCAGGCTACAGTCAGCACTTTGACATAATACCGATGCTACACAGGATAGTTACATGGGCCGCATTAGCTGGTGAAGTAATGTGACAAGCCATAACGTTACAACGATAGTATATTGCACCAGATAATGTTAGCACCTGGTCGGTGTTAGCCGGTGAGCTAACTATCAGCCTTTCTGATGTTGACTGTGTTGTCACCCGACATGATCTTCAGCACATAAAACTTTATTGTTTGTTTTAACCTTACGTGGAGTTCATGTTGGAGTCTGTTCTGTGCTGGGAGATTATTTTGTGGTGTTAGTGGACTGCATGTCTTTAGCTGTGGTGTTGTGCTGTAGTAGGAGAGAGGCTTAGGAGCGCACGCACAAGGCTACATCCTGACCTGATACCTTTACATAACAAGCATAAAAGTCTGTTTCAAGCATCATGGTTCATTTCCAAGGGAGATTATAGCACATTGACAAAAGAAAAGTGAAAAGGTGATTTATTAATAATTGGTTTCATTGAAAAACTACATATAGCCCCTTTAATTTGGATTTGAAACCCAGAGGCAAAGCTTGATGAATACCCAGATTTACAGGTACAGCTTAAAAAATTTAAATTTTTTTAGATGCACCTGCGTATTGTGTAAAATACTTGAATGGGACAGAATAGCTGTAGAAAAAAACAGGAATGTCTAAATATCAAACTTAATACCAAGGTTACAAATAAGAGTTAAATGAAACATCTTCACGTTTACATTTGTTCATTAGTCCAGAGGAAGTATGGAGTGAATTAAACATTTTCTGTGTATACATTTTGATGCCCTTTTGCTCTCATGATAAACATTTATGACTATTATGAATATGTGAAACACTTCAATTTAATACCTGATATGGTCTATCTGATTGAAATTTCTCATTTATTATTAAGTGCAAGCTTATTAACACTGTGTGATTACTATGCAGTTATAATTGTCATTGCTGTCTGAAAGTAGCAAATGACCAAGTACAAAATTAGCTCATGAAGAAAGTGACCTACTTTTAACTGCTGGAAATGTTTAGGTAATTATGTGAGAGTTAGGCATCCTAAGCTCTATTTGAATGGAACTAATGTTACCTGTGACATTCACACAGAAATCATCTGATAATATCAGCACTAAATGAACAGTTTGACAGTTTGTGGCACTGCCTTTTTAAATGACTCCTTAGTTTGTCCTGCTTTCTGTGTCCTCATGGAGACCCACCAGAAAAGTACAACCCTGAAATCAGTTAGTCAAAAGACTGGAGTTACAGTTGATCCTATTGCATAGAACATATGTTCAGGGTAAATGACCAACTCTTGTGAGGTGTTCTGTGGCCTGTATCACAATGTGAGATTAATGGGTTAGCCAGCTATCTTTAATTTTAGTCAGATTTTCTGGTTTCACAAAGAAGGCTCACTGCCCAATCAGATCACTGGAAGCCATTGTTCCTTTAGGAACTTAACATGGACAGTAATAACTAACACAATAAAGTGATTAGTAAAGAGCGTTGGAGATGTTTTTACAGCTCAATAAAATGACTTTACTTGGCATAGCATGGCAAACAAATGTAGTTGCATAAGATTTTTTTAATCTTGTGTGCACAATTTATTATCTTGTGGGAACAAGATAATAATTATCAAGATAATAACTACATAATTATCTTGTGCGCATGTATCTTTAAGTCCAGATCCTCCACATCTGTAAATTGACACATGCATGCTGACAGTCACATGTTCCCCACGAAAAAATTGTTATGATATAAAATTAAAAAATATATATTTATCATAATATTACAACTTAACTATAATGGTCTTATAGCTTTGTCTGATAAAATACAGACTTGGTTATAGTATGATTCTGAATATCGTCTTATTCTTATAATCACTATAATCCCCCCACCACCACCACCACCACCACATCATACTGTTGGTCATACTGTTTTAATTAATATTATTAAAGATTTAATTTAATATCAAATTATTTAGCCACTTGATGAAAGTCAATAACAAAACATGCAGCCTTGCCATAATATTTATTGGTTAGATCGTAGTGGAATCTCCACTGCTTGCCTTATGACTGGTCCTGGAAACAGTCTGGCACAAAACCCCCAGTTTATGTACAGATTAAACAAAAAAAGACAGAATGTGTTAATAGGTGAACTTTAAAGCTGCTGGTAGGTCTCTCTGTTGTTACAGACAGAGCCAGACTAGCTGTTTCCCCCTGCTTCCAGTCTGAATGCTAAGCTAACTGGCTCCTGGCTGTAGCTTTATATTTACAGACATTTACAGTATTTACATGTTGTTTTTTCCAGTATGTCATGACAACAGTACTGTTTTGTATCAGAATTGAGGCATTCACACCTACAATGTGAATATAGTCAACTGTACTGTATTTACAGTTAAAGATGTAGTTTATACATCAGTGTAAAATATTTCATTTTAGGGTATTCAATTCTGAGATTCGTGATGTCATGTTTTTTGAGTTGTCTACAGCAGTGCCTTTAGGGACATCTTTATAACTAAACACAATGTATATTCTTAACATGTCTATGATATTTCCCCATTATGTTGGCGCTACTTCAGTGTTCATTTCTTAAGCTCTAGTTGTTTTAGTTCACCGTAACAGAATTAACCCACTCTATGTTGAATGTTGTATGGAAAGACACACTTTACTGTAAAATATATTGTTTATTGTTTAACACCATAAATGTGCCAGAAGGAATAGTAAACATTGTAGTAAAACTAGTAGAACGTGGTTGTTCAACAAAATTAACTTTTTTCAATAAAAAATATAATTTCTTAAAATTTCCGTCTAAAGATTGATTTCGATAACCTTTTTCCAAAGTTCAAGACAGAAATATGACATTTACCATCAAGTACACACAGCCGACACATGTATTTCTGCTGATCTAAAGCTACATTCAGACTGTTTAAATTCTTACACACAGATTACAAGAAAATGTAGACTATTTAACTGACAATTGACTGTGGAGTGTTACAAACTGAAAGGATAGCAGGGATAACGAAAGGTCCCTGACAGAGGTAAACTGTAGATGTTGTAAATATGGGAATTTAAACTCCTGGTTCCACAAGGATGCCCCAAACTGGATAGGCATTGTAAAGCAATAGTTGGACATTCTGGGACACACATTGTACCAGTTTACTTCACTGCCAAGAGTTAGATTAGTAGACTGTTACCACTGTTGTATCTGTCTAGTAAATATACAGCTAAAAACACCAGCCACACAAAAACTGAACCGTGAAAGTGACAAGTTAACAAGTGTTATTGGGTTTTATGTGCTGGACTACTTCTTGGCTGGGAGCAGTAACTGGAGAGTTGCTGGTATTTCCCAAAATATTTAATAAGAGTGGACTAAAACTGTCCCATTACTCTTCTAGGTCAGAAGGTGAAAACCAAGTAGAAAAGTCGCAGTCTGTGGAAGAATAGAGAGCCTAAGTCACTTGCTTCCGCTTCCGGCCCATGGGACCTTATTTCGGAAAAAATATGTACGGTGGTCAATGGCGAGAGACAACTTATTTTTGATCATGTTGGAACTGTGCACTGAATTACACATATGATTTTTGTCAATTTAAAATGCCAATGCCATAGATCCACCAATGTGTCCCTGAGCAAATGTAAGTACATAAGAAACTGCTGCTTTGTCTGAAGAAGCAGGTATCCAAGCATAATCTTTGTACTAAAAACCTTTGCTGTTATCCCATCTTTGTAAAGAGTTTTCAGCTATGATTCCCGGAGCTCTTTCACCAGAGAAGAGCTCATGAACATCAGGGGAACAACTCCAGCGGATTTATTTACCACTTTTCCCGTGCCATCAGTGGAATTATTGGACATTCTGATGAAGGGCTCTCTCGTTCGCCGAATGAAGTGCCGTAAGAGAAGAAAATGAACCGGGTCGCTTGTACGCCTCTGCCAGCAATATTTCTCTCCAACGTGCGCTCACTGTGCAACAAACTGGACGAACTTCAGCTACTGGTGGGGAAAACAGAGACTTTCATTCATCTTCTGTTCTGTGCTTCATGGACATGTGGCTGTGTGGATCAATACCGGGCTCCGTGCTGCAGCTGGCTGGCTTCCACCTCTACAGAGCAGATTGTGACACAGAGCTCTCAAAACAAAAGGTGGAGGTGTCTGTTTTTATATTAACAATGGCTGGAGTACCGACGTGACAGTGATTCAGCAGCACTGTTCTCCTAATCTGGAATTTTTAATCATAAACTGTAAACCGTTTTACTCCCCGTGAGTTTGCTTCATTCATTCTGGTTGGTGTTTACATCTGCCGCACACCAACGTGCACGCCGCATAGGTATGCTGGCCGACCAGATACTGTGTGTGGAGTAAACAAACCCAGACTCCCTTGTTATTGTTCTTGGTGATTTTAACAAAGGAAACCTCAGCCAAGAACTCCCCAAATACAGACAGTTTATTTGGACTGCACTGACAGGGATGTTTTCAGGGATGTTTTCAGGGTATCAGGGCGACGGGTCTGTAGTCATTTAGTCCTTTGGTCCTTGGTTTCTTGGGGACAAGGATGATGGTGGGGACTTTGAAGCAGGGTGGCACATGGCATGTCTCCAGAGAGTGTGTTAAAAAATGTCTGAACACTAAAGAAGCAGATCAGCACAGTGCTTCAGCGTGGATGGGGAGACAGAGTCCCAGAAAGTTGCTTTGGAGGTGGTTGCTTCCTGAATAGTCTGTTGACATCCCTCTCTGAGATGGAGAAAGGGTAGGGGGGATCTTCTGAGGAGAGGGGGAGGACAATATGGAGGACTGGGGCTATGTACCCAAAATGTCTGTACAACTCTCTCAATGCACAGTAAAACAGTCATTTCTACAGTAAGTATAGAAGTTAAAGTTGAACCAGGAAGACATTTGGCTGTGATGGATGAGCATACATAGTTTTGAATGAAGAATTCAAAACTAGAATGAAGAGTGAGACCTGGACATGTTGAGTGTATGTGTGGTTTTCCAGGGGGAGCCAGGGCCTGATGGGGTTGCTGGGATACCTGGCATTCCTGTTGGGCCTAAGGTGAGTCAGTGATTGAAACTCACCAAATTACTGGAATGGTCAGATACAACTTGAAGATAACATAATGTCAGATGGTGACCTCATTCTGCACTATTAGGAGGAAACATAAAGTGATCACTCATTGCATTATGTCCCATTATGTCTTACATGACATTAAGGAAGTAAAGAGGCAAATTCTTAATCTTTAAGATAAACCGCATCCAAGCTGAAAATCCTGCTCTCCCTCCTCTACATACTGCCTGGGTTACGTGACATGGCGAGATGGTATTCACTTCCCTTGTTCTGCAGTTCATACTCCGTTGCACTTCTCTTTGAAGCCTACTGAGTTCAGTGTGCTGCATTCCTAGCCAGTTGGAAGCTAGTCAGCGTCATGGTATTTGCAATAAATGTGTGATGGAGTAACAATATCAGGTCACATGGCCTGTCTACGTGACTTTAGCTCTTCTCATCTAGATTATTCCAACAGCTCTCATGTCTAGATAAAAAAACTCCGTTTACAGATTGTACAGAACTCATCTACGAGGTTAGTAGTCTAAACTAGGATGTTTGACCACATCGCACTCATTGTAGATTCTTGACATTGGCTCAATTTTGTTTTAGGATTGTTTTAAAGATTTTATTGATTACTCTAAAGCTCTTCATGGCCTGTCATCAGGCTGTCTCCTTTTAGGTCCTGCCAACTCATTTCTTTTGGAAAGCATTTTCTGATTTTATCTGATCTACCAGCCCTTACATTGTTTTGATTTCATTTTAACTTGTGTATTTTATGTAATAGTGACTGCTATCCTTTTAATGTATTTTATCTGTATGTGAAGAACTTAGTACTTTGTTTGATAAGCACTCTACAAATAAAGTTTATTATTATTATCATTATGACTTTCAGCTCTTTATTCAGTAATATGTGCACCACATCAGCCCACAGTGTTATCTGTTCATCTTCATTTCTTCATTACTTCTATGTTCAGAACACGAAACACCACACCAGACAAACAAGCTTTTGACTCACTAGAAACATTTAGTTTGTTTAATGCTGTGACGCAGTTTGACTTGCTTTTTAATCCAGGGAGAGATGGGGGTACCAGGTCTGCGAGGCCTAGAGGGAGCACCAGGCAAAAGCATCACTGGAGAAAAGGTAATCTGCCATGGTGCAGCTGCTTCCGAAGAATATTTCCAGTAACTTGAACAATATCCTGATTGCTGTTTGTTCAACATGAAGAAGCGTTGGTTTGTTATAATGGCCCTCTCATGAGTGTTTCCTGGTAATGCAAGGCGTAAAACCACTGGCACGTATGTAAGTAGTTACTTAGTGGTTAAAGTACATATTTACATACCTGTACTGACAACGACTTATTGTACTTAGTTGTATTTACCTTTTAGAGCTGATGTGTCAATGAGCTTTTTGAATTTCACAGGGAGACAGAGGTGACCATGGGCCAAGGGGACTTTCAGGGTCTCCAGGTCCAGTTGGACCTGCTGGAGCTATCCAGTATTTTCAGGTTCACGTTTGCTCACAGTAGGTGGAGGTGTAACGGTGTGTATTGGTATTGTAAAAACTGGTGCTGAATGCAAGGTTGATGAGAGAAAGGGAACCAAAAAGGTATGTTTTTTGAGCTGAAAGACATTAAAAGGCTTTGTAGGACTGTGGGGAACTTGCTGTGTTTGTTGACCCCTTTCCCATTACACACATCACACATCGTCTGCAAAACTAAATTAAAATTACTCAGATGATGTTTACTTGAGTTATTTTTGACAGACTTGACAGTTCCTCTAGCGCAAAAGAACACATTTTACACTTTCACAGGCTGAATTATATACTATAATAGACCCTGTGACTAGTTAATTGATTTCAGCATTAAACATTAGTGGCATCCTCAACATGCCACACAGTTGTTTACCATCTATCATCTATTACAAAGAGGATGGGCAATATACAATAATACTTGAAAATGTAGAACTAAATACTTGACACTGATCTTCTGCAATAATAATAACCAAGTATAGTGGGACAGGGGAACGAGCTGTGAACGCAACTGTGACATATCATCACATTTTAAGTTGATGCCAGCATGACAGACTGGTTAAAAAGTCTGCACTGCATTAGACAGTGTAACATTATATAACTTTGACAAAGAGAAATGCATACTTTATTTAAATGCGCATTTTAGCTGTGATGGAAGGAAAATGTGAATGTTTTTGAAAATGGACTAAAACAGACAAAAAAAACATTAATATGCTCCTTTAAAGCATTAAATAACAACCTTAAAGTTGCATCAGGCTGCTTGATACTGAACTCTACTGAAAGTTGTAATGGCTAGGTCATCTAAGCAAACATTTAAAACAGCCTATTTTCTCAAGAAATGAATCAACATTAGTATTCATTTGGAGTCGTCTTCCTGTCGGTTTCTTATGACTATACGTCCAAAAGGGAACATGTTGTTTATGCCACACCATGTTGAATTATGAGTAACATTTTGTTTATGCCATTTGTTGTGAGGACCCCGCTGTCTTCTATTTATGCACAATACTGCAGGCTTAACCAAAAAAAATCATGTCTACATTAATTTTACTCAACATAACCAGATACTAAATATATCTGCAAGTATGACTCACTATGACTCACTAAAATAACCTAGCTGAATGTTTTTGAGTAGAGTTGAGTATTAGCTTGCTCTCGCAGTTTGCCGATTTGTGAATGAGCAGATCTCCCTGCCACTGCAATGCTTATGAGTTATTGAGGACTTCTAGTGATTTGTAACTTTTAAAATTATGCAAAGTGTAATATCTGGCTCATTAGCTGCTAAATGCTCCACTATGTTCACTAGCTAGTTGCTAACGTTGGCTGTCTGATGTTTGCGGCTGGGCATATAGTGTACAGTGGGTTACACACAAAGTCAATGACACAAAGTCATTTGATTCACCATATATATATACTTACCATAGCAGCTTCAAGCATATCCAATTAATAGATACAGTGTAAAATTAATGGTTTAGTTATCATCATGTAAATCTTTATCAAATACTTGCATTCAAATGGTCAGCTCCTGAGACCTTGAGAAAACACTTATCTTCTGGGAGCTTAATGTGTGATATTTTACTGACTTTTTAATCCAGGAATGGTGGGCCTTACCTGGACCCCCTGGCCGTGGTTTACAAGAATCAAATCACACACACACATATTCAAACAGACACCCTGACTGATGAGCTTAGTCCTGTCAGTTTGCATTCCTCAAAAGTTAAACATACGGCAGATACATGGGAACACTCTACAAAGTGCCAGTTATAATAACATTACTCATCTACCTCATTGCTGTGATTGACAGATGAGTGACACTGCTAGCATGAGCTCAAGGCAAAAATATAAGCAGCTAGACAATCAGTCTGCTTTACGTCCATTCCTGCTCTCCCAACACAAGTTCACTCCGTGTCAGTAGAGCTGCAACAATTAATCAGTTAGTTGATGACTATTAAATTATTCACCAACTATTTTTATAATTGATCAGTTTTGAGTGATTTTTTAAAGAAAAAATGTCAAAATTCTCTGATTCTAGCTTCTTAAATGCTGTGCTAAATATGTTATGTGTGAGTAAGTTAAATACCTTTCAGTTATGGACAAAACAAGACATTTGAGGGTTTAGAGCTCAGGTAGGGGTTAGGGTCATCTTGGGCTAAAGAGAAACACTGACCAAACAACTAATCGATTAATTGAGAAAAAAATTGAAAGATTAATCGACAATGAAAAACAAGTGTTAGTTGGAGCCCTGTGTGTGATTGTGTGTTTGTGTACGCTTGCTTTACACACTTACAGACCACATGATATCTTCCTCTACTTTTATTTTGCCCTCCTGTTGCCGCTCTGCTGGCATTACACTGCATAATTAAGCCCACCCCATCTCACAGAAACAGGTATCTTATGAGAGTGGAGTGTAATGCTTTCATAATATCATCATCATTATAATTATCAGCATCTTATATTGATTATTTTGACGCAGACAGACTTAAACACTATAGACGGTTTCCAGTCAATAAATGGGGACCATGTAGCCTCAATAACAAACTGATGGCTGGGGCAAGGTCACCCCGGTCATCTTGACTGAATGATACTAGTGTGCCCTGATTAACTATCCCAGTATCCCACTCAGCTGTTGCCACTTGAGCAGACTCACAACCTGTTGGGAGGGGTGAGTTGTTCTCATTTCCTACAACTTCAGGGCAATTTCAAGATTACTCAGGTGTCATGCAGTGTTGTGCTGTACATAGAGACACATGTGGCGTTTAACTTGATGGCGGATAAAGCAGAAGCAACACCCTTGATATTCATTCACCAAAACAAATTAAGAAGGAGTAAAACTTTACAATTGGCCCCATTTAACTAAAACAGGAGTGCCACAGGGCACAGTTTTATCCCCTTTTTTATTTACCCTCTGCACCGCTGACTCTTCAAGGTGATGGCCTATAAAAATGAAATTGCCTCCTTTGTGAATTGGTGTGAGTCAAACTTTTTACAACTAAAGAGTTAATCATTGACTTTAGAAGGAAGAAGATCAGCAAATTGAATTTGTTCCCTCATATAAATATTTTGGTGTTTGCCTGGACAGCAAATTAAATTAGAAAAAAAACACGGACATTATTTTCAAGAAGGCCCAGTCAAGGCTATTTTTCCTAAGGAAATTAAGATCCATTGATGTGAGCAGAATCTGCTTTATACCTTTTATCAAAGCACTATGGCCAGTGTTCTTTTTTACACAGTGCTTTGCTGAGGAGGCAGCAAAGCACAGTGGACTATAAAAGTAGAATCAATAAGTTGATTAAAAAGGCTGGCTCTGTGATCGGCTTTCCCTGAGTCACTCGAGGTCACTTTAGAAAAGAGAACAAGTGCCAAACTAAAGAATGTCATGGATCTTGACCATCCACTCCACAGTGTCCTTAAGACACTTTTGGATTTTCAGATTTAGTAAAGGTTTGCGTGAGTAAAAACGTGTGCAAACTTGATATCACCAGCAAATTAGCACGTAAGCTGAGCAACCTACCAAGCCTAAATGCAATTTTTGCGTGAGTGCAACAGCCTCTGTATATAATATGTTTGAAAGGAAGGTCCAAATCTGTCCAATATATAGAAATAGAAATAGACGTTCTCTGACAGAACATTTTTGCAAAATCTATGATTCATGTATAGGCAGGAGATTTTTATTATAATTAAAGAATATAACAGTAGTTTGACGTCTTGTCATTATGCAGCTATTATTTTGAATTGGTTAGCCTACAGCCTGCTCTTTATTTCTCTCATAAATACAGAAACTGGAGGAGGGAGGTCACATTAAACTAGAAATGAAATATGTAAAAAGTAATGCTATTGGTATCGGCAGTACCAGCCTGGGCATTACTTGATATTGGATCGGATAGGTATTAAGTGGTATCACATAACACTACTCTGTAATGCTAAAGCAGCTAAGTAAGGCTGCGTACCATTGGTCAGAGCAGCGCTGAATGGTCTGTCATCAATCTGTCTTGTTTGACTTGCTGCCTATAGGCAGGCAGGAGCAGAACTGACATGTTATCTGTGCCATGGAACTTGGACACTTGCAACTTGGCTGTAAAAAGTTTCATTTAAGGCAACTTCAGTCAACTTGAATTCATGTTGGTCATTATCAATTCCAATGGTGACAATTTTTTGTGATCACAAGCCACTACTGTAGATGAGAAGCTGTGTGGCAAGAAATTGCTACTCAGAATCAGATTTGTGTGTGATGGTTTACACAGTGAAAAATATGAAGCTATGAAAATATTCTTCCAAAAGCCCAGAAATAACTCTGGTGCCGTATTTATCAAACCTCTCAGTGTAGTAAATTGCTCCTAACTGGCCAAAGATTCTCAGATTTACAAAATTGGGTACTACTTTTAGTAGTTTAGATTCCCATCTCTGGCAATATGTAGAAGAGCACCACAGGAGTCCTAACCTGTTAGGAGATAGCAGGAGATGGCTTTCAGGCAGAAATATGCTCGCACATGAGGAGAAATTGCCAAAGACTTTGATATTATTAAAAGATACTGTTTCTGCAAAGGTTATCATTTTTGGAGGACCAGAAGCAGGTGTTTGTGTGCTGGTTTAGACAGTAGACATATGGATCTGCAAACGAGGGTGCATGCTCTTCATGAAAACCTGCAGCTTTACAATAATTATATATTTAGGTCTATCACAGCCAATCAATAAATCAGCAATATATCAAACTCTGAGTGCGCCAGATAATGTGCAGATTTCAGTTTCCCTCCATTTAATGTGATTGTTAATTGTGGAAAAACAAGCTGCATTCACGCATAATCAGGGTTTTCTTATTTGTCATGTATTTATTTGTTTAAATAAATAATGGCAGAGAAATGTGTAACATGTTCGTATTGTTACTGTCACAAGCGGTACATGCATGGTCGCAGGAATACGTAGGACACAAATGCAGAAGCCAGAGGCAGAGCAAGTGCAGTTCAGGGATTTTATTTACACAAAAAGGTACATAAGCCAACAGGATGTTGAGGCAGGCAAAGGGCAAATCCAGAGAGCCAGTCCAAAGCAGGCAAACAAATACAACAAAGAGCAGGCATGAAACCTCAGTCCAAAGAATCAGGCAGGAAGGCAGGGAGGCACAGCTGACCTGACTTCCTGAAAGCAATAGCATGAAACAACCGAGCAACACAGGATGATCTGACAAGCGAGAGGGGAAACAGGTGAGCAAAGAAGGTCAGGTAACTGCAGGGCTGAAGTCGTGTTCATTTCTGCATTTCACATTGAACTAAACACCATGTTACTATTGTCACTGAGCAATGTTTTGAGCCAATCAGCTGTTCCAGGTTGCGCGGCCTGGTGTGAGGAAAGTGTCTGTGGTGTTAATGGCAGGCCGACTAGTATTACATGATTGGTGGAGGTACCCTAGAAAGCACTAACGCTAGGGAGCTATTTACTTGCTGTTGGCCTCAGAGGCAATCACTCTCTGTTATCTATATCGGTCATCATGGGCTGTGTGCCCAGCTGAGCTCATTTTATGAGTTTAATAAAAGTTGCTGAAATTGGTACAATTTGGATCTCTCCTCTGCTCTGCTGCTCTGATGTTGTCTCATCTCCTCTCTGGGACCCACAGGTGGTCATTTGATTGGGTCCCCAATAAAATGTGTGTTTTTCAATAAATTGCAGTGTTAAACTTGTGTTCAGAGATGGGTATCATTAGGATTCTATTGATACTACTACTCTTATTGTTTTTCTCATCAATAATCTTACTAAAAGTACTCCTAATTTAATATACAAATATTGTTTTTAAAAACGATACATTCGGAACAAGATTAGAATTAATATTTTAAAAATAAACCTTCCATGTCTCCACCATGGCCTCTCCGCTGTTCGCTGACGTCATGCGTGTTGTTTTGTGTGTAGTAGCTCACAGAGAGCAGGATTCCAACACAGACTTGTTGTTCATGACGTAACGTTGAATGAACTGCGTGCGTTGATAATGTGTTTTCTGCATACTTTTGGATGTTAATGTGTCAGAGATGCAGCACACAGACCTGTCAGCATCACTACAGCTTCCAGCACACCTGAATGCCTGGGTTTCCTCTGGGTGCACCGGTTTCCCCCCTCCATCAAAAATATGTTATGCAGTTATAGCTGCCTGTTGGGATTTTGCTCTGTTTTGTTTGGGCCTCTGCTCACCAAGTGTAAGCCTGTGAGTTTGCTCTGGTGTCCTGCATTTGGGTACACACTCAGTATTCCTGCTTCAGCACTCAGCTAACCCTGATAGAACTTTAACTGGCAGACAGGCGACGCTGCAGATTCAAACATGAGAACCAAATCAAAATCAATCAACCAATCAAAAGCATCAAAAGAACATAAAACTTATTTGAAAACTAGCAAACGGCTGTGGCTGGAAATGACAAAGAAACACATTGTGCACATGAAAAACATGCAAAGCAACAAAATTATTCAACATATAGCCAAGCTTTTTACAGAAAATCATGAATCTTGTCATGAGTGACTGTAATGTGAATACACATTTTTCCCAAGTGACTTTAATGGATTACATGCAACTACAAGCCTCAGAGTCCAAAGTCATAAAATCAAAGGATCAAATGGCTGATTTTCTGTGGAGCATAAATGTGCTCAGTTGACATTCCATCTGTATAAGGTGGATGTGGAATCACCCTCTAAGGACCATAAATGTTACTACATTTAATGGCAACCCAGCCAGTATGGACAGACCCAGTGCTGCTGAAAAAGCTGACATGATGACCAGCTGGTTATTTCTCTGAAAAAAGTCTCTGGAAGTTGATTTTCACAGTCTAGAGTAAAGACTGCATTGAAACATATGAAACAGTTTTATGTAGCAGCTTAAACTCTGTGTGTGTCTGATTGGAACTTCTGATTTCATCATTTTGATTGCTTCCTGGTCTAAAGCCACATGACAAAATAATGATGACGTGAAATCAAGTTGTGCAACACATTCAAAGGCAGCTTATCACATCTAGTGTTTGTTTTTGGTTAAGAAATCTTGCAGCCACCCATTCTCAAATAATTAACTTTGTTAGTCAGGGAAATGAACAGTGTAAAATAAAATTGAACACACCCTGTGAAATAAAACTTTTTTTGTCCACTCCCTTTATCTGACAGCTATAGTTAGTTAGTTTTCAGATGCAGATTTTACATATAAAATATACCATCAGTTTATAAAATATGAAGCAGTGAAAATAAAATGCCTTAAAGCATATAAAATGGTCTTATTATTATTATTATTATTATTATTATTATTATTATTATTATTATTATTATTATTATTATTATTGCATCAGTCATCATCATATAACATATAACTGAAAGAAGCCATTCTGCATAATGAGTACTTTTACTTTTGATTCTTTTTAAGTATAATTTGTTTCCATCCATATTCAAACACTTATCCAGGGTCAAGTTGCGGGGGCAGCAGCTCCAGCAGGGGACCCAAACCTCCCTTTCCCAAACCACAACGAGCAGTCCTCGCTGGAGGATTCCGAGGCGTTCCCATGCCAACTTGTCCTGGGTCTTCCCTGAGATCTCCTCTCGGCTGAACTTCCATATGGAGGCGCCCCGGGGTCGTCCATACCAGATGCCCGAACCACCTCAACTGGCTCCTTTTGACGGACATGAGCAGTGGCTTATCTCCGAGTTCCTCAAGGAATACTTGGCTTCTCCCCATATCTCTAAGGGAAAAAAGGAAAAGGAAATAAGGGAAATGCCAGCCACCCTCATGAGAAAACCCATTTCAGCTGCTTGTATCCACAATCTGCAGCAGAGCGAATGCAATACCGCCCCCACTGCTCTGATTCTCCCGCTCTATTGTCCACTCACTCATGAACCAGGCTCCCTCAAGTGGGGTAATGTTGTCAATTTTTGATCAAAAAGATACACAATTTCTGTGAAGGCAAGTCTTGTCTTTTCAAATTTAATATGAAAAGAATGTGCCAGCTGTTGTAGAAAGGAGGGGAAGAGGGTCCCAGACAGAGGGACAACTACAACAGTGGCAGCAATACATGTCATTATTTCTGCCAGTCACACTTGCTGACCAACTGAACGGAACAATACCTGACCTAATTTGGGTACCAAGTGGGCATGGTTCGATGTTCTGCAAATGGAAATACATGCAGGATAAAACCAGACTGAACCATGTCTGATGTCCTCTGTTTGAACTTTGGTAACTTTGTCTACTGTGTTTGAGTTCTTTGAAAGACATCCCAGCGCCGATATTAAGTCGTGAAACTTTTGTCCTTTCAGATGAGGTTTTGTCCTTTCAGATTTCTCCAAAAGAGAAAAGGGTGTGTGCAAAAAGAGGCACAAAACTAACAGCTCCATCCGTGTCACTGAGGAACAGAACCGACTAATGACGCAGGCTTTACTGTTTGAACAGAGCTCAGGCCAGCAGGCTGTGGTCACACTCTGCAGACTGCTGCAGGTGAAGGACATGATGGAGAGTAGACCTGGAGTCTCATTTATAAACGGTGCGTAAGTCGGGGAGAGGGCTGGAAAACAGGGCTGGAAACGTGCGTATGCCACTTCCCAAGCAAAGGTTGTGATCTATAGAAAACAAACTTGACAGGAGAATGTGCGTCCTGTAAGTAAAAATAACACCATTTTATTGTCATTTACAACAAGTCACGGACTATTTATTTTAACTTATCGCCAGCCTTGTTAACTGAGTGGGCTGTAAATAAATATTTAAACACAGGTGGAATGCATTTGGTTTACTCTCTTTTCAAGGGGCAAATTAATACCTCGGTCCCCCTCCGGTCAGTGACGTCACTACTAAAGTGGGATGCTTGTTCCTGCAGATCGGTTATAAAGGGGTGGAGCTCCAGTGCCCTTTTTCCTCCGGTGCACAAGCAGTGCATGAAAGTGCATTTTCACCCATCAAACAAATGCTTCAGCTTCACCAAAAGGAACATCAGTGTCACACTGAGTTAAATCTTGTTTTGTAGCTTCTCTCTCAGAATTTGTTTCCTTTTTTCCTGCAGTCAGTATGTATTAATATTACATTTCACTGACCACTGGCAACTCTGGGCATTTCAAGGGTCACACATGGGGCTCCCTCACATGTGCCACATTTCAATTGATTGTGATTTATAAAGGGAACTTGCTTACAAGTGTGCGTATGCACGGTTTTATAAGGCTGTGTTTTGGCTTTTGGTTGCACATACACTTTTAGAGGTTTCTACGCACAGTTTCATAAATGAGACCCCTGGTCCTCCTCACTGTCTCTCAGGCTACGTTCACACTATAGGTTGTCCTGCTCAATTCTGTACTAGCTGTCTGATCATTTTGGACAGCTACTTATATCTGCTCTGGGGTGTGTACCAACTAAAAACCAATACCAACTGATAGAAACATCAAAAGACTGGTTCAAATTTGCACTCCAAATGCAAATCATTTTATTTTACTTTTCCTTTTATTGTTCTATAGTTGTTCTCCAGGCTCAACACTTACTCAGCTAGGTTGTTACACTTGGACTGGAAAACCAGGGGCGTGTGTCACAAAGCACGTTCAGCTTGGACTCTATGGATTATCTGTCTTCTCTGAACCTAACATTGGCGATTCTGGGTGAACCAGTAACACAAAGCTGGTTATCAAGTAACTCAGTTAAATCTGAGCTTTCCATTCCGGCTCTGAGCATGTTCATGTCATGTCCATGAGTACTTACTATAATATGACATGAGATGAACCACAAGCAGAATTATACAATGAAATGAGACAACTTGAATGGAACAAAATAGCTGGGGGCAAAAACAGGAAAAGTTATGCCAAGGCTACAAATAATAGTCAAATGAATATAAATAAAGAATTAAATACTTTTTAAACATTGTCACATTTACAACTTATTCAGATGTCTAGAGTGAGTATGGAGTGAATTAAACATGGATGGATAATCCATATATTTTCAGTAGATATATTTTGATGCCTTTTTGTTCTCATGATAAACATTTATGACTATTATGAATATGTGATACACTTAAAGACTGAAGAAAAAAATGTAATACCTGATATGGTCTATCTGAGCAAAATATCACTCTTATTGTTAAGTGCAAGTGTGTTAACAGTATGCAATTACTATGCAGTTATAATTGTCATTGCTGACTGAACGCAGCGAATAACCAAGTACAAAATTAGCTCATGAATCATGTGAACCACTGTTAACTGCTGGAAATGCTTAAATAATTCAATAACAATTCAATAATGCAGAATTTATCTGAGAGAGGTTTACACTACCAGTAATAAAATGCTTTACCATATAAAGAAAATCATATTTTGTGGGATGATCAACTGAGCTTTGTCACCAGTGGGATTATCAAATTGTTTCATTTTAGGGTCACTGGCGGGACAAAACGTTTTAGATTTCAAGAATAAAGTTGAAATGTTTTGTGATAAAGTCAGTGTCCTAAAATATGATCATAAGATATGATGAAATTGACACATATGCATGCTGTGAAAGATTTTTTCCCCATGACGGGGACTGACCCCTAAACGTGGTTATATTGCATATTGTTTTAATTAGTTTTATTAATGATTTAATATCAAATTATTTAGACATTTGAATTCAATTGTTAAACTCAATAGCCGCATTATTGGTTAGGTGCAGAAACTTCCTGGAATCTCCACTGATTGCCACATGACTGGTTGTAGAAATAGTCCAGCACATAAACCCCAGTAAAACAATTTAAAAAACAGTTTATGTACAGATTAAACAAGAAGACAGAATGTGTTAATAGATGAACTTTATAGCTGCTGGTAGATAGATGTTGTGACAGACAGAGCCAGGCTAGCTCTTTACCCCTGCCTCTAGTCTGAATGCTAAGCTAACCAGCTCCTGGCTGTAGCTTCATATTTACTATACACACATTTACAGTATGTAAATGTTTTTTGCAACCAATTTCTGAATTGTTTACATCTAGTCAGTTCAATTATGTTGCAGTATGAAGTATGTCATGGCAACAGTACTGTATTGTATCAGAATTGAAGCATTCACACCTACAATGTGAATCTAGTCAACTGTATTGTATTTACTGTTACAGATGCAGTTTATATCAGTTTATAAAATATTTCATTTTAGGTTATTAAATTCTGAGATTTGTGATGTTATGTTTTGTTCCCCTTCGAGGGAACTCGAACTGCGTCGGTTACGACACTATGGGAACACCTCTAGGCGTAGCAGGCTGAATGTGAATGAAAACTACTCCAATCCTATTGGCTTTAGTAGAACGGTAGAGTGTGACGGCATAACCGGAGGTGTATATGAGCACACCGGCACACAGTACTCATTAGCTTTTTTCTATTCAGCAGGCGCATGTTGTGTGAAGAAAGCTCCAGTCCTTACAAAGTAGCAGTTGTGTCTTACCTGGAAGGAGTCTCAGTGATCATGTCTGGCAAACAGTTTCGTAAGTGTGTGTATCCTTGTCCTCGATTCCTCACGGATGGGGACACTCACAAGATGTGCGTCTCTTGCCTGGGTATGGAAAACGCCCGGGCAGCTCTCGAGGGGGCTGCCTGTGGCCATTGCGACGCCCTGCCCATGCGGGTACTGAGGATGGCGCTCTTTGCTGGAGACGGTCAGATGTGTTCTCCCCGCGGTTCAGGCCCTGCGGCCGCCGAGGCAGCCCAGCGGCTTCGCTCCTGGGGATCTTAGCGTGACATCGCGGAGGATTTCGGGATGGCTGAGGCCTCTTCCGACCCTCATCCGCTGACTCCGACATCCTTCCCCGCTCGGGAGCCCGGTTCTCGGCTTCTCCCACTCGAGGCTTGGATCTGGAGAGGCTGCGGCACTCCGACTCTGAGGAGGTGGAAGTGCTCAGCATTATGGAGGAAGACGATGATTTCCGGGTGTCGCGTTGGCGTCATCAGGCGGCGCCCGACTAAGACAAGCTGCTGGAGGTGGTGACACGAGCCGTGGCTAAGCTCAGTATCGACTGGCCGCAAGCTGCTCAGGAGCCGCGGGCTAGCGGAAGCATGCTAGATGAGCGGTTTCTTCAACATCGCGCGCCACCTCCACGCCGGTCTCTGCCGTTTTTCCCCGACTTACACAATGAGTTGTGTAGGTCCTGGTATAAGCCTTTCCCCGCACGGCTTTCTACGCCCCGGTTGCTGGACTACGGCAACGTGACGGGGATTAAAGACCGTGGATATGGAGCGATGCCTCGGGTGGAGGATGCGCTGGCCAGTTACCTCTCTCCCCGACTTGCATCATCCCTGGAGAAGCCAGCGTTACCATCCAAGCCATGTCGCATTACGTCCTCACTTGTCGGCAAAGCGTACATGGCGGCAGGTCGAGCTGGCGCAAGCCTGCACACCATGGCGGTTTTGCAGGCTTACCAGGCTGATCCCCTGGAGCAAATTGATAAAAAAGGGGACCCCTCCGGTGAAGACATGGCGGAGCTGCAGAGAGCCACTGATCTCTCCCTCTGCATAACTAAGGAGACAGCGCGCTCTATTGGCCGCTCCATGTCAGTGCTAGTGGCCACAGAGCGGCACTTATGGCTAAACCTTGCAGGCATCAGAGACAGGGACAAGACCTTCCTGCTCGATGCACTGGTGAGTGCATCTGGCCTGTTGGGCGATGCGGTGGACTCTGTCGTTGACAGGTTCCAGCACGTCTGGACTCAAGGCGAAGCTTTCCAGCAGTATCTTCCGCGCCGGTCTGGGCCCAGGGCGGCTGAGGCCACAGGAAGAAGGTCCCAACCATCTGCATCCTATCGTGAAGACCGCAAACCGGCGTCGCTTCTCGTGGCCCCCCCCCACCGAGCTGGGGGAGCGAGGCGGCACTCTAGCCCACAGCCCCCTGAGAGAGCAGATCTGAGCTTCGGGAAGAGGTCCTGAGGACTGCTGCAGGGGAAGACCCCCCCCCCCACCCCACCCAGGAGGTCGACTGAGGTCCCCTCCTTCGTGGAAACAGGCGCTGCCTTCTCGCCGTTTAGACATTCGGGACACGCCTACCACCGCCGTCGAGCCCACACTGTTCTGCTGGCCCAGAGGGTTTCCGGTCAGCCCGTGTCTAAACTCACGCACCGTGGATCTGCGGCGGCCTTCCCCTGGCGTTCCTGCGCTTTATGGGGCCACCGAGGATTACATGAGACAACCGACTACCAGCCCCGAGGGGCTGGTTCTGTTGCCAGACTTCGCAGGAGCCTGGCGGAGCCTGATGAACATTTCTCCGTGGGTCCTGTGCACTGTCATAGACGGGTACAGACTACAGTTCAAGACCCGCCCACCCAGATTCAACAGGGTGGTCTGGACTGTGGTGCGCCTGGAGCAAGGTCCGGTGTTAGGACAGGAAGTCTGTTCTCTACTGAGCAAGGGGGCCGTGGAATGCGTTCACCCGCCAGTCAGAAACTCTATCCTTCCTGGTCCCCAAGAAGGATGGAGGGCTACATCCCATTTTGGATCTCCGGTGGCTGAACCGGTCTCTGCGGAGATTCAGGTTCAAGATGCTCACCATCCCTGCTATCATCAGTCACATCCAATCCGAGGATTGTTTCGTCACGATCGATCTCAGGCACGCATATTTCCATGTCGCCATCTGTCCTTCTCACAGGAAGTTCCTGAGGTTCGGCTTCGGGGGTGTGGCTTACCAGTATCGGGTTCTTCCATTCAGCCTCGCACTCTCCACTCGCACATTTACCAAGTATATGGATGCAGCACTGGCCCCATTGAGGCTCCAGGGCATCAGGATACTGAACTACATCGACGACTGGCTCATTCTGGCCCGGTCTCAGGAGTTGGCGGTTCGGCATCAAGATGTCGTTCTCGCCCATCTTCTGCAGTTAGGGCTGAGGCTCAACGCAAAGAAAAGTGTGCTGGCACCCACCCAACGAACTACGTACCTGGGGGTGGTTTGGGATTGGACGACAATGCGGGCACAGTTGCCTCCCGCGCGCATCGCAACCATTGTAGCCACAGTAAAGGGAGTGAGGATAGGCTGTACCGTCACTGTCAAACACTTTCAAAAGGTGTTGGGTCTCGTGGCGGCTGCATCCAGCATAATACCTTCTGGTCTGCTGCACATGAGAGCCCTCCAGTGGTGGTTGAAGACCAAGGGGTTTTCCCCGAGGGAAACCCGTTCCGCCCGATTTGGGTTACGCGCAAATTCCTTCGTTCCCTATTGGTGTGGAAGAACACTTGGTTCCTGTCCCAAGGGCCCGTCCTAGGGGTGTCATCTCGCCGGCAGGTCATCTCGACAGACACTTCCCGATCGGGCTGGGGCGCGGTCATGGACGGCCGCTTTGCAAGGGGGTCCTGGCAGGAGCATCATTCTACGTGGCACATCAACTGCCTCGAGATGCTGGCTGTGTTCCAGGCTCTAAGGAGTTTCCTGCCAGATCTCCGAGGCCACCACGTCCTGGTTCGTTCCGACAACACAGCGGTGGTGGCCTACCTGAATCACCAGGGCGGTCTGCGCTCACGCCCTTTATGCAAACTGGCGCATCAGATCTTCCTGTGGTCCCAGCTGAGATCATTATCGCTCAGGCCAATGTATCTCCCGGGGACGCAGAATCAGGGAGCAGACCTGCTGTCGAGGCAGAGGCTGAGGCCCGGGGAATGGAGACTCCACCCGGAGGTGGTGGAGCTCTTGTGCGGAGAGTTCGGCCCCATAGACGTGGACTTGTTTGCGTCTCAAGAGACTACGCACTGCCCGCTATGGTTCTCTCTCCAACCGCCAGCCCCTTTGGGCCTGGACGCCATGGTGCACACGTGGCTGAGGCTACGTCTGTACGTGTTTCCCAACAGTTGCTCTGCTCTGTCAGCCTACTGCTAGTAGCCCCGTTCTGGCTGACCCGGGTGTGGTTCTCAGACATCATGTCGCTCCTGGACGGCCCGCCGTGGCAGGTCGGGGCCGGGTCTTTCACCCTTGCCCCGCCGTGTGGCGTCTATGGGTCTGGCCCCTGAGGGGGCGCAGTTCCTCGAGGCGGGTCTGACAGCAGGAGCAGTCGAGACGCTACTTAGCTCCAGGGCCCCATCCACTCGGAGGATGTATGGCCGGAAGTGGAGTATTTTCTCCACCTGGTGTAGAGAACGGGCTGTGGACCCAGTTATCTGCCCTGTGGTTCAGGTACTTGAGTTTCTCCAAGACCGGTTCCCTGCTGGCCTTTCCCCATCCACCCTCAAGGTGTACGTGGCAGCTATATCAGCCTTCCACACCCCTCTGAGGGAGGGGTCATTGGGGAAGCTTCCTTTGGTCATATGTTTCCTCCGTGGAGCCAGGAGGATGAGGCCTGCAACTCGTTCCAGGATTCCCACTTGGGATCTGGCTGTGGTTCTTGGGGCGTTGGCTGAGGCCCCCTTCGAACCCAAGGAGTCGGCTGAGGCCAAGCACTTGACCTTCAAGATGGCTTTTCTCCTTGCTATCACCTCTCTGAGGAGGGTGGGGGATCTCCAAGCGCTTTCGGTGTCTCCCCAAAGCCTGGAGTTTGCCCCGGGGAATGTTAGGGCTATCCTGCACCCTCGTCAGGGATATGTCCCTAAGGTGCCGTCCCATATGGCAGGGTCTACAGTGCTACAGGCGTTTCATCCTCCACCTCACGTGACGGCGGAGGACGGGAGACTTCATTTGCTCTGCCCAGTCAGAGCTCTGAGTATCTATACTCTGAAGACTTCCCGGTGGAGGAAGGCTGACCAGCTGCTCGTGTGTTTCGGGTCTCCCAAAGCTGGGCTCCCTGCGTCCACACACACTATTAGCAACTGGATTGTGCAGACTATCTCCCTGGACTATCTGGTGCGCGGTTTGCCTTCACCTGTGGCTGTGAGGGCCCACTCTACCAGGGGCATGGCAGCCTCTAGGGCCCTCCTTCCGGGGGCTTCGTTACAGGATGTCTGTGATGTGGCTGGCTGGGCCACTCCGCACACGTTTGTCCGTTTCGACAGTCTAGACCTTCCTTCTGCACCCGGCACTCGTGCGCTCTCCTCCTAGTCGTGCCCACTAGTTGCTGCACACTGGGGCAGGTGGGGTTTCGGCGCGGTTTAGTGGGTATCTCGTTCCCATAGTGTTGTAACCGACGCAGTTCAAGTTCCCTCGAAGGGGAACGTCTCGGGTTACATATGTAACCCTGGTTCCCTGAGAAGGGGAACGAGACACTGCGTCGGTTCTCCACACCTCACCCCGCCTATAGCGCCTGCTTCATAGTTAAAGCTAATGTGTATTGTGTGCCTGTGTGCTTATATACACCTCCAGTTATGCCGTCACACTCTACCGTTCTACTAAAGCCAATAGGATTGGAGTAGTTTTCATTCACATTCAGCCCTGCTACGCCTAGAGGCGTTCCCATAGGCGTTCCCCTTCTCGGGGAACCAGGGTTACATACGTAACCCGAGACGTTTTTGTGGGTCACTGTTTGTAGGTATTTCTTTAAGAGTTGTCCACAGAAGTGCCTTCATGGACATCTTGATAAATAAACACAATGTGTATTCTTAACATGTCTATGATATTTCCCCACCTCAGTGTTCATTTCTTAAGCTCTAGTTGTTTTAGTTCACCGTAACAGAATTAACCCACTCTATGTTTAATGTTGTAAGACACCTTGAAAGACACCTTGACACTGTAAAATATATTGTTTATTGTTTAACACCATAAATGTGCCAGAAGGAAAAGTAAACATTGTAGTAAAACTGTAGAACATGTTAATTCAACAAAATAAACTTTTTTCAATAAAAAAAAAAAAAAAAAATCTTAAAATTTTGTTTCTAACAAAAAAAATACAGACCAAGTTGTGCTTCTGGTTTTGCAACACGTTCAGCTTGAATTATTGCTGAATTGAATTATATACTGTTTTCAACATACTGACAGTCAATTATGTTGATGGCAATTATATAAGAAACTGCTGCTTTGTCTGAAGAAGGAGGTACCCAAACATAATCTTTGTACTAAAATCATTTGCTGGTATCCCATCTTTAAAGATATCACTGGAGTTTCCTTCAGATTTCATTAATCCCATTTGTCACATGTTAATATGTTTTACTTTTGTCGCTGTCAATCTACACATGAAGGTTTTATTCAGCAGTTTCAACACAAAATGTACACAGATGTTTTTTTCAGAGAAACACATCCTTCTTGATGTAAAGTACATGTTTTTAAAATTTGAACCTTTATTTTTTATTACACACAGTGACACAAGTGAAACCTTAGTAAAACAGACCCACTCTCAGCCCCAAACATCATGAATACAGTAAAGATCTTGGCAGGAATATATAAGCAGGTGGAGGGAATCAATACATCTTTAAACCTGATTGCAGCAGAGAACGAGTATGTATTCTCCCAATGCTTGTTTTTACATATTCTATACCTAGAAACCTTTTGCATGCACCCATTTATGTCTGTTGTAGCTAATTTGCACTGTGATGGCCTAAGCCACACAGGTTACAAGCCAGCTATGGTAATACCATATACAACCAATATTTTAAATACACAAGTTAAGTTATTTTTGCAGTTAGCCACACCCCAAACAATTCATAAATTCAATACACAGGCATAGTTTATTTCAGGTATAATTTACATTTATTTACTTTAGCCATACACTGTTTAAATGGAGTGCACACATTTTCACATTGTAGGGTTATGTAAACATTTTCTGTTCTATTAATTATTGTCTTTTTTGTTACCATGTTGGAGAGAGATCTGGCCTGGTGGAAGAAAGGTGTGGCTAAGGGGCAAAGACTGATATCCTGTGGCCTGCCAATCAAGCCGTACCATGTACTGCCATGTGGGAGGGGGGATTTTGGGTTTAGTTTGTTTTACTTTGTAGTTGTGTTATTTGTCGTCCATTTTGTTTTCCCCCTGTGTGTAAATTGGTTTGGCCAGGCCACTATATATGTTCCCTTGTGTCTCATTCAGTTAGGTCAGTTTGTTCAGTTCATATCCTGTTTTGTTTGCTGTTTTGCGTATAGTTATGTTTTGTTGACCTCTTTTACAGGCCTAGATATTAAGTATTTGGTTACTGTTGTTCAACTTTTTTGGGGGGGTAAATAAAAAAAACCCTCTTTTCAAAAAGAAACTCCTGTTCTCCTCTTTGCCTGACTGCATGGTCCCTGACATGCACCATACCTAAATTTATTTCTATTCTGTGTGCTTTAGACAAATTAATAAAGTACACCTAATTTATCATCAAATGAGGTAATAATGAGAAATTAAAAATGACAGAAGTTGACCTATCATACAGCGCAGCGAGCCAGCATTTTGGCTCAATAATCCTGGAAAATAACGCTGTGTGAAAACACCTGAAATTAGACACAGACATTTTAAGGAAAGAAACATTTTGAGGAGAGGACGCAGGAAATCAATGTGCTCAATGCCCAATATAAACAATCTAGTCCCGTCTCAGTCAATTTCACTTCAATTTGATATACTTTCTTGGCATGACAGTTGAGTTCAAACATGTTGCCCAAGAAAATAAAATAAATAGCACAACATAGAACAACATTTTTCACTTAGGGGTGTACTCACTTTTGTTGCCAGCAGTTTACACATTAATGGCTGTGATGTGTTATTTTGTGGGGACAGCATATTTACACTGTTATACAAGCTGTACACTCACCACTTTACATGGTAGTAAAGAGTCATTTCTTCAGTGTTGTCACATGAAAAAATAAAATCAGATATAGTCATTTGCTCCAGATTCAGAACACCGGTCATGCCAACAAAGGAACACCCAGCCCCATCTCCTCAGCCACAGTCAAAGAACTACAGCATAAGGCTAAAATGAAGTATAATATGTCCGCTTGAAGTTGTAACATTACATTTTAGAGAGAATTCAATATATTATGTTAAGTAAAGCTGATTCCTTCTACTCCCTCCTCCAGTTAGTGCAGAGGTTGTCGTGCAGACATCAACATTTCATATAGACTTAGTTGTGCTGTTAAGTTCAGTTTTTTCATCAGGGTTATATCTGTATTTGTATCCATATGGCCGCAGATGGTATGTCAGGTACTCCAAAACATACAGCTGGACAGAATAGATGTAGTGAAAAGAAACCACAAAGTCAGAGCAGCAACCCGGACCCTGGTGGAGAAAGAGAGAAAGAAATACACTAGAGGTTAGCGCAATTACAATTCAGTCTGTGTGCTCAAACCGCAGGAAGCCAGAGAAAACTCAACAGGTTTGAATGTTGGATGAATGCCATCAGCTTCCATACAACTCCACCCACGATGCACTTGCAACTTAATACCTGACAGCTTTTTCACTCTCTTCACTCCTTTAAGGCTTCCAAAGCTGCTTTCATTTGTGAACAAGTAAAAATGCAGTTGTTTGGGTTCACATACTGTAATGTGAGCACCTCTGCATGACAGGACTGAGTTTGCTAAACAAGCAACTTCCAGTTGGTTTTCCATTTTTCGTTTTGTCTCATTTCCTAACTTTTTGAATGTTTGTGGGCTCAGATCTTTTAAAAATTGCAACACATCTTTCTTCTTAGGTTTTTTACCACAGACCCTGAAACCCGCAGCCATCAAACATTTTGCACTTTGAATTTCCTTGTTGTTGAAATGTGCTATGCAAATAAAGTTGCCTTTCAGGAATAGTTACAGGCATCTAGAATGTAAAGATTCCTTTTCTTCCACCCAAGTCAGTTCTTGCACATACTTGTCAATTCTGTTTTGGTTTATTTATTTATTTTTGATAATCAATGCAGAGGTGATAAGTGTACGGGAAGTGTTGTTTTCTCTATGTAATATGAGTGAATTCCCATGAAGGGATAATGGGGTTCTTACTGGCATCTTGAGACACTGCGGTCATTTCATGAGATTTCCTGAGACCAGACTAATCCAGATTCTCAAAAGGAATTAGTGTACTGTGTTGCTTACCTCTATTGGAGTATAGTGGTCGTAAATCATATACCATGGCCTTTCTCTTGGGGGCTGTCTGACCAGGTAATGATCTGGAGGATATGGATGAAATGTTTGTCTCCCAATTGCATCTCTGGAGTCTGCTGGCTCCACCTTCATTGTCTCCATACATTTCCCCAGAGCCATGTCCTCTATTGTAGAGAAGTGGGTACATTCCCCACTACTGAACCCTTTGATATATCTTCTCAGTGCTTCCTTACTGAGGACATAACCTGCTCCTCCACTCATGTAGCCTTGCTTAATGAAAGGTGTAAACCTTCTGCCCAGATACAACGGCTTCTCTGTATCATATTTGGACAAGATGTAGCGTAGATTCTCTATGACCACGAACGTGTCATCATCCGCTTTCAGGAACCAGTCTGCTTCGTCTAGGTGGTGCTGGTGGATGTACTGAAAGGCTCGGATGGTTTTCCAATACAGGTTGTCCCTTCCCTCGCTCACATTCAGCTCCACAGTGGGGAAGTCCGTCTTGACGGAGCTCATGTACAGCACTTTGTTGCAACGCTTGGCCCATGTTGCCCTGATGTGCTGGGTTCGGGATTCCAAGTACTTGGGCCCTGTCATGATCCAGCACAAGATCCGTACTGTGTGAGAGGAATTAGCTGCTGAGCTCTTGCTCTCATCTAAAAGGAATTTACAAACCAAGTATCAGTGTGTTACATGGAGATTTTGGACATATATTTAAAACAAGCTTTATCAGTTCAGTCCCAGAAGCAACAAATGTCACTTTGCCTGTTGAGTCAAAAGTATATCTGAACATGTACGTAGAGATAAGCAGGTATACTGGTTTATCTATACAGTATACACTGATAAACATTGTGAACACCTGCAGTGCCTGTGAGTGGTCTCGTCTGGAGTGGGTAAAGTTTTCCCTGTGTCTGTCGTTGCCTGTGAGCGTTCTGTGGGTTCGGCTCGGGCGTGTAGTATTAAAATGGGGTAGCAGGGTCAGTGGGTTATTCTATGTTTATCAGGGTTACTCCTTAGCTGGTGGCTACTAGTGGTAAACGTAACCTGATCTGTTTGTATGGCTTGTTTTCTGTTCTTTGATCTGACCTTTGGTTTTGTGATAAATTTTGATTTAGCCTTTATCCTAACCATCTCACCTGTGCCTTTTCCACTCAGTATTCATTTTTATTTGTTAGTCCCACGTAGAAGCCAAGGACAAAACAAATTTGGAGGCTCATCCGGGATATCAAGGTGTGCATGTTTATAATGCATCTTAATTATTTTGGCTAAAATGGGCCAAAAACTAAATTGAACTGACACTGAAAAGGCAAAAATTGTAAAATACCATTCAGACAGATGCAACACTCTTGAAATGTAAATGCTCCGTATTTGTATAGCGCCTTTCTAGTCTTTTCAACCACTCAAAGCGCTTTTACACTACATCTGCATTCACCACAAACTAACATTCACACACTGGCGGAACAGGCGCCAGGGGCAATTCAGGGTTCAGTGTCTTGCCCAACGACACTTCGACACACAGCCTGGGGGAGCTGGGGATCGAACCGCCGACCTTCCAATTAACGGCCAACCCGCTCTACCTCTGGAGCCACAGCCACCCTGTGCTAAACGTTTAAGGTGTGACCAGCGGAAAATCAAACGTTTTGTTGCTAATAGTCAACTGGGATATAAAAAGCATATGGAGACGAAAAGGTGCAAATTAACTGCAAAAGACTTGAGTAGAATTAAAGATGTAGCTGCCAGGAACCTGTTATGCTCCAGTGCCACCATATTCCAGGACAGCAACCTACCAGGAGTGTCCAGAAGTACAAGGTGTCAAGACCTTAGAGACATGGCTAAGATCTGTAATGGGAATTCCAAACATATTGCATGTAACCCTGGACTCAGGGAGACTCATCCGTGCTGTGTAAACGTAACAGTCAAAATATCTCTGTTCTCTGTGTTATCCAGACTTCAGGGACAACGTGTCTCTGTGGGATGATATGATTGAACCTAAAACTGGATAAATAACAGGCTCACTGAGCTCTCCTCACTCATTCGAGCACACATGTACACGGCGTATGTGTGTTGCTGAGTCCTTCTACAGAAGACTTGAATAAAACTCACAGAAAGACAAGTGTTTGCCTGAACTATTTTTTGAAAACTCAAATTGCCATCACAGATCACAAAGAAACACAACCACCACTGAATAAGATTTACAATGTAATGATTTGAAATAATGTGACTGTGTCATGTAATGGCTTGAAAAAGTAGCTAAGTAGCTAAATAGCTAAATCAGTTGAGTGATAGCTGTGTGTAGTTTATCGCCAGCATTAACAGCCTTGAACTAGCTTCAGAAATGTCTACATGACACAAATATAACAACAGATGTGTGGTGTTAATGTATACAAACATCATTACTTACAGACATTGCGTTTAGCAAGACTTATGAAGGAGGGTGCGAGAGATGTTACTGCAGCACCAAAATGTCTGAACTGAACCCTTTGTGCATGCTGAAAACAACATAACACTATTGATCTCCTTCAACTGAAGTGGGAATCGTCAAGGCAGATAATAATCTTCTAAAGAGTTTTACAAAGTCTGAGACTGTGGGCCTCCAGATAGGCAAAGCTTGGGAAAATGTGCCCCCCTCAACCAAACCTAGTTTAGTGGCTTAGTTTTGTATAATTGCTGGATACCTATGGGATCATGTAGGCCTATGTTATTTGATCTCAACATGTGAGCCAAGATAAGCTTGTATTACAGTTTGACGTAACTTCAGCATAACACCCAATATGCACCCATATACTGCTCAAGTGCATGCACAGCTTGTGTGATGATGCCATTATTTGTAGGGAGGATTTGCATGTTGCTTCACAAATGAGCTGTTTGTTTTGGTGATAGCACTCACTCCCTTCCTGCTGTTTGCTCATTGCATCGGTAGGACTAAGTTAGTGTCTCTTTTCACAGCTGGAACTAGAGTAGCCACCTTCAATACGGAAAAATAAGGGACGCCTGCCGGAGAGGGGGGCCACACCCCTTGGGGGACCCAGCAACGACAGGCCCGATGGTGTGCCAGTGGTGGTGTATCAACATCCTCCATTGGGCAAAAATTACTATACAAGATGTCTGTCTGATAGCGCTATAGCTAAATTTAAGGATGCGATCCCATCGGCTCTAAATTCACTATCAGGTATCAAAGTAACAGAGGACTCTTAGGCGAATTTCAGTCCCTCCCAAGTCGATTGTCTTGTTGATAGTGCTGCAGGCTCGCTGCGAACAACACTCGACTCTGTAGCCCCTCAAAAAAAGAAAATACTAAAACAAAGACGGTTAGCTCCATGGTATAATACTGAAACTCGCAAATTAAAGCAAATATCACAGAAACTTGAGAGGAATTGGCATTCCACCAAACTGGAAAATTCTCATTTAATTTGGCAAGATAGTCTTATAGGAAGGCCCTCTGTAATGTCAAAGCAGCGTACAACTCGTCATTGATAGAGGAAAATAGGAACAACCCCAGGTTTCTTTTCAGCACTGTAGCCAGGCTGACAGAAAGTCACAGCTCTATTGAGCAAAGTATTCCCATAGCTCCCATAGCTGATTTAGCCAACTATAGACCTATATCTAACCTTCCATTTCTCTCTAAGGTCCTGGAGAAAGCAGTCGCCAAACAGCTGTGACTTTCTACATAGCAATAGTTTATTTGAGGATTTTCAGTCAGGATTTCGAGCTCATCAGCACAGAGACAGCACTGGTGAAAATTACTAATGACCTCCTAACTGCATCAGACAAAGGACTTGTCTCTGTATTGGTTTTACTGGATCTTAGTGCTGCATTTGATACCATTGACCATCAGATCCTACTACAGAGACTGGAACATTTCATTGGCATTAAAGGAACCGCTCTAAGCTGGTTTAAGTCCTATTTATCAGATCGATTTCAGTTTGTACGTGTTAACGATGAGTCCTCCATGCATTCCAAAGTTAGTCATGGAGTTCCACAAGGATCTGTGCTCGGACCAATCCTCTTCACTTTATATATGCTTCCTTTAGGCAATATTATCAGGAAACACTCCATAAACTTTCATTGTTATGCAGATAATACTCAGTTATATCTATCGATCAAGCCAGATGAAACTCATCAGTTAGCTAAGCTTCAAATGTGTCTTCAGGATGTTAAAACCTGGATGACCTGCAATTTTCTAATGTTAAACTCAGATAAAACTGAAGTTATTGTTCTAGGGCCTAAGCACCTCTGTGACGCATTATCTAAAGATATAGTTTCCCTGGATGGCATCGCCCTGGCCTCCAGCACCACTGTGAGAAATCTTGGAGTTATCTTTGATTAGGACATGTCGTTCAACTCTCACATTAAGCAAATTTCAAGGACCGCCTTTTTTCACCTACGTAATATTGCAAAAATCAGGAATATCCTGTCTAAAAATGATGTAGA